>JAREIK010001935.1:92590-172397 GCA_029783825.1 Sapria himalayana
AAAATACCTAAATACTTAAATTACTAAACTTCTAAACCCAGATACTGCTCCACCACACACACATAGCGACGGAGCATAGTACACACGTGCACATATTCTTGTCAATTTTGGTGTAGCATTTAGAGGGGCCAGCAAGTCCTAGAAGGAGCAGAAGTATGGGCCACCAGCTTGTAGAGGGCCACACTAGAAAGCCCAGGTGATAACATTCAGACAACTGACGAGACCGAGCAAAGTGGTCGGGAGTAAACCCAAGAGTATCTAGGAATGGGCCAACTAGCCCTATCAGGTAGTATTGAGGGCCACCGAACTGTCCCCCAACAGGAGTAGCGGGTAATCCATGATTAATTGTAGAGCCGGCAAAATCCGAAGCATCACAAAGCAGGGCCAGTAAGCAATGGAGTCCAGACCAACCACACGGGAGCGAAATATTCAAACTTATAGTTTATGTTTGTAATCTTATTTGTTTTTTGGACTTTGTATACACCATTTACTTGTAGAGACGGATCATGACATACTCACACACACAATCTTGTCTATTCTCTATGTAGCATGCAATGAGGGCAACTGGACCCATGAGTATCTCTAAGTGGGGCCCACTAATGTGTTTTGTAAATACACATTAGGTGATGCTACACTCCTAGGAGCAGAAGACCCATCTTTATAGCATTTTGTAATTTTAATTGTTTTCTAGCTTGGTTGTACGCGTAGATAATTAGACTATGAGATGGACCTCATTACACATGCACACCGATGCATGCATATTTTTTGATATTTTGTCGGTGCAACATACAACCACTTCTTGGAGCTCGAGGAGGAATCATTATAACCCACGAGATACTTTTTTGCGGATCATTGGAGCAAAAGAATGTGAAATTTAGAGGTGAGAATGAATTGACAAAGTGCCGTAGATATGGACTTGTGGATTTATGGGTATCCAGTTTTACATGTATTTCATTGCATAGCAATGACCTAGTCAAACGCTTGATGTTGCATGTCACCCACATGCACAATCATATATTTGCATAGTTTTAATATGGTGCATCATTCAGGTTCCTCCAAAAGGCTTTGAAAAATCCGAATGGAAAGGATTCAGTTCGCATAATGACTTAATGCCAACTCTGAAGTCCGAGAATGCCAAGTGATTTCAGTTGTATTCGTAATCTTTATATTATTAGGCGTTATGTTTTTTTTATGTATTTTATGCAATCATTAAGGTGCATATAATTTGGTGGCATGGCCTAAATTAGTCAGCTTTTTAGTCTCTTGTAAGTTGTGTGCCTAAATGATAAATAAAGTGTGTATTTTCTAAAAAAAACAAAAAAAACCATAAACCCTAAACTTTAAATCCTAAACCTTAAACCATAAACTATAACCCTAATCCATAAACCCTAAATCCTAAATCCTAAATCAAATGACTAATTGTTAAATTTAAATTGAAATTCACAACTTTTAGGAATATCACAAATTTATCTTTTTGTATATGTAACACAAAGTCATGACTCAAGGGGTGAGTTATGGATTCAATCTCTTTCTTGCTTTAGATTATCGTAGCATTAGCAATGGTCATGATTGTATATTTGTCTCTAGAACACAAAATTATATCGATGAGAATATGCCGTAACTTGTGTCTCTTTGTTGAACATATTGTTATGGCACTAAGAATGATCATTAATACATATTTAATCACTATAATTCTGGGTCAAAGTATTGGATATGACCATAGCTTGTGCATTTTATCTTTATATTGCAAAGTTATTGCACTAGGAATGATTGTAACTTTGAACAATCCTCAAGAGCAAAAGTCATGACCCTAGAAATAGTTAAAGCTAGAGTACTACTCTTTATAACTTTCTATAGCTAAAAATCTTGGGATTGGAAATATCACTATGGCTTTTTCCTTTGATTTGTGACCTCAAGTGTCAATATGCAAGACTAATATTTTGAGCAATGATTAAAACCTTTTATACATTTGAATATGATTCATTTACACCTTTTTGGGTATTGTGAGCTTGTATACATAACTCATTTAATATAAAAAGAAAGAAATGATTATATTCATATCCATCAGGATATAAAAAAAGGCTTAGACATGCCAATAAAATAAATTTTTTGATTCTTAATTGAAAGAGAGCCCATACTTCTTGCCCTACTCAAACCACCCAGGGGATAGTTTGTTATAAAAGGCTACAAGGTGGTTTTTTTAGAGGTGAACAATGTTTTAAAAAAATTGCTGAGTGTGTGCATGAGAGATATTTTAGAAGAAATTACAATAATCAATATAAATAGCATCCTCAACAACTAGTTATTTCAACACATAGGGTTACAACTTTGGTTTAGTCTGTTAGCATACATGAGTCAAATTACCTTTGATAGCCCAGTGATTCAACATCAAATATGATGAGACATAATAGAGATAAAGTAAAAGCTCCTATTATTTTGGTTAGAGCCTTAACAATCATTTTAGAGTTTAGAGAGTAACAAAATAAATTATTTTAATTATTCTCTATAATTTTAATTTTTATTTTAATTATTTAACTGTTTATTTTTATAGAAATATTAATTAAAAAATAAATTATTAGTAAGACAGATCTAATTTAAATTAAATCGGTATATCCTAAATAATAATGAATAAAACTTATTCTTTTTTCATTTTAATTTTAAATATTCAAATTTAAGTATTTATTTGTTTATTTTTATATAAATATTAATTACAAAATAAATTATGAGTTACACAAATATAATTTATATAAATTATTTTTCATCAAAATAATATAGATAAACTTTTTAAAAGAAAAAAAATTCAAAACAAAAAATTATTATATAGTAATATATTTTGCTTTGCTTCTGAATCATTTTAGGTTTTGTAATTATATTATAATTGATATCTATCTTATTAATAATACATTATTAATTTATTTTTTGATCATTATTAGAATATTTATCAATAAAATTTGTTATATTGAATTTATATGATATATAAATATAATGATTATTATAACTAAATATTGTATTCACTTTTAAAAAAAATTTAAAATTTATTTATTTTCAAAGGTTATAACCTTAAAAAATGAAAAAAAATAATAAAAATAAATTTTTTGTTATTTCATTTTTTAAATAAAACTTATAGATCATTAAATGCTTACTTACTTAAATCAGTAAGCTCATAAATTTCGAAACCCCTAAATACATAAACCTTTTAATAGCTATATATTACTTAATAAATAATAAATCTCATTTTTATAACTATATTAATAATTTTAAATATTCATTTTAATTATTTATAGTTTAATTTTATAGAAAAATTAACTACAAAATAAATTTCGAGTTAGACAATTATTATTTAAATAATTTATTTTAATAAAAAAAATATAAGCTTATAAAAAAAAGAAATATTTTAAAAATTAAATATTATTATTTTGTAAAATATTTTAATTTGATTTTGAATCATTTTGTATTATGTAAAATATTTTAATTAATATTTATATTATTAATAAAAGTTTATTAATTTAATTTTTGATCATTATTATCATATCTATCATTAAAATTATTTATATTGAATTTATATGATATATAATTAGTAAGATTAATATAAGTATACAATGTATTCGCATTTGAAAAAATTTCAATTTTTTTTTATTTTAAAAGATTATAACCTTTGAAAATTAGAAAAAATTAAAAAAAGAATTTTAAATTTTTATTATATAAATAAAACCTATAAACCACTAAATGCATAAAAACATAAATTGCTAAACACCTAAACGAAAAAAACTCAAAAATAATAAACCATTAAATCGGTATACCATATATAATAAATCATAAATCTCATTTTAATTTGTATTCATTATAATTTTAAATATTCATTTTAATTATTTATTAGTTTATTTTTTATACAAATATCAATCACAGAATAAATAATGATTGAGACAAATATAATTTTAAAAATTTATTTTTAAAAATAATGTTATATAAAGAAGTAAAATTTTTAAAACAAAAAATTAAATTTTAGTAATATATTTTACTTTGATTTTGAATCATTATATATAGGTTTTGCAATTATATTTTAATTGCGATCAATCTTATTAATAATAGTTTATTAATTTATTATTTGATCTTTTTTATATTATCGAACAATAAAATTACTTATATTTAATTAAAATGTCTTATAATTTTTAAGTTATTATAACTAAATATTATATTTACATATGAAACAAATTTAAAAATTATTCTATTTTCAAAGGTTATAACCTTCAAAAATGATAAAAAAATCACAAAAATAATTTTTTATTATTTTATTATATATATAAAACCTATAAACCACTAAATGACTAAATACTAAAATGACTAAACTCCTAAACCCCGAAGCCCATAAATACTTAAAACATTAAATTAGTATAGTCTAAATAATAAATGATAAATCTCAGTTTTATTAGTATTCATTATAATTTTAAATATTCATTTTAATTATTTATCAGTTTATTTTTATAGAATTAATAATTACAAAATAAATTATTAGTGTGACATATATAATTTAAATAATTTATTTTTCATAAAAAAATGCTTATAAAAAGAGGCAAAATTTTTTTAAAAAAATTTTATTTAATACTATATCGTATTTTGATTTTGAATCATTTTAGATTTTACAATTATATTTTAATTTATACCATTCATATAAATACAAGTTTATTAATTTTTTTATTGATCATTATTATAATATCTATCAATAAAATTATTTATCTTGAGTTTCATTATATATAATTATTAAGATTATTATAACTAGATATTATGTTCACATTTAAAAAAAATTAAAAATTATTATATTTTCAAAGGTTACAACCTTCAAAAATTAAAAAAAAATAAAAAAATTAAATTTTTTGTTTTTTTCATTCATTAAATAAAAACTATGAATAACTAAAGGTCTAAACCATTAAATCACTAAACTCCTAAACCACAAAGCACCTAAATACTTAAACCATTACACCGGTATATCCTGAATAATAAATAATAAATCTAAATTTTATTTCTATTCATTATAATTTTAAATATTCATTTTAATTATTTAGTAGTTTATTATTATAGAATTATAAATTACAAAATAAATTATGAGTAAGACAAATATAATTTAAATAATTTATTTTTAAAAATAAAAATATGAAGTTATAAAAAAGAAAAACATTAAAAAAAATTATTATTTAGTAATATATTTTACCTTGATTTGAATAAATTTAGATTTTACAAATACTTTTTAAATAATAACTATTTTATTAATAATAGTTTATTAATTTATTTTTTGATCATAATTATAATATCTAGCAATATAATTATTTATATTAAATTTAAATGAATTATAATTATGAAGATTATTATAAATAAATATTATATTTACATTCGAAAAAAATTTAAAAATTATTATATTTTCAAAGGATATAATCTTCAAAAATTAGAAAAAATAATATAAATAAATTTTTTGCTATATCATTGTTTAAATAAAACTTATAAACCACTAAATGCTTAAACACTTAAACATCTAAACTCCTAAACACAAAAGATCCTAAATACTTAAACCTTTAAACTCCTAAAACTTAAATATAATTTAAATAATTTATTAAAATATTAATTACGAAATAAATTATGAGCGATACAAATATAATTTAAATAATTTATTTTTCATAAAAAAAAAATATAAGCTTATAAAAATAAGCAAGAACTAAAAAACAAAAATCATTATTTAGTAATAAATTTTACATGGATTTTGAATAATTTTAGGTTTTGCAATTATATTTTAATTTATATCCATCATAATAATAATAACATATTAAATTATTTTTTGATAATTGATATCATATTATGAATAAAATGGTTTATATTTAGTTTATATTATATATAATTATAATGATTATTATTACTAAATATTGTATTCACCTTTGAAAATGAGAAAAAATATCAAAAATAATTTTTTTTGTTATTTCATTGTTTAAACAAAACCAATAAATCACTTAATGCCTAAAAACATAAATCGCTAAAGTCCTTACCGACAAAACCTCAAAATACTTAAAATATTAAACTAGCATACATTAATAATAATTCATAAATCTCATTTTAATTTTTATTCAGTATCATTTTAAATTTTTATTTTAATTATTTATCAGTATATTTTTATTGAAATATTAATTACAAAATAAATTATTAGTTAGATAAATATAATTTAATATAAACTCGTATACCCTAAATAAGAGAGAATAAATCTCATTTTTTTTCATTATAATTTTAAATATTCATTTTAATTATTTATTTGTTTATTTTTATATAAATATTAATAAAAAAATAAATTATGAGTTAGACAAATATAATTTATATAAATTATTTTTCTTAAAAAAATATAGATAAACTTATTAAAAGAAAAAAAAATTAAAAAAATTATTATATGGTAATATAATTTGCTTTGCTTCTGAATCATTATAGGTTTTGTAATTATATTTTAATTGATATCTATCTTATTAATTATAGATTATTAATTTATTTTTTGATCATTATTAGAATATTCATCAATAATATTGTTAATAATGAATTTATATGATATATAAATATAATGTTTATTATAACTAAATATTGAATTCACATTTAAAAAAAATATAAATTATTATATTTTCAAATGTTATAACCTTTGAAAATATCAAAAAATAATAAGATTTAATATTTTGTTATTTTAATTTTTAAATAAAACCTATAAACCACTAAATGAATATAAAGTTAAATCAATAAACTCTTAAAGCCCGTAATGCTTAAATACATAAACAATTAAACTATTATATACTACTGAGTAATTAATAAATCTAATTTTTATTTCAATTTATTATAATTTTAAATATTCATTTTAATTATTTATTAGTTTATTATTATATAAATTTTTATTACAAAATAAATATGAGTGCGACAAATTTATTTTAATAATTTATTTTTAATAAAAAAATATATATGCTTATAAAAGAAGTAAAAATTAAAAAATTAAAAAATATTATCCAATAATATTTTTTAATTTAATTTTGAATCAATTTGGGTTTTGTAAATATTTTTTAATTAATATCTATCTTATTATTACTAGTTTATTAATTTAATTTTTGATCATTATTATAATTTCTATCAATAAAATTGTTTCTTTTGAATTTATATGATATATAATTATTAAAATTATTATTACTAAATATTGTATTCACATTTCAAAAAATTTTAAATATTATTATATTTTCAAATCTTATAACATATGAAAATTACTAAAAATTCCAAATTTTTTTTTGTTATTTTATAGTTTAAATAAAACCTATAAACCACTTAAAGCCTAAAAACATGAATCGCTAAACACCCATACGACAAAACCTCTAAATAGTTAAACTATTAAATTGGTATACATTAATAATAAATCATAAATCACAATTTATTTTTTATATATTATAATTTTAAATTTTTATTTTAATTATTTATCAATTTATTTTTATAGAAATATTAATTAGAAAATAAAATATTAGTGAGACAGATATAATTTAAATTAGACCGGTATATCCTATATAATAAATAATAAATCTTCATTTATTTTCATTATAATTTTAAATATTCAATTTAATTATTTATTTGTTTATTATTATATGAATCTTAATTAAAAAATAAATTATGTGTTAGACAAATATAATTTATGTAAATTATTTTTAATTAGAAAAATATACATAAACTTTTAAAAAAAAAAAATTAGAATACAAAAAATTATTATATAGAAAAATATTTTGGTTTGCTTATGAATCATTGTATGTTTTGTAATTACATTTTAATTCATATCTATCTTATTAATAATAGATTATTAATTTATTTTTTGATCATTATTAGAATATTAATCACTTAAATTATTTATATTGAATTTATATGATATATAAATATAATGATTTATATAACTTAATATTGAATTCGCTTTTGAAAAAAAATTAAACATTATTATATTTTCAAAGGTTATCACCTTTGAAAATATCAAAAAATAATAAAAATAAATTTTATATTCTTTTATTTTTTAAATAAAACCTATAAACCACTAAATGCATACACATTTAAATCAGTATACTCCTAAACCCCGTAATACCTAAATACATAAACCATTAAACCACTATATAATACATAATAATTAATATATCTAATTTTTATTTCTATCTCTTATAATTTTAAATATTCATTTAATTATTTATTAGTTAATTTTTATAGAAATATTTATTACAAAATAAATTATGAGTAAGACAAATATAATTTAAATAATTTATTTTTAATCAAAAAATATAAATATGTTTATAAAAAAAAGTAAAATTTAAAAATTAAAAATTATTATACAGTAATATATTTTACTTTAATTTTGAATCAATTTGGGTTTTGTAAATATTTTTTAATTAATATCTATCTTATTATTAATAGTTTATTAATTTAATTTTTGATCATTATAATAACTATCAATAAAATTGTTTATATTGAATTCATATGATGTATGATTATTAATAATATTATAACTAAATATTGTATTCACATTTTAGAAAATTTTAAATCTCAAAACTATAAAACTAGTATACTTTAATAATAAATCATAAATCTCATTTTAATTTTTATTCAATATAATTTTAAATTTTAATTTTAATTATTTATCCGTTTATTTTTATAGAAATATTAATTACAAAATAAATTATTAGTGAGACAAATATAACTTAAATTAAACCGGTATCCCCTAAATAATAAATAATAATTCTCATTTTTTTTTTCATTATAATTGTTAATATTCATTTTAATTATTAATTTTTTATTTTTATATAAATATTAATTAAAAAATAAATTATGAGTTAGACAAATATAATTTATTTAAATTATTTTTAATCAAAAAAATATAGATTAACTTTTTAAAATAAAAAAAAAATTCAAAACAAAAAATTATTATATAGTAATATATTTTGCTTATGAATCATTTTATGTTTTGTAATTATAATTCAATTGATATCTATCATATTAATAATAGATTTTTAATTTAGTTTTTTATAATTATTAGAATATAAATCACTAAAGTTGTTTATGTTGAATTTATATGAAATATAAATATAATGATTATTATAACTAAATATTGTATTCGCTTTTAAAAAAAATATAAATATTATTATATTTTCAAAGGTAATAACATTTGAAAATATCAAAAAATAATAAGAATAAATGTTTTGTTATTTTATTTTTTAAATAAAAGCTATAAACCACAAAATGCATACACAATTAAATCAGTAAACACCTAAACCCCGTAATTCCTAAATACATAAACCATTAAATTGCTATATAATACATAATAATTAATAAATCTAATTTTAATTTCTATTTATTATAGTTTTAAATATTCATTTTAATTATGCATTAGTTTATTTTTATAGAAATATTTATTATAAAATAAATTATGATTGCGACAAATATAATTTAAATAATTTATTTTTAATCAAAAAAAAAATATATGCTTATAAAAGAAATAAAAATTTAAAAATTAAAAATTATTATCCAATAATATATTTTACTTTAATTTTGAATCAATTTGGGTTTTATAAATATTTTTTATTTAATATCTATCTTATTATTAGTAGTTTATTAATTTAATTTTTGATCATTATTATAATATCTATCAATAAAATTATTTATATTGAATTTATATCATTTATAATTACAATATTATTATAACTAAATATTGTATTCATATTTCAAAACATTTTAAATATTATTAGATTTTCAAAGGTTATAACCTATGAAAATAAGAAAAAATTACAAAATATTTTTTTGTTATTTTATTGATTAAATAAAAACCATAAACCACTAAAATCCTAAAAACCTAAATCGCTAAACTCTTAAAAGACAAAACGTTTAAATACTTAAACTATTAAACTTGTATAGATTAATAATAAATAATAAATATCATTTTAATTTTTATTCAGTATAATTTTAAATTTTTATTTTAATTAATTCTTAGTTTATTTTTAAAGAAATATTAAATACAAAATAAATTATTAGTAAGACAGATCTAATTTAAATTAGACCGGTATACCCTAAATAATAAATAATAAATCTCATTTTTTTATTTTTATTTTTATTTTAAATATTCATTTTAATTATTTATTCGTCTATTTTTATATAAATATTAATTCCAAAATAATTTATGAGTTACACAAATATAATTTATATAAATTATTTTTCATCAAAAAATTATAGAAAAACTTATTAAAAGAAAAACAAATTTCAAAACAAAAAATTATTGTATAGTAATATATTTTGCTTTGCTTCTGAATCATTTTAGGTTTTGTAAATATATTTTAATTGATATATATCTTATTAATAATAGATTATTAAGATATTTTTTCATCATAATTAGAATATTTATCAATAAAAATGTTTATATTGAATTTATATGATATATAAATATAATGATTTTTATAACTAAATATTGTATTCACTTTTGAAATAAATTTTAAGATTATTACCTTTTGAAAGTTTATAACCTTTGAAAATGTGAAAAAAAATATTGTTTATTTGTTACTCTATTTTTTAAATAAAAGCTATACTCCACTAAATGCCTAAGCAATTAAATCACTAATCTACAAAATTCTGATACCTCTATATAGATAATCTTTTAAATCGATATACCCTAAATAATAATTAATAAATTTCATTTTTATTTGTTTTCATTATAAATTAAAATAATTCATTTTGATTGTTTAGTTATTTATTTATATATATATATTAATTATAAAATAAATTATGAATTAAAAATATAATTTATAAAATTTATTTTTCATCAAAAAATTGATAAGCTTATAAAAATAATAAAAATTTAAAAACAAATAATTATCATTTAGTAATATATTTTGCTTTGATTTTGAATCATTTAAGGTTTTGATATTATATTTTAAGTAATATCAATCTTATTCATAATAGATTTTTAATTTATTTTATGATAATTATTAGAATATCTATCAATAAAATTGTTTATATTGAATTTATATGATATATAATTATTATGATTATAATAAAGAAATAATGTATTCAATTTTGAAAAAAATTTAAAAATTATTATATTTTCAAATGTTATAATCTTAAAAAAATTAGAAAAAATAATAAAAATAAATTTTTAGTTATTTTATTTTTTAAATAAAATCTATAGACCATTAAATACTTGCTTACTTAAATTAGTAAGCTCATAAACCCTGAAACCCCTAAATACATAAATATTTTAACATCTATAAACTACATAATAAATAATATATATCATTTTTATTTCTATTTATTATAATTTTAAATATTCATTTTAATTATTTATAGTTTAATTATTTAGAACAATTAATTACAAAATAAATTTCGAGTAAGACAAATATTATTTAAATAATTTATTTTTAATCAAAAAAAAATATAAGGTTATAATAAGAAGAACAAATTTAAAAATTAAATATTATTATTTAGTAATATATTTTGATTTGATTTTGAATCATTTTGAGTTATGTAAATATATTTTAATTAATATTTATATTATTAATAATAGTTTATTAATTTAATTTTTGATCATAATTATAATATCTATCATTAAAATTGTTTATATTGAATTTATATGATATATAAGTAGTATGATTAATATAATTATACATAGTATTCACAATCAACAAATTTTAAAAATTATTTTATTTTTAAAGGTTATAACCTTTGAAAATCAGAAAAAATATAAATTTTTTTTATTTTTATTATATAAATAAAACATATAAACCACTAAATGCCTAAAAACATAAATTGATAAACTCCTAAATGACAAAACTCCTATATAATCAAACCATTAAACCGGTATACCACATATAATAAATCATAAATCTCATTTTAATTTGTATTCATTATAATTTTAAATATTCATTTTAATTATTTATTAGTTTATTTTTAATATAAATATTAATTACAAAATAAATAATGAGTTAGACAAATATAATTTTAATAATTTATTTTTAATCAAAAAAAATATGCTTATAAAAAGAAGTAAAAATTTAAAAACAAAAAAGTATTATTTAGTAATATAATGTACTTTGATTTAGAATCATTATTTATAGGTCTTGCAATTATATTTTAATTGCTATCAATCTTATTAATAAAAGTTTATTAATTTATTATTTGATCATTTTTTTAATATCTGACAATAAAATTACTTATATTCATTTTAAATGTCTTATAATTATTAAGATTATTATAACTAAATATTATATTTACATTTGAAAAAAATTTAAAAATTATTATATTTTCAAAGGTTATAACCTTCGAAAATGATAAAAAATCACAAAAATGATTATTTTATTATTTTATTATTTAAATAAAACTTATAAATCACTAAATGCCTAATCATTTAAATCTCTAGACTCATAAACACCAAAATCCTTTAAATACTTAAACCATTAAACATATATAACCTAGATAATAAATAATAAATCTCATTTTTATTTGTATTCATTATAATTTTAAATATTCATTTTAATTATTTTTAGTTTATTTTTATAGAAATATAAATTACCAATGAAATAATTAGTGAGACATATATAATTTAAATAAATTATTTTTTATGAAAAAAATAAGCTTATAAAAATAAACAAAATTTCAAAAATTTAAAATTTTATTTAGTAATATAATTTACTTTGATTTTAAATTATTATGTTTTCTGCAAATATATTTTAATTAATATCCATCTTATTAATAATAGCTTATTATTTTATTTTTTGATCATTATAATAATATATATTAATAACTTTTTTTATTGAATTTACAACAAATATAATTTTTAAGATTATTATAACTAAGTATTGTATTCCTATTTTATAACTATTAAAAAAGTATTATATTTTAAAAGGTTATTACATATGAAAATCACGAAAATTCATAAATATAAATTTTTTGTTATTTCTTTGATTAAATAAAACATATAAACACCTAAATGTGTAAATATATAAATCAATAAACTCATTAACCCCAAAACCACAAAAAACTTAAACAATTAAATAGTTATACCCTAAATAATAAATCATAAATCTCATTTTTATTAGTATTCATTATAATTTTAAATATATATTTTAATTATTTATTAGTTTATTTTTATAGAAATATAAATTGAAAAATAAATTTTTAGCGAGACAAATATAATTTAAATGACTATTAGTATTCAAAAAACCTATAACCCACTAAATGACAAAATTCTAAAATGACTAAACTCTTAAACCTCAAAGCCCATAAATACTTAAAACATTAAATTAGTATAGTCCAAATAATAAATAATAAATCTAAATTTTATTAGTATTCATTATAATTTTAAATATTCATTTTAATTATTTATCAGTTTATTTATAATGAAATATTAATTACAAAATAAATTATTAGTGTGACATATATAGTTTAAATAATTTATTTTTCATTAAAAAATCCTTATAAAAAAAGGCAAATTTTTAAAAATAAATAATTATTATTTAGTAATATATCTTATTTTGATTTTGAATCATTTTAGATTTCACAATTATATTTTAATTTATATCATTCTTATAAATACTAGTTTATTAATTTATTTATTGAAATTATTATAATATCTATCAATAAAATTATTTATATTGAGTATACATTATATATAATTATTAAGATTATTATAACTAAATATTATATTCACATTTAAAAAAATTAAAAATTATTATATTTTCAAAGGTTATAACCTTTAAAAATTAAAAAAATGAAAAAATTAAAATTTTTTTTCGTTCTCTAAATAAAAACTATAAATCACTAAAGGTCTAAACAATTAAATCACAAAACTTCTAATCCACTAAATACCTAAATACTTAAACCAGTATATCATGAATAATAAATAATAAATCTCAATTTTATTAGTATTCATTATAATTTTAGATATTCATTTTAATTATTTATTAGTTTATTATTATAGAATTATAAATTATAAAATAAATTATGAGTAAGACAAATCTAATTTAAATAATTTATTTTTAAAAACAAAAATATAAACTTATAAAAGAAGCAAAATATTTTTAAAAAATATTATTTAGTAATATATTTTACTTTGATTTGAATAAATTTAGAATTTGCAAATACTTTTTAAATAATATCTATTTTATTAATATTAGTTTATTAATTTATGATTATTATAAATTTTTATGATTATTATAATTAAATATTATATTAACATTTGAAAAAAAATTAAAAATTATAATATTTTCAATGGTTATAACCTTGAAAATGAGAATAAATCATAAAAATATATATTTTTTGTTATTTAATTATTTAAATAAAAACTTTAAACCAAAAAATACCTAAATACTTAAATTACTAAACTCCTAAACCCTAATACTGCTGCACCACACACACATAGAGACTGACCACAGTACACACGTGCACATATTCTTGTCCATTTAGGTGTAGCATTTAGCGGGGCCAGCAAGTCCTGGAAGGAGCCAGAAGTATGGGCCACGAGATTGTAGAGGGCCCGGCTAGCAAGCCGGGATGATAACATTTAGAAAACCACGAGACCGAGCAAAGTGGAAGGGAGTAAACTCAGGAGTAGCTAGGAGTCGGTCCCACTAGCCATATCAGGCAGCATAGTGGGCCACCCAATCATTGCCCAACAGGAGTAGCGGGTAATCCATGATTAATTAGAGAGCTAGAAAAATCTGAAGCATCAACAAGATGTGCTAGTAAGTAATGGAGTCCAGACCATCCACACGTGAGCGAAAGATTCAAACTTGTAGTTTATGTTTGTAGTCTTATTTGAATCTTGGACTTTGTATGCACCATGTACTTCTAGAGACGGATCATGACATACTCACACACACAAAATCTTGTCTGTTGTCTATGTAGCATGCAATGGGGGCAACTGGACCCATGAGTATCTTTAAGTGGGGCTCACAAATGCATTTTGTATATACACATTAGGCGATGCTACACTCCCGGGAGCAGAAGACCGATCTTTATAGCATTTTGTAATTTTAATTGTATTCTAGCTTGGTTGTACGCGTAGATAATTAGACTATGAGATGGACCTCATCACACATGCACACCGATGCATGCATATTTTTTGATATTTTGTCGGTGCAACATGCAGCCACTTCTTGGAGCTCGAGGAGGAAGCATTCTAACAGAAGAGATACTCTTTTGAGGAGCATTGGAGCAAAAGAATGTGGAATTCAGAGGTGAGAATGAATTGACAAAGTGCCGTAGATACGGACCTGTGGATTTATGGGTATTCAGTTTTACATGTATTCCATTGCATAGCAATGACATAGGCAAACGCTTGATGCTGCATGTCACACACATGCACAATCTTATATTTGCATAGTTTTAATATGGTGCATCATTTAGGTTCCTCCAAAAGGCTTGGACAAATCCAAATGGAAAGAACGCAGAGCGCATAATGACTCAATGCCAACTCTGAAGTCTGGGAATGCCATGTGATTTTAGTTGTATTCGTATGCTTCGAATTATTAGGCATTATGTTTTTTATGTATTTTATGCATAGAATCATTAAGGTGCATAGGATTTGGTGGGCTGGTCTAAATTAGTCAGCTTTTTCGTCCTTTGTAAGTTGTGTGCCAAAATGATAAATTAAGTGTGTATTTTCCAAAAAAAAAACAAAAACAAACCATAAACACTAAACTTTAAATCCTAAACCTTAACCCATAAACTATAACCCTAATCCATAAACAATAAATCCTAAATCTCATGTTTTGCACTTTTATAATCAAATGACTAAGTGTTAAATTTAAATTGAAATTCACAATTTTTAGGAATGTCACAGATTTATCTTTTTGTATATGTAACACAAAATCACGACTCAAGGGGTGAGTTATGGATTCGGTCACTTTCTTGCTGTAGATTATTGTAGCATCAGCAATGGTCATGATTGTATATTTTGTTTCTAGAACACAAAATCATATCGATGAGAATATGTCATAACTTGTCTCTCTGTTGAACATATTGTTATGGCACTAGGAATGATCATGGATGCATATTTAATGACTATAATACTAAGTCACAATATTGGATTTGACCAAGTGTCGTGCATTTTATATTTATATTGCAAAGTCATTGCACTAGGAATGATTGTAACTTTGGACATTCCTCAAGAGCAATATTCATGACCCTAGAAATAGTTAAAGCTCGAGTACTACTCTTTATAAATTTCTATAGCTAAAATTCTTGGGATTGGAAATATCACTATGGCCTTTTCCTTTGATTTGGGACCTCAAGTGTCAATATGCAAGACTAATATTTTTATTGTATGGATAACTCATTTAATATAAAAAGAAAGAAATGATACCTTTCATATCTTTGAGGATATAAAAAAGGAGCTTAGGAATGCCAATAAAATAATTTTTTTGATTCTTGATTGAAAGAGAGCCCATACTTCTTGCCCTGCTTAAACTACCCAGGGGCTAGTTTGTTCTAATAGGCTACAAGGTGGTTATTTTAATAGAGGTGAACTATGTTTTAAAAAAATTGCTTTGAGTGCGTGCATGAGAGATATTTTAGAAGAAATTACAATAATCAATATAAATAGCATCCTCAACAACTAGCTATTTCAAGACATAGGGGTTCAACTTTGTTTATTCTTTTAGCGTACATCAGTCAAATTACCTTTGATAGCCCAGATATTCAACATCAAATATGATGAGACATAATAGAGATAAAGTAAAAGATCCTATTTTTTTTGGTTAGAGCTTTAGTAATCATTCTAGAGTTGAGAGAGGAACAAAATAAAATATTTTAATTATTCAGTATAATTAAAATTTGTATTTTAATTATTTATCAGTTTTTTTATAGAAATATTAATTACAAAATAAATTATTAGTGAGACAGATCTAATTTAAATTATACCGGTATATACAAAATAATAAAGAATAAATCTCATTTTTTATATTTTATATTTAAATATTCAAATTTAATTATTTACTTGTTTATTTTTTATATAAATATTAATTACAAAATAAATTATGAGTTATACAAATATAATTTATATAAATTATTTTTCATCAAAATAATATAGATAAACTTTTTAAAAGAAATAAAATTTTCAAAACAAAAAATTATTATATATTAATATATTTTGCTTTGCTTCTGAATAATTTTAGGTTCTGTAATTATATTATAATTGATATCTATCTTATTAATAATAGATTATTAATTTATTTTTTGATCATTATTAGAATATTTATCAATAAAATAGTTTATATTGAATTTATATGATATATAAATATAATGATTATTATAACAAAATATTGAATTCACTTTTTAAAAAAATTTAAGAATTATTATATTTTCTATGGTTATATCCTTAGAAAATATCAAAAAATAATAAAAATAAAATTTTTGTTTTTTTATTTCTTAAATAAAACCTATCAACTTCTTAATGCATACACAGTTAAATAAGTAAACTCCTAGACCCCGTAATGCCTAAATATAGTAACCATTAAACCGATATATAATACATAATAAATAATAAATCTTATTTTTATTTCTATTTATTATAATTTTAATTATTTATTAGTTTATTTTTATAGAAATATTTATTACAAAATAAATTGAGTGCGACAAATATAATTTAAAAAATTTATTTTTAATGAAATAATATATATACGCATATTAAAGAAGTAAAAATTTAAAAATTTAAAATTATTATTTAGTAATATGTTTTACTTTAATTTTGAATCAATTTGGGTGTTGTAAATATTTTTTAATTATTTTCTATTTTTTTATTAATAGTTTATTAATTTAATATTTGATCATTATTATAATATCTATCAATAAAATTGTTTATATTGAATTTATATGATATATAATTATTAATATTATTATAAATAAAATATTATATTTACATTTAAAAAAATTTTAAATATTCTTATATTTTCAAATGTTATAACATATGAAAATGATAAAAAATTATAAATTTTTTTTATTATTTTATTGTTTAAATAAAACCTATAAACCATTAAATGCCTAAAAACATAAAGCACAAAATTTTCAAATGACAAAAAATCTAAATATTTAAACCATTAAACTGGTATACATTAATAAAAATCATAAATCTTATTTTAATTTTTATTAAGTATAATTTACAATTTTTATTTTAATTATATATCAGTTTATTTTATAGAAATAATAATTACAAAATAAATTATATGTGAGACAGATATAATTAAAATTAAACTGTTATACCCTAAATAATAATTAATAAATCTCATTTTTTTTCATTATAATTTTAAATATTCATTTTAATTATTTATTTGTTTATTTATATATAAATATTAATTACAAAATAAATTATGAGTTAGACAAATATAATTTATATAAATTATTTTTAATCAAAAAATATAGATAAACTTTTTAAAATAAAAAAAAATTCAAAACAAAAAATTATTATATTGTAATATATTTTGCTTTGCTTTTGAATTATTTTAGGTTTTGTTATTATATTTTAATTGATATATATCTTATTAATAATAGATTATTTATTTATTTTTTGATCATTATGAGAATATTTATCAATAAAATTGGTTATATTGAATTTATATGATATATAAATATAATGATTATTATAACTAAATATTGTATTCACTTTTGAAAAAAATTTAAAAATTATTATATTTTCAATGGTTATTATCTTAAAAAAAGAGAAAAAATAATAATAATAAATTTTTTGTTATTTCATTTTTTAAATAAAACCTATAGATTATTAAATGCTTAGTTACTTAAATCAGTAAGATCATAAA
This sequence comes from Sapria himalayana, assembly GCA_029783825.1. Classification (NCBI taxonomy): domain Eukaryota; kingdom Viridiplantae; phylum Streptophyta; class Magnoliopsida; order Malpighiales; family Rafflesiaceae; genus Sapria; species Sapria himalayana. Next base: position 111,412 of record JAREIK010001935.1, read on the forward strand.
TCCCGAAACCCCTAAATACATAAACCTTTTAACGGCTATATACTACTTAATAAATAATAAATCTCATTTTTATTTCTATTTATTATAATTTTAAATATTCATTTTAATTATTTATAGTTTAAATTTTTAGAAAAATTAATTAAAAAATAAATTTCAAGTGAGACAAATATTTTTTAAATAATATATTTTAATAAAAATAAATTATAAGCTTATAAAAAGAAGGAAATTTTTAAAAATTAAATATTATTATTTAATAATATATTTTGATTTGAATTTGAATCATTTTGTGTTATGCAAATATATTTTAATTAATATTTATATTATTAATAATAGTTTATTAATTTAATTTGTGATCATTATTATAATATCTTTCATAAAAATTATTTATATTGAATTTATATGATATATAATTAGTCAGATTAATATAATTATACATTATATTCACATTTCAAAAAATTTGAACAATTATTTTATATTAAAAGTTAATAACCTTTGAAAATCAGAAAAAATCAAAAAAAGAATTTTAAATTTTTATTATATAAATAAAACCTATAAACCGCTAAATGCCTAAAAACATAAATTGCTAAACTTCTTAACGACGAAACTCGTACATAATCAAACAATTAAATCAGTATACCATATGTAATAAATCATAAATCTAATTTTAATTTGTATTAATTATAATTTTAAATATTCATTTTAATTATTTATTTGTTTATTTTTTATAGAAATATCAATCAAAAAATAAATAATGAGTGAGACAAATATAATTTAAAAATTTATTTTTAATCAAAAAAAAAAATAAGCTTATATAAAGAAGTAAAGATTCAAAAACAAAAAATTATTATTTAGTAATATATTTTACTTTGATTTTGAATTATTATATATAGGTTTTGAAATTATATTTTAATTGCAATCAATCTTATTAATAATAGTTTATTAATTTATTATTTGATCATTTTTATAATATCGAACAATAAAATTACTTATATTCAATTAAAATGTATTATAATTTTTATTTGTATTTAATTTAATTTTAAATATTCATTTTAATAATTTTTTAATTTATTTTTATAGAAATATTAATTACAAAATAAATAATGAGTGAGACAGATATAATTTAAATAAATTATTTTTTATGAAAAAAAATAATCTTAAAAAATAAAAAAAATTTCAAAAATTTAAAATTTTATTTAGTAATATAATTTACTTTGATTTTGAATTATTTTGGGTTTTGCAAATATATTTTAATTAATATCTATCTTATTAATAATAGTTTATTAATTTATTTTTTGATCATTTTTATAATATATATTAATACATGTTTTTATATTGAATCTACAACAAATATATTTATTAAGATTATTATAACTTAGTATTGTATTCATTTTAGAACTATTAAAAAATTAATATATTTTTAAAGGTCATAACCTTTGAAAATTACGAAAATTTATAAAAATAAATTTTTTGTTATTTCATTAATTAAATAAAACCTATAAACACGAAAATGTGTAAACATATAATTTAATAAACTTTTTAACCCCAAAACCACAAAAAACATAAAAAATTAAATATTTATACCCTAAATAATAATAATAATAATAAATCTCATTTTTATTAGTATTCATTATAATTTTAAATATACATTTTAATTATTTATTAGTTTAATTTTATAGAAATATAAATTAAAAAATAAATTATTAGTGAGACAAATATAATTTAAATAGAATATTTTTCATAAAAAAAAATATAGGCTTATAAATGGATACAAAAATTTAAAAATATAAAATTAATATTTAGTAAAATATTTCACTGTGATTTTGAGTCATTTTAGGTTTTGTAAATATATTTTAAACAATATTTATCTTATTAATAATTGGTTATTACTTTTTTATGATCATTATTATAATAAATATCAATAAAATAGTTTATATTGAATGTATATGATATATAATTATTATGATTATTATAACATCATATTGTATTCACTTTTCAGAAAAAAAATTTAAAAATTATTATATTTTCAAAGGTTATGACCTTCAAAAATGAGAAAAAATAACAAAAATAAATTTTTTGTTATTTAATTTTTTATATAAAACCTAAAAACCACTTAATGACTAAACTCCTAAACCCCGAAGCCCATAAATACTTAAAACATTAAATTAGTATTGTCTTAATAATAAATCATAAATCTTAGTTTTATTAGTATTCATTATAATATTAAATATTCATTTTTATTATTTATCAATTTATTTTTATAGAAATATTAATTACAAAATAAATTATTAGTGTGCCATATATTATTTAAATTATTTATTTTTCATCAAAAAAAATGCTTATAAAAAGTGGCAAAATTATAACAATAAAAAATTATTATTCATTAAGAATAGTTTATTAATTTATTTTTGATCATAATTATAATATCTAGTAATATAAATATTTATATTGAATTTAAATGAATTATAATTATTACGATTATTATAAATAAATATTATATTTACATATGAAAAAAATTTAAAAATTATTATATTTTCAAAGGATATAATCTTCCAAAATTAGAAAAAATAAAATAAATAAATTTATTGCTATATCTTTGTTTAAATAAAATTTATAAACCACTAAATGCCTAAACACTTAAACATCTAAACTCCTAACACAAAAGCCCCTAAATACTTAAACCTTTAAACTCGTAAACCTTAAACATAATTTAAATAATTTTTTAAAATATTAATTACAAAATAAATTATGAGTGATACAAATATAATTTAAATAATTTATTTTTCATCAAAATTATAAAAAGAAGCAAAAACAATTAAAACAAAAATTATTATTTAGTTATAAATTTTACTTAGATTTTGAATAATTTTAGGTTTTGCAATTATATTTTAATTTATATCCATCATAATAATAATAACATATTAATTTATTTTTTGATAATTGATATCATATCTATGAATAAAATTGTTTATATTTAGTTTATTTTATATATAATTATAATGATTATTATTACTAAATATTGTATTCACCTTTGAAAATGTGAAAAAATAGCAAAAATAATTTTTTTGTTATTTTATTGTTTAAACAAAACCTATAAACCACTAAATTCCTAAAAACATAAATAGCTAAAGTCCTGAACGACAAAACCTCTAAATACTTAAAATATTAAACTGGTATACATTAATAGTAATTCATAAATCTCATTTTAATTTTTATTCAGTATAATTTTAATTTTTTATTTTAATTATTTATCAGTTTATTTTTATTGAAATATCAATTACAAAATAAATTATTAGTGTGATACATATAATTAAATTAAACTGGAATACACTAAATAATAAAGAATAAATCTCATTTTTTTGATTATAATTTTAAATATTCATTTTAATTATTTATTTGTTTATTTTTATATAATTTTTAATTAAAAAATAAATTATGAGTTAGACAAATATAATTTATATAAATTATTTTTCATCAAAAAAAATATAGATAAACTTATAAAAGAAAAAAATTAAAAACAAAAAATTATTATATAGTAATATAAATTCTTTGCTTCTAATAAATATAGGATTTGTAATTATATTTTAATTGATATCTATCTTATTAATAATAAATTATTAATTTATTTTTTGATCATTATTAGAATATTTATCAATAATATTGTTTATATTGAATTTATATGATATATAAATATAATGATTATTATAACTAAATTTTGAATTCACATTTGAAAAAAATTTAAAAATTATTATATTTTGAAAGGTTATAACCTTTGAAAATATAAAAAAATAATAAAAATAAATATTTTGTTATTTTAATTTTTAAATAAACCCTTTAAACCACTAAATGCATACATAGTTAAATCAGTAAACTCGTAAAGCCCGTAATGCCTAAATACATAAATCATTAAGCCGCTATATACTACTTAATAATTAAGAAACCTAATTTTTATTTCAATTAATTATAATTTTAAATATTCATTTTAATTATTTATTAGTTTATTTTTATATAAAATTTTATTACAAAATAAATTATGAGTGCCACATATATAATTTAAATAATTTATTTTTAATAAATAAAAATATATACGCTTATAAAAGAAGTAATAATTTAAAAATTAAAAATTATTATCCAATAATATTTTTTACTTTAATCTTGAATCAATTTGGGTTTTGCAAATATTTTTTAATTAATATCTATCTTATTATTAATTGTTTATTAATTAAATTTTTCATCATTATTATAATATCTATAAATAAAATTGTTTATATTGAAATTATATGATATATAATTATTAAAATTATTATAACTAAATATTGTATTTACATTTCAAAAAATTTCAAATATTATTATATTTTCAAAGGTTATAACCTATGAAAATGACAAAAAATTACAAATTTTTTTTTGTTATTTTATTATTTAAATAAAACATATAAACCACTAAATGCCTAAAAACATGAATAGCTAAACACCTATACGACAAAACCTATAAAAACTTAAAATATTAAATTGGTATACATTAATAATAAATCATAAATATCATTTTAATATTTATTCAGTATAATTTTAAATTTTTATTTTAATTATTTATCAGTTTATTTTTATAAAAATATTAATTACAAAATAAATTATTTGTGAGAAAGATATAATTTAAATTAAACCGGTAGACTCTAAATAATAAATAATAAATCTCATTTTTTTATTATAATTTTATATATTCATTTTAATTAATATTTTTTTATATTTAAATAAATATTAATTAAATAATAAATTATGAGTTAGACAAATATAATTTATGTAAATTATTTTTAATCAAAAAAATATAGATAAACTTTTTAAAATAAAAAAAATTAGAAAATAAAAATTTTTATATAGTAATATATTTGGTTTGCTTATGAATCATTTTATGTTTTGTAATAATATTTTAATTGATATCTATATTATTAATAATAGATTATTAATTTATTTTTTGATCATTATTATAATATTAATCACTAAAATTGTTTATATTAAATTTATATGATATATAAAAATAATGATATTTATAACTAAATATTGAATTTGCTTTTGAAAAAAAATTAAAAATTATTATATTTTCAAAGGTTATAACCTTTGAAAATATCAAAAAATAATAAAAATAAATTTTTTGTTATTTTATATTTTAAATAAAACCTATAAACCACTAAATGCATACCCAATTAAATCAGTATACTCCTAAACCCCTTAATACCTGAATATATAAACCATTAAACCACTATATAATACATAATAATTAATAAATCTATTTTTTTTCTATTTATTATAACTTTAAATAGTCATTTAATTATTCATTAGTTTATTTTTATAGAAATATTTATGACAAAATAAATTATGATTAAGTCAAATATAATTTAAATAAATTATTTTAATCAAAAAATATATATATGCTTTTAAAAGAAGTAATATATATACGCTTTTGAATCAATTTTAGTTTTGTAAATATTTTTTAGTGAATATCTATCTCATTATTAATAGTTTATTAATTTAATTTTTGATCATTATTATAATAACGATCAATAAAATTGTTTATATTGAATTTATATGATGTATGATTATTAATAATTTTATAACTAAATATTGTATTCACATTTCAAAAAATTTTAAATCTCAAAACCATTAGACTGGTATAAATTAATAATAAATCATAAATCTCATTTTAATTTTTATTCAGTATAATTTTAAATTTTTATTTTAATTATTTATCAGTTTATTTTTATAGAAATATTAATTACAAAATAAAGTATTCGTGAGACATATCTAATATAAATAATTTATTTTTCATCAAAAAGAATATATATCCGTATAAAAAGCGGCACAATTTTAAAAACAAAAATTTATTATTTAGTAATATATTTTATTTTGATTTTGAATAACTTTAGAGTTTATAATTATATTTTAATTTATATCATTCTTATGTATAATTGTTTTTTAATTATGTATTGATCATTATTATAATATGTATTAATAAAATTATTTATATTGAGTTTACATTATATATAATTATTAAGATTATTATAACTCAATATTATATTCACATTTAAAAAAAATTAAAAATTATCATATTTTCAAAGGTTATAACCTTCAAAAATTAAAAAAAAATCAAAAAATTAAATTTTTTATTTTTTCATTCTTTAAATAAAAACTATAAATCAATAAAGGTCTAAACACTTAAATCACTAAACCCCAAAACACCTAAATACTTAAACCATTAAACTAGTATATCCTTAATAATAAATAATAAATCTCTATTTTATTTGTATTCATTATAGTTTTAAATATTCATTTTAATTATTTATTAGTATATTTTTATAGAATTATAAATTAAAAATAAATTATGTGGAAGACAAATATACTATAAATAATTTACTTTTAATAATAGAAAATATAAAGTTATAAAAAGAAGCAAAACATCAAAAAGATTATTATTTAGTATTATATTTTACTTTGATTTTGAATAAATTTACGTTTTGCAAATATATTTAAAAAAATATATATCTTATTAATAATAGTTTATTAATTTATTTTTTGATCATTAATATAATATTATCAATATATTTGTTTATATTGAATTAACATGATATATAATTTTTAAGATTATCATAACTAAATATAGTATTCACATATAAAAGAAATTTAAAAATTGTTATATTTTCAAAGGTTATAACCTTCAAAAATGAGAAAAAATAAAAAAAATAAATTTTTTGATATATCATTGTTTTAATAAAACTTATAAACCATTAAATGCCTAAACACATAATTCTCTAATCTCGAAAACCCCGAAGCCTCTAAATACTTAAACCTTTAAACTCATAAGCCTTAAATATAATTTAAATAATATATTGAAATATTAATTACAAAATATATTATGAGTTATACAAATATAATTTAAATAATTTATTTTTCATCAAAAAAATATATACGCTTATAAAAAGAAGCAAAAACTAAAAAACAAAAATTATTATTTAATAATAAAATTTACATTGTTTTTGAATCATTTTAGGTTTTTTAATTATATTTTAATTTATATTTATCATATTAATAATAGCATTTTTATTTATATTTTGATAATTGATATCATATCTATCAATAAAATTGTTTATATTTATTTATATTATATATAAATATAATGATTCTTATTACTAAATATTGTATTCACATTTTTAAAAAAATTTAAAATTATTATAAATTTCTAAGTTTATAAACTTTGAAAATGTGAAAAAATATCATAAATATTTTTTTTTGTTATTTTATTGTTTAAATAAAACATATAAACCACTAAATGCCTAAAAACATAAATTGTTAAACTCCTTAATGATAGAACCTCTAAATACTTAAACCATTAAACTGGTAAACATTAATAATAATTCATAAATCTCATTTTAATCTTTATTCAGTATAATTTTAAATTTTTTTTAATTATTTATCAATTTATTTTTAGAGAAATATTAATTACAAAATAAATTATTAGTGAGACGGATCTAATTTAAATTAAAACACTATCCCTAAATATTAAATAATAAATCTCATTTTTTTTCATTATAATTAATAATATTCATTTTAATTATTTATTTGTTATTTATATATAAATATTAATTACAAAATAAATTGAGCTAGACAAAAATAATTTATATAAATTATTTTTCATCGAAAAATTATAGATAAACCTTTTAAAAGAAAAAAATTTTCAAAACAAAAAATTATTATATAGTAATATATTTTTCTTTGCTTCTAAATCATTTTAGGTATTTTAATTATATTTTAATTAATATCTATCTTATTAATAATAGATTATTAATTTATTTTTTGATCATTATTAGAATATTTATCAATAAAATTGTTTATATTAAATTTACATGATAAATAATTATAAAGATTATTATAACTAAATATTATATTTAAATTTGAAAATAATTTAATAATTATTATATTTTTAAAGGTTATCATCTTTGAAAATGAGATAAAATCACAAAAATAAATTTTTTGTTATTTTATTGTTTATATAAAACTTATAAACTACTAAAGGCCTAAACGCTTAAATCATTTAACTCCTAAACCCCAAAACCCTAAAACCCTTAAATACCTAAACATTTAAACCATCTTTAAATGTTTATGTATTTATAAATAATATATAAATATCTATCAATAAATAATAGTTTATTAATTTATTTTTTGATCATTATTATATTTATATTTATAATTAGTTTATTAATATCTATCAATAAAATTGTTTATTTTTAATTTACATGATAAATAATTATCAAGTTTATTATAACTAAATATTGTATTCATTTTCGATAAAAATTTAAAATTATTATATTTATAAAGGTTATAACCTTCAAAATTGATAAAAAATTTGAGAAATAATTTTTTTTGTAATTTCATTGTTTAAATAAAACATATAAACTACTAAATGCCTAAACACTTAAATCACTAAACTCCTAAACTCCTAAATACTTAAACCATTAAATAGGTATACCATAAATAATTATTCATAAATCTCATTTTTATTTCTATTCATTATAATTTTAATATTCATTTTAATTATTTATTAGATTATTTTTGAAATATTAATTGCAAAATAAAATTATGAATGAGGAAAATATAATTTAAATAATTTATCTTCATCAAAAAAATTTATAAGCTTATAAAAAGAATCAAAAATTTAAAAATATAAAATTTTTATTTAGTAATATATTTTACTTTGATTTTGAATCGTTTTAGGTTTTGCAAATATATTTTAATTAATATCTATCTTATTAATAATAGTTTATTAATCTATTTTATGATCAGTATTATAATATCGATCAATAAAATTATTTATATTGAATTTACATGATATTTAATTTTTATTATTATTATAATTAAATATTGTATTAACATTTGAAAAAAAAATTAAAAATTATAATATTTTCAATGGTTATAACCTTGAAAATGAGAAAAAATCTTAAAAATAGTTTTTTTGTTATTTAATTATTTAAATAAAACCTATAAACCACAAAATACATAAATACTTAAATTACTAAACTCATAAACCCTGATACTGCTGCACCACACACACATAGCGACGGACCATATTACACATGTGCACATATTCTTGTCCATTTTGGTGTAGCATTTAGAGGGGGCAGCAAGTCCTGGAAGTAGATAGAAGTATGGGCCACCAGCTTGTAGAGGGCCCCACTAGCAAGCCGGGATGATAACATTCAGATAACTGATGAGGCCGAGCAAAGTGGTCGGGAGTAAACCCATGAGTAGCTAGGAGCGGGTCCCAATAGCCCTATCAGGCAGCATAGAGGGCCACCCAACTGTCGCCCAACAGGAGTAGCGGGCAATCCATGATTAATTGGAGAGCTAGCAAAATCCGAAGCATCACCACGTAGAGCCAGTAAGCAATGGAGTCCAGACCAGCCACACGGGAACGAAAGATTCAAACTTGTAGTTTATGTTTGTAGTCTTATTTGTATTTTGAACTTTGTATGCACCATGTACTTGTAGAGATGTATCATTACATACTCACATACACAATCTTATATGTTCTCTATGTAGCATGCAATGAGGGCAACTGGACCCATGAGTATCTCTAAGTTGAGCCCACTAATGCATTTTGTAAATAGACATTAGGCGATGCTACACTCCCGGGAGCAAAGACCCATCTTTATAGCATTTTGTAATTTTACTTGTATTCTAGCTTGGTTGAACGCGTAGATAATTAGACTATGAGATGGACCTCATCACACATGCACACCGATGCATGCATATTTTTTCATATTTTGTAGGTGCAACATATAGCCGCTTCTTGGAGCTCGAGGAGGAATCATTCTAACCCAAGAGATACTCTTTTAAGGATCATTGGGGTAAAAGAATGTGGAATATAGAGGCGAGAATGAATTGACAAATTTCCATATATATGGACTTGTGGATTTATGGGTATTCAGTTTTACAAGTATTCCATTGAATAGCAATGACATAGGCAAACGCTTGATGCTGCATGTCACATACATGCACAATCTTATATTTGCATAGTTCTAATATGGTTTACATTCAGGTTCCTCCAAAGGCTTGGAAAAATCCGATTGGAAAGATTGCAGTGCGCATAATGACTCAATGCCAACTATGAGTCCGGGAATGCCAGGGGATTTTAGTTTTATTCGTACTCTAGGAATTATTAGACATTATGTTTTTTTATGTATTTTATGCATAGAATCATTAAAGTACATAGGATTTCGTGGGCTGGCCTAAATTAGTCAGCTTTTTAGTCTCTTGTAAGTTGTGTGCCTAAATGATAAATAAAGTGTGTATTTTCCAAAAAAAAACAAAAAAAAACTATAAACACTAAACTTTAAATCCTAAACCTTAAACCATAAACTATAACCCTAATCCATAAACCCTAAATCCTAAATATCATGTTTTGTAATTTTATAATCAAATGACTAAGTGTTAAATTTAAATTGAAATTCACAACTTTTAGGAATGTCACAGATTTATCTTTTTGTATATGTAACACAAAGTCATGACTCAAGGGGTGAGTTATGGATTCAGTCTCTTTCTTGCATTAGATTTATTAGCATTAGCAATGGTCATGATTGTATATTTTGTCTCTAGAACACAAAATCATATCGATGAGAATATGCCATAACTTGTGTCTCTCTTTTGAACATATTGTTATAGCACTAAGAATTATCATGATTACATATTTAATCACTATAATACTGGGTCACAGTATTGGATATGTCTATAGCTTGTGCATTTTATCTTTATATTGCAAAGTCATTGCACTAGGAATGATTGTGACTTTGGACATTCCTCAAGAGCAAAAGTCATGACCCTAAAAATAGTTAAAGCTCGAGTACTACTCTTTATAACTTTCTAAAGCTAAAATTATTTGGATCGGAAATATCACTATGGCATTTTCCTTTGATTTGAGACCTCAAGTGTCAATATGCAAGACTAATATTTTGAGCAATGATTAAAACCTTGTATAGATTTGAATATGATTCATTTACACCTTTTTGGGTATTGTGAGCTTGTCTACATAACTCATTTAATAAAAAAGAAAGAAATGATACTTTTCATATACATGAGGATATAAAAAAAAGGTTTAGACATGCCAATAAAATACATTTTTTGATTCTTGATTGAAAGAGAGCCCATACTTCTTGCCCTACTCAAACCAGCCCTAGGGCTAGTTTAATCTAATAGGCTACATGGTGGTTATTTTTTTAGAAGTGAACTATGTTCTAAAAAAATTGCTTTGAGTGTGTGCATGAGAGATATTTTAGAAGAAATTACAATAATCAATATACATAGCATCATCAACAACTAGCTATTTCAACACATAGGGGTACAACTTTGGTTTAGTCTGTTAGTGTAAATGAGTCAAATTACCTTTGATAGCCCAGTAATTCAACATCAAGTATGATGAGACATAACAGAGATAAAGTAAAAGCTCCTATTATTTTGGTTAGAGCTTTAGCAATCATTCTAGAGCTGAGAGAGGAACAAAATAAATTATTTTAATTATTCAGTAAAATTTTAATTTTTATTTTAATTATTTATCAGTTTATTTTTATAGAAATATTAATTACAAAATAAATAATTACTGACATAGATCTAATTTAAATTAAACTGTTATATCCTAAATAATAGAGAATAAATCTCATTTTTTTTTCATTTTAATTTTAAATATTGAAATTTAATTATTTATTTGTTTATTTTTATATAAATATTAATTACAAAATAAATTATGAGCCACACAAAGATAATTTATATAAATTATTTTTAATCAAAATAATATAGATAAACTTTTTAAAAGAAAAAAAAATTTCAAAACAAAAAATTATTATTTAGTAATATATTTTGCTTTACTTTTGAATCATTTTAGGTTTTGTAATTATTTTATAATTGATATCTATCTTATTAATAATAGATTATTAATTTATTTTTTGATCATTATTAGAATATTTATCAATAAAATTGTTTATATTGAATTTATATCATATATAAATATAATGATTATTATAAATAAATATTGAATTCACTTTTGAAAAAAAATTAAAAATTATTATATTTTCAAAGGGTATAACCTTAAAAAATGAGAAAAAATAATAAAAATAAATTTTTTGTTATTTCATTTTTAAAATAAAACCTATAGATCATTAATTTCTTACTTACATAAATCAGTAAGCTCATAAACCCCGAAACCCCTAAATACATAAACCTTTTAACAGCATTATACTACTTAATATAAAATAAATCTCATTTTTATTTCTATTTATTATAATTTTAAATATTAATTATAATTATTTATAGTTTAATTTTTTAGAAAAATTAATTACAAAATAAATTTCGAGTGAGACAGATATTATTTAAATAATTTATTTTAATAAAAAAAATATAAGCTAATAAAAAGAAGGAAAATAAAAAAAATTAAATATTATTATTTAGTAATATATTTTGATTTAATTTTGAATCATTTTGTGTTATTTAAATATATTTTTATTAATATTTATATTATTAATAATAGTTTATTAATTTAATTTTTGATTATTATTATAATATCTATCATTAAAATTTTTTATATTTAATTTATATGATATATAATTAGTAAGATTAATATAATTATAAATGGTATTCACATTTCAAAAATTTTAAAAATTATTTTATTTTCAAAGGTTCTAACCTTTTAAAATCCAAAAAAATCAAAAATACAATTTTAAATTTTTATTATATAAATAAAAAATATAAACCACTAAATGCCTAAAAACATAAATTGCTAAACTCCTAAACGACAAAACTCCTAAATAATCAGACAATTAAATCAGTATACCAAATATAATAAATCATAAATCTTATTTTAATTTTTATTCATTATAATTTTAAATATTCATTTTAATTATTTATTAGTATATTTTTTATAGAAATATTAATCACAAAATAAATAATGAGTGAGACAAATATAATTTTAATAATTTATTTTTAAATAAAAAAATATATGCTTATATAAAGAAGTAAAAATTTAAAAATAAAAAGTTATTATTTAGTAATATATTTTACTTTGATTTTGAATCATTATATATTGGTTTTGCAATTATATTTTAATTACGATCAATCTTATTAATAATAGTTTATTAATTTATTATTTGATCATTTTTATAATATCGAACAATAAATTACTTATATTCAATTAAAATGTCTTATAATTATTAAGTTATTATAACTAGATATTATATTTACATTTGAAAAAAATATAAATATTATTATATTTTCAAATGTTATAACCTTCATAAATGATAAAAATCACAAAAATAATTTTTTTTATAATTTTATTATTTAAATAAAACATAAAAACCACTAAATGCCTAAACATTTAAATTTCTATACTCCTAAACCTCGAAACCCCCTAAATACATAAACCATTAAACCTATATAACCTAAATAATAAATAATAAATATCATTTTTATTTGTATTCATTATAATTTTAAAAATTCATTTTAATTATTTTTTAGTTTATTTTTATAGAAATATAAATTACAAAATAAATAATGAGTGAGACAAATATAATTTAAATAAATTATTTTTTATGAAAAAAAAATAAGCTTAGAAAAATAAACAAAATTTCAAAAATTTAAAATTTTATTTAGTAATTTAATTTACTTTGATTTTAAATTATTTTGGATTCTGCAAATATATTTTAATTAATATCTATTTTATTAATAATAATTTATTAATCTAATTTTTGATCATTATTATAATATATATTAATACATTTTTTTATTGAATCTACGACAAATATAATTATTAATATTATTATAACTAAGTATTGTATTCATATTTTAGAACTATTAAAAAATTATTGTATTTTTAAAGGTTATAACCTTTGAAAATTAGGAAAATTCATAAAAATAAATTTTTTGTTATTTCATTGATTAAATAAAACCTATAAACACGAAAATGTGTAAACATATAAATCAATAAACTCCTTAACCCCAAAACAACAAAAAACTTAAACAATTAAATAGTTATACCCTAAATAATAAATCATAAATCTCATTTTTATTATTAATCATTATAATTTTAATTATAAATTTTTATTATTTATTAGTTTAATTTTATAGAAATATAAATTAAAAAATAAATTATTAGTGAGACAAATATAATTTAAATAATTTATTTTTCACTAAAAATATATAGGCTTATAAATGGATAAAAAATTTTAAAATTTTAAATTTTATATTTAGTAAAATATTTCAATTTGATTTCGAGTCATTTTAGGTTTAGCAAATATTTTTTAAACAATATTTATCTTATTAATAATTAGTTATTACATTTTTATGATCATTATTATAATGAATATCAATAAAATTGTTTATATTGAATTTATATTATATATAAATTATTATGATTATTATAACTTCATATTGTATTCACTTTTCAAAAAAATTTAAAAATTATCATATTTTCAAATGGTATAACCTTTACAAATGAGAAAAAATAAGAAAAAAAAATTTTTTGTTATTTAATTTTTTATATAAAACCTATAAACCACTAAATGACGAAATACTAAAATGACTAAACTCCTAAACCCCGAAGCCCATAAATACTTAAAACATTAAATTAGTATAGTCTAAATAATAAATAATAAATCTCAGTTTTATTAGTATTCATTATAATTGTAAATATTCATTTTAATTATTTATTAGTTTATTTTTATAGAAATATTAATTACAAAATAAATTATTAGTGTAGCATATATAATTTAAATTAAATTACTATCCCCTAAATAATAAAGAATAAATCTAATTTTTTTTTCATTATAACTTTAAATATTCATTTAAATTATTTATTTGTTTATTTTTATATAAATATTAATTAAAAAATAAATTATGAGTTAGAGAAATATAATTTATATAAATTATTTTTCATCAAAAAAAATATAGATAATTTTTTTTAATTATCTATATTTGTTTTGCTTTTTAAAAGAAAAAAAAATTAAAAACAAAAAATTATTATATAGTAATATAATTTGCTTTTCTTCTGAATCATTATAGGTTTTGTAATTATATTTTAATTGATATCTCTCTTTTTAATAATAGATTATTAATTTATTTTTTATCATTGTTAGAATATTTATCAATATTATTGTTTATATTGAATTTATATGATATATAAATACAATAATTATTATAACTAAATATTGAATTCACATTTGAAAAAAAATTAAAAATTATTATATTTTCAAAGGTTATAACCTTTGAAAATATAAAAAAATAATAAATATAAATATTTTGTTATTTTAATTTTTAAATAAAACCTATAAACCACTAAATGCATACACAATTTATAAGTAAACTCCTAAAGCCCGTAATGCCTAAATACATAAACCATTAAACCACTATATACTACTTAATAATTAAGAATTTTATTTCAATTTATTATAATTTTATATTTTGCAATTATATTTTAATTGATAGCTATCTTATTAATAATAGATTTTTAATTTATTTTTGATCATTATTAGAATATTAATCACTAAAATTATTTATATTGAATTTATATGATATATAAATATTGAATTCTCTTTTGAAAAAAATTTAAAAATTATTATATTTTCAAAGGTTATAACCTTTGAAAATATCAAAAAATAATAAAAATAAATTTTTTATTATTTTATTTTTTAAATAAATCCTATAAACCACTAAATGCATACACAATTAAATTAGTTTACTCCAAAACCCCTTAATACCTAAAAACATAAACCATTAAAATGCTATATAATACATAATAATTAATAAATCTAATTTTTATTTCTATTTATTATAATTTTAAATATTCATTTAATTATTTATTAGTTTATTTTTATAGAAATATTTATTACAAAATAAATTATGAGTAAGACAAATATTATTTATATAATTTATTTTTAATCAAAAAATATATATACGCTTATAAAAAAAGTAAAATTTAAAAATTAAAAAATATTTTTCAGTAATATATTTTACTTTAATTTTTAATCAATTTGGGTTTTGTAAATATTTTTTAATTAATATCTATCTTATTATTAATAGTTTATTAATTTAATTTTTGATCGATATTATAATAACTATCAATAAAATTGTTTATATTGAATTTATATGATTTATGATTATTAATAATATTATAACTAAATATTGTATTCACATTTCATAAAATTTTAAATCTCAAAACCATTAAACTAGTATACATTAATAATAAATCATAAATCTCATTTTAATTTTTATTCAGTATAATTTTAAATTTTTATTTGAATTATTTATCAGTTTATTTTTATAAAAATATTAATTACAAAATAAATTATTAGTGAGACAGATATAATTTAAATAATTTATATTTCATCAAAAAATATATAAGCTGATAAAAATAGGCAATATTTTAAAAACAAAAATTTATTATTTAGTAGATTATCTTATTTTGATTTTGTATCATTTTAGATTTTGCATTTATATGTTACTTTATATCATTCTTTTTAATAATAGTTTATTAATTATTTATTGATCATTATTATAATATCTTTTAATAAAATTATTTATATTGAGTTTACATTATATATAATTATTAAGATTATTATAACTAAATATTATATTCACATTTAAAAAAAAATATTATATTTTCAAAAGTAACCTTCAAAAATTAAAAAAAAAACAAAAAAATAAATTTTTTGTTTTTTCAATATTTAAATAAAAACTATAAATCACTAAAGGCATAAACAGTTAAATCACTAAACCCCAAATGACCTAAATACCTAAACCATTAAAACTGAATATCCTGGTTAATAAATAATAAATCTCACATTTATTTTTTTTCTTTATAATTTTAAATATTCATTTAAATTATTTTTTAGTTTATTTTTATAGAATTATAAATTACAAAATATATTTTGAGGAAGACAAATATAATTTAAATAATATAATTTTAAGAACAAAAAAATATAAACTTATAAAAAGAAACAAAACATCAAAAATATTATTATTAAGTAATTTATTTTACTTTTATTTTGAATAAATTTAGGTTTTGCAAATATATTTTAAATAATAGCTATCTTATTTATAATAGTTTATTAATTTATTTTTTGATCATTAATATAATATCTATCAATATAATTGTTTATTTGAATTTATATGATATATAATTATTAATATTATCATAACTAAATATAGTATTCCCATTTAAAAAAAATTTAAAAATTGTTATATTTTCAAAGGTTATAACCTTAGAAAATGTGAAAAAATAACAAAAAATAAATTTTTTGTTATATCATAGTTTAAATAAAACTTATAAACCATTAAATACCTAAACACATAATTCTCCAAGCTCCTAAACCTCTAAGCCCCTAAATACTTAAACCTTTAAACTCGTAAACAATAAATATAATTTAAATAATTTATTGAAATAATAATTACAAAATAAATTATGAGTGATACAAATATAATTTAAATAATTTATTTTTTATCAAAAAAATATATAATCTTATAAAATTTGGCAAAAACTAAAAAAAAATTATTATTTAGTAATAAATTTAATTTGAATTTTAATCATTTTAGTTTTTGTAATTAAATTTTAATTTATATCTATCATATTAATAATAGTTAATTAATTTATTATTTGATAATTGATATAATATCTATCAAAAAATTGTTTATATTTAGTTTATATTATATATTTTTATAATAATTATTATTACGAAATATTGTATTCACATTTTTAAAAAAATTTAAAATTATTCTATTTTCAAATGTTATAATCTTTGAAAATTTGAAAAAATATCAAAAATAATTTATTTGTTATTTCATTGTTTAAATAAAACTTATAAACCACTAAATGCCTAAATACTTAAATGAATAACTTCTAAATCTCGAAAACCCTAAATAGATAATTTTTTTAATCAGATATATCCTAAATAATAAATAATAAATCTCATTTTAATTTGTTTCATTATAATTTTAAATATTCATTTTAATTATTTATTTGTTTATTTTTATATAAATATTAATTAGAAAATAAATTATGAGTTAGACAATTATAATTTATATAAATTATTTTTCATCAAAAAAATATAGATAAACTTATTAAAAGAAAAAAAAATTAATAACAAAAAATTATTATATAATAATATAATTTGCTTTGCTTCTGAATCATTATTGGATTTGTAATTATATTTTAATTGATATCTATCTTATTAATAATAGATTATTAATTTATTTTTTGATCATTATTAGAATATTTATCAATAAGTTTGTTTATATTGAATTTATAAGATATTTAAATATAATGATTATTATAACGAAATATTGAATTCACTTTTGGAAAAAATTTTAAAATTATTATATTTTCAAAGTTTATAACCTTTGAAAATGTGAAAAATAAAAAAAATATTTTTTTTGATATTTCATTGTTTAAATAAAACCTATAAACCACTAAATGCCTTAACACTTAATTCAATAACTCCTGAATCTCTAAAACCCTAAATAAAAAATAATAATTCTTTTAAACCGGTAACCCTAAATAATAAATAATAAATCTCAATATTATTATTTTCATTATAATTTTAAATATTCAATTTAATTATTTATTTGTTTATTTTTATATAAATATTAAATACAAAATAAATTATGAGTTAGACAAATATAATTTATTTAAATTATTTTTCATTAAAATAAAAAATAATTATTTTAAAAGAAAAAAAATTTCAAAACAACTAATTATTATATAGTAATATATTTTGCTTTCTTCTGAATCATTTTTATATAATAATATATTTTTCATCTAAATATTTTTATTTAGTAATATATTTTGATTTGATTTTGAATCATTATGTTATGTAAAACTATTTTAATTATTATTTATATTATTGAAAATAGTTTATTAATTTATTTTTTGATCATTAATATAATATCTATCAATATAATTGTTTATATTGAATTTATATGATATATAATTATTAATATTATCATAACTAATATAGTATTCACATTTAAAAAATATTTAAAAATTGTTATATTTTCAAAGGTTATAACCTTAGAAAATGAGAAAAAATAACAAAGAATAAATTTTTTGTTATATCATTGTTTAAATAAAACTTATAAACCATTAAATAGCTAAACACATACATCTCTAAACTCCTAAACCGTGAAGCCCCTAAATACTTAAACCTTTAACTCGTAAACCTTAAATATAATTTAAATAATTTATTTAAATATTACTTACAAAATAAATTATGAGTGATACAAATATAATTTCAATAATTTATTTTTTATCAAAAAAATATATAATCTTATAAAATTATGCAAAAACTAAAAAACAAATATTATTATTTAGAAATAAATTTACTTTGATTTTTAATCATAAAATTTTTGTAATTAAATTTTAAATTATATCTATCATATTAATAATAGCATATTAATTTATTTTTTGATAATTGATATCATATCTATTAATAAAATTGTTATATCTAGTTTATATTATATACAATTATAATGATTCTTATTACTAAATATTGTATTCACATTTTTAAAAAAATTTAAAATTATTATATTTTCAAAGCTATAACCTTTGAAAATGTGAAAAATATCAAAAATAATTTTTAGGTTATTTCATTGTTTAAATAAATCCATTAAACTACTAAATGCCTAAATACTTAAGTCAATAACTCAAAAATCTCGAAAACCCTAAATAGATAATCCTTTTAAACTGGTATACCCTAAATAATAGATAATAAATCTCGATATTATTTTTTTCATTATAATTTAAAATATTCATATTAATTATTTATTCATTTATTTTTATTAAATATTAAATACAATATTAATTATTTGTTAGACAAATATAATTTATATACATTATTTTTCATCAAAAAATATAGATAAACTTATAAAAAGAAGAAAAAATTTCAAATCAAAAATTTATTATATAGTAATATATTTTGCTTTCCTTATGAATCATTTTAGGTTTTGTAATTATATTTTAATTGATATCTATCTTATTAATAATAGATTATTAATCTATTTTTTGATAATTATTAGAATATCTATCAATAAAATTATTTATATTGAATTTATATGAAATATAAATATAATAATTATTATAACTAAATATTGAATTCACTTTAGAAAAAAATTTTAAAATTATTATATTTTCATAGGTTATAACATTTAAAATATCAAAAAATAATAATAATAATTTTTTTGTTTATTTATTTTTTAAATAAAACCTATAACCACAAAATGCATACACAGTTAAATCAGTAAACTCTTAAACCTCATAATGCCTAAATACATAAACCATTAAACCACTATATACTACTTAATATTTAATATAGCTAATTTTTATTTCTATTTATTATAATTTTAAATATTTATTTTAATTATATATTAGTTTATTTCTATTGAAATATTTATTACAAAATAAATTTTGCTTGCGAGAAATATAATTTAAATAATTTTTTTAATCAATAAAAGTATTTACGCTTATAAAATAAGTAAAAATTTAAAAATTAAAAATTATTATTAAGTAAAAATATTTTACTTTAATTTTGAATCAATTTGGGTTTTGTAAATATTTTTTAATTAATATATATCATACTATTAATAGTTTATTAATTTAATTTTTGATCATTATTATAATATCTATCAATAAAATTCTTTATTTTGAATATATATGATATATAATTATGAATATTATTATAACTAAATATTTTATTCACATTTCAAAAAATGTTAAATATTATTATATTTTCAAAGGTTATGACCTATGAAAATGAGAAAAAATTAGAAATATTTTTTTTTGTTATTCTATTGTTTAAATAAAACCTATAAACCACTAAATGCCTAAAAACATGAATAGCTAAAATACATAATGACAAAACCTCTAAATACTTAAACAATTAAACTAGTATACAATTATAATAATTCATAAATTTCATTTTAATTTTTATTTAGTTTAATTTTAAATTTTTATTTTAATTATTTATTAGTTTATTTTTATAGAAATATTAATTACAAAATAAATTATTAGTTAGATATATCTAATTTAAATTAAAGCTGTATACCCTAAATAATAAATAATAAAACTCATTTTTTTCATTATAATTTTAAATATTCATTTTATTTATTTATTTGTATATTTTTATATAAATATTAATTACAAAATAAATTATGAGTTAAACAAATATAATTTATATAAATTATTTTTCATCAAAAAAATATAAAGATAAATTTTAAAAAACAAATTCCAAAACAAAAAATTATTGTATAGTAATATATTTTGCTTAACTTCTGAATCATTTTAAAATTTGTAATTATATTTTAAATGATATATATCTTATTAATAATAGATTATTAATTTATTTTTTGATCATTATTAGAGTATTTATCAATAGAAATATTTATATTGAGTTTATATTATATATAAATTTAATAATTATTATAACTAAATATTCTATTCACTTTTGAAAAAAGTTTTAAAATTTTTATATTTCCAAAGATTATAACCTTTGAACATGTGAAAAAATAAAAAAAAATTATTTTTTTGTTATTTCATTGTTTAAATAATACCTAGACACCACTAAATGCCTAATCACTTAAATAACTAAAGTACTAAATCCTGATACCCATATATAGATAATTCTTTAAACTAGTATACACTAAATAATAATTAATAAATATCATTTTTATTTGTTTTCAATATAATTTTAAAAAATCATTTTGATTTTTAGTTTTTTATTTGTATATCTTTATTAATTATATTTCAAAGGTTATAACGTTAAAAAATGAAAAAAAAATTATATAAATTTTAAAATCAAAGTGAAATATTTTACAATATATTAATTTTAAATTTTTAAATTTATGTATCAATTTATAAGCCTATATTTTTTTTGATGAAAATAAAATATTTAAATTATATTTGTTTCACTAATAATTTATTTTTTAATTTATATTTATATAAAAATAAACTAATAAATAATTAAAATGTATATTTTAAATTATAATGAATACTAATAAAAATGAGATTTATTATTTATTATTTAGGTCATAAATATTTAATTGTTTATGTTTTTCGTGGTTTTGGGGTTAAGGAGTTTATTAATTTATATGTTTACACATTTTCGTGTTTATAGGTTGTATTTAATCAATGAAATAACAAAAAAATTATTTTTATGAATTTTCGTGATTTTCAAAAGTTATAACCTTTAAAAATATAATAATTTTTTAATAGTTCTAAAATATGAATACAATACTTAGTTATAATAATCTTAATAATTATATTTGTTGTAGATTCAATATAAAAAATGTATTAATATATATTATAATAATGATCAAAAAATAAATTAATAAACTATTATTAATAAGATAGATATTAATTAAAATATATTTGCAAAACCCAAAATAATTCAAAATCAAAGCAAATTATATTACTAAATAAAATTTTAAATTTTTGAAATTTTGTTTATTTTTATAAGCTTATATTTTTTTTCATAAAAATAATTTATTTAAATTATATCTATCTCACTCATTATTTATTTTGTAATTAATATTTCTATAAAAATAAACTATAAAATAATTAAAATGAATATTTAAAATAATAATGAATAATAATAAAATTGAGATTTATTATTTATTATTTAGGTTATATTGGTTTAATGGTTTAGGTATTTAGGGGGTTTTGAGGTTGAGGAGTCTAGAGATTTAAATGTTTAGACATTTAGTGGCTTATATGTTTTATTTAAATAATAAAATAATAAAAAATTATTTTGTGATTTTTTATAATTTTTGAAGTTTATAACCTTTGAAAATATAATAATTTAAAATTTTTTTTAAATGTAAATATAATATTTAGTTATAATAATTTAATAATTATAAAACATTTTAATTTAATATAAGTATTATTATTCTTCGATATTATAAAAATGATCAAATAATAAATTAATAAACTATTATTAATAAGTTTGATCACAATTAAAATATAATTGCAAAACCTATATATAATGTTTCAAAATCAAAATAAAATATATTACTAAATAATAATTTTTTGTTTTTAAATTTTTAATTCTTTATATAAGCTTATTTTTTTTTTTTGATTAAAAATAAATTATTAAAATTATTTTACTCACTCTATTTATTTTGTGATTGATATTTCTATAAAAAATAAACTAATAAATAATTAAAATGAATATTTAAAATTATAATGAATACAAATTAAAATGAGATTTATTATTTATTATATGTGGTATACCAGTTTAATGGTTTTATTATTTATGAGATATGTCTTTTAGGAGTCTAGCAATTTATATTTTTAGGCATTTAGTGGTCTATAGGATTTATTTATATAATAAAAATGTAACATTTTTTTTTTGATTTTTTTTTGATTTTCAAAGGTTATAATCTTTGAAAATAAAATAATTTTTAAAATCTTTTGAAATGTGAATACAATGTATAATTATATTCTTCTTACTAATTATATATCATATAAATTCAATATAAATAATTTTAATGATAGATATTATAATAATGATCAAAAATAAAATTAATAAACTATTATTAATAATATTAATATTAATTAAAATAAATTATTTAAATAATATTTGTCTTACTCGAAATTTATTTTATAATTAATTTTTATAAAAAATTAAACAATAAATAATTAAAATGAATATTTAAAATTATAATAAATAAAAATAAAAATGAGATTTCTTATTTATTAAGTAGTATATAGCTGTTAAAAGGTTTATGAATTTAGGGGTTTCGGGATTTAAGAGCTTGCTGATTTAAATAAGTAAGCATTTAATGATCTATAGGTTTTATTTAAAAAATGAAATAACAATAAATTTATTTTCTATTATTTTTTCTCATTTTTTAAGGTTATAACCTTTGAAAATATAATAATTTTTAATTGTTTAAGTAGTAAGTTGTTTTGTCATTTGAAAATTTTGCGATTTATGTTTTTAGGCATTTAGTGGTTTATAGGTTTTATTTAAACAAAATAATAATAATAATAATTTATAATTTTTTCTCATTTTCATAAGTTATAACCATTGAAAATATAATAATATTTAAAATTTTTTTAAATGTAAATATAATATTTTAGTTATAATAATATTAATAATTATACATCATATAAATTCAATATAAACAATTTTATTGATAGATATTATAATAATGATCAAAAATTAAATTAATAAACTATTAATAAAAAGATAGAAATTAATTAAAAAATATTTACAAAAACCAAATTTATTGAAAATTAAAGTAAAATATATTACTGGATAATAATTTTAAATTTTTACTTATTTTATATGCATATATATATATATATATATATATTATTCATTAAAAATAAATTATTTAAATTATATTTGTCGCATTCATAATTTATTTTGTAATAAATATTTCTTTAAAAATAAACTAATAAATAATTAAAATGAATATTTAAAATTATAATAAATAGAAATAAAAATTAGATTTATTATTTATTATGTATTATATATCAGTTTAATGGTTAGTGTATTTAGGCATTACGGGGGTCTAGGAGTTTACTTATTTAACTGTGTATGCATTTAGTAGTTTATAGCTTTTATTTAAAAAATAAAAAAACAAAAAATTTATTTTTATTATTTTTTGATATTTTCAAAGGTATAATTTTAGAAAATATAAATATTTTTAAATTTTTTTTCAAAAGTGAATTCAATATTTAGTTATAATAATCATTATATTTATATATCATATAAATTCAATATAAACTATTTTATTGATAAATATTTTAATAATAATGAAAAAATAAATTAAAGATCTATTATTAATAAGTTAGATATCATTTATAATATAAATTCAAAACCTAAAATGATTCAGAAGTAAAGAATATATATTACTATATAATAATTTTTTGTTTTAAATTTTTTTTTTCTTTTAAAATGTTTATCTATATTATTTTGATGAAAAATAATTTATATAAATTATATTTGTGTACTCTTAATTTATTTTGTAATTAATATTTATATAAAAATAAACAAATAAATAATTAAATTTGAATATTTAAAATTAATATGAAAAAAAATGAGATTTATTCGTTATTATTTATGATATATCGGTTTAATTTAAATTAGATCTGTCTCACTAATAATTTATTTTGTAATTAATATTTCTATAAAAATTAATCATTGCTCTAAATATTAGTCTTGCATATTGACACTTGAGGTCACAAATCAAAGGAAAAAGCCATAGTGATATTTCCAATCCTATGAACTTTAGCTATAGAAAGTTATAAAGAGTAGTACTCGAGCTTTAACTATTTCTAGGGTCATGACTTTTGCTCTTGAGGAATGTCCAAAGTTACAATCATTCCTAGTGCAATGACTTCGCAATATAAAGATAAAATGCACAAGCTATAGACATATCCAATACTGTGACCCAGTATTATAGTGATTAAATATGTAATCATGATAATTCTTAGTGCCATAACAATATGTTCAAAAGAGAGACACAAGTTATGGCATATTCTCATCGATATGATTTTGTGTTCTAGAGACAAAATATACAATCATGGCCATTGCTAATGCTACAATAATCTAAAGCAAGAAAGTGATTGAATCCATAACGCACCCCTTCAGTAATGACTTTGTGTTACATAAACAAAAAGATAAATTTGTGACATTCCTAAAAGTTGTGAATTTCAATTTTAATTTAACACTTAGTCATTTGATTATAAAAGTGCAAAACATGAGATTTAAGATTTAGGGTTTATGGATTAGGGGTATAGTTTATGGCTTAAGGTTTAGGATTTAAAGTTTAGGGTTTATGATTTTTTATTGTTTTTCTTTTGGAAAATACACACTTTATTTATCATTTAGGCACACAACTTACAAGAGACTAAAAAGCTAACTAATTTAGGCCAGCCCGGCAAATCCTATGCACCTTAATGATTCTATGCATAAAATACATAAAAAACATAATGCCTAATAATTCTAAGCATATGAATACAACTAAAATCACGTGGAATTCTCGGACTTTAGATTTGGTAGTGAGTCTTTATGCACACAACATCATTTCCATTCGAATTTTTCCAAGCCTTTTGGAGGAACATGAATGATCCACCATATTAAAACTATGCAAATATAAGATTGTGCATGTGCGTGACATGTAGCATCAAGCATTTGCATATGTCATTACTATACAATGGAATACATATAAAACTAAATAGCCATAAATCCACAAGTCCATATCTACGATACTTTTTCAATTCATCTCTCCTCTGAATTCCAAATTCTTTTGCTCCAATGATCCTCAAACGAGTATCTCTTGGGTTAGAATGCTTCCTCCTCGAGCTCCAAGAAGTGGCTGTATATTGTGCCGACTAAATATCAAAAAATAAGCATGCATCGGTGTGCATGTGTGATGAGGTCCATCTCATAGTCTAATTATCTACGCGTACAACCAAGATAGAAAACAAGTAAAATTTCAAAATGCTATAAATATGTGTCTTGTGCTCCCGGGAATGTAGCATCGCTTAATGTGTATTTATAAAATGCATTAGTAGGCCCCACTTATATATACTCATTGGTCCAGTTGCACTCATTGCATGCTACATAGAGAACAGACAAGATTGTGTGTGTGTGTGTCATGATCCGTCTCTACAAGTACATGGTGCATACAAAGTCCAAAATACAAATAAGATTACAAACATAAACTACAAGTTTGAATCTTTCGCTCCCGTGTGGCTGGCCTGGACTCCATTGCTAACTGGCCCTACTTGGTGATGCTTCAGATTTTTTCGGCTCTCTAATTAATCATGGATTGCCCGCTACTCCTGTTGGGCAATGGTTGGGTGGCTCTCTATACTGCCTGATAGGGCTAGTAGGACCCATTCCTAGCTACTCCTAGGTTTACTCCCGACCACTTTGTCGGTCTCATTAGTTGTCTGAATGTTATCATCCCGGCTTGCTAGTGGTGCCCTCTACAAGCTGGTGGCCCATACTTCTGGCTGCTTCCAGGACTTGCTGGCCCCTCTAAATGCTACACCAAATTTGACAAGAATATGTGCACATGTGTACTGTGGTCCGTCACTATGTGTGTGTGGTGTAGCAGTATCAGGGTTTAGGAGTTTAGTTATTTAACTATTTAAGTATTTGTGGTTTATAGGTTTTATTAAAATAATTAAATAACAAAGAAATTATTTTTATGATTTTTTCTCATTTTCAAGTTTATAACCATTGAAAATATTATAATTTTTAATTTTTTTTCAAATGTTAATTCAATATTTAATTATAATAATCATAAAAATTAAATATCATGTAAATTCAATATAAATAATTTTATTGATCGATATTATAATATAGATCATAAAATAGATTAATAAACTATTATTAATAAGATAGATATTAATTAATATATATTTGAAAACCAAAAAAGATTCAAAATCAAAGTAAAATTTATTACTAAATTATAATTTTTTATTTTTAAATTTTTGATTCTTCTTATAAGCTTATAAATTTTTTTGATGAAGATAAATTATTTAAATTATATTTGTCTAATTCATAATTTTCTTTTGCAATTAATATTTCTATAAAAATTAACTAATAAATAATTAAAATGAATATTA
Source organism: Sapria himalayana (assembly GCA_029783825.1). Taxonomy (NCBI): domain Eukaryota; kingdom Viridiplantae; phylum Streptophyta; class Magnoliopsida; order Malpighiales; family Rafflesiaceae; genus Sapria; species Sapria himalayana. The sequence continues at coordinate 139,070 of JAREIK010001935.1, forward strand.
AAATTATAATGAATAGAAATAAAAATGAGATTAATGATTAATTATTTAGGATATACCGGTTTAATGGTTTAAGTATTTAAGAGTTTAGTGATTTAAGTGTTTAGGCATTTAGTAGTTTATATGTTATATTTAAATAATGAAATAACAAAAAAATTATTTTTCAAATTTTTTATCAATTTTGAAGGTTATAATCATTATAAATATCATTATTTTTAAATTTTTTTTAAATGTGAATACAATATTTAGTAATGATAAACTTAATAATTATATAATATGTAAATTAAAAATAAACAATTTTATTGATAGGTATTAATAAACTATATATAAATATAAATATAAATATAAATATAATAATGATCAAAAAATAAATTAATAAACTATTATTTATTGATAGATATTTATTTATTATTTATAAATACTCAAACATTTAAAGATTGTTTAAATGTTTGAGTATTTAAGTGTTTTGAGGTTTAAAAGTTTAATGATTTAAGCGTTTAGGCATTTAGTAGTTTATAGGTTTTATATAAACAATAAAATAACAAAAAATTTATTTTTGTGATTTTATCTCATGTTCAAAGATGATAACCATTAAAAATATAATAATTTTTAAATTATTTATAAATGTAAATATAAAATTTAGTTATAATAATCATTATATTTATATATCATATAAAATCAATATAAACTATTTTATTGGTAAATATTCTATTAATGATCAATAAATAAATTAATAATCTATTATTAATAAGATAGATATCAATTAAAATATAATTACAAAACCTAAAATGTTTCAGAAGCAAAGCAAATATATTACTATATAATCATTCTTTGATTTAAATTTTTTTTTCTTTTAAAAAGTTTATGTATATTTTTTTTATGAAAAATAATTTATATAAATTATATTTGTCTAACTCATAATTTATTTTGTAATTAATATATTTATAAAAATAAACAAATAAATATGTAAAATGAATATTTTAAATTATATTGAAAAAAATTGAGATTTATTATTTATTATTTAGGATACTGGTTTAATTTAAATTAGATATTTCTCACTAATAATTTATTTTGTAATTAATATTTCTATATAAATAAACTGATAAATATTTAAAATAAAAATTTAAAATTATACTAAATAAAATTTAAAATGAGATTTATGATTTATTATAACTGTATACCAGTTTAATGGATTAAGTATTTAGAGGTTTTTTCATTTAGGATTTAAGCGATTTATGATTTAGGCTTTTAGTGGTTTATACGTTTTATTTAAAAAAATAAAATATAAAAAAAAATTTCTATAATTTTTTCTCATTTTCATAGGTTATAACCATTGAAAATATAATAATATTTAAAATTTTTTGAAATGTGAATACAATACTTAGTTATAATAATATTAATAATTATATATCATATAAATTCAATATAAAGAATTTTATTGATATATATTATAATAATGATCAAAATTAAATTTATAAACTATTGATATTAAGATAGATATTAATTAAAAAATAATTACAAACCCCAAATTGATTCAAAATAATAGTAAAATATATTTCTGGATAAAAATTTTTAATTTTTAAATTTGTAATTCTTTTATAGCATATATATTTTTTAAATTATATTTGTCGCACTCATAATTTATTTTGTAATAAATATTTCTATAAAAATAAACTAATAAATAATTAAAATGAATATTTTAAATTATAATAAATAGAATTAAAAATTAGATTTTTTAATTATTAAGTAGTATATAGCGGTTTAATGGTTTATGTATTTTGGCATTACAAGGTTTAGGAGTTTACTGATTTTACTGTGCATGCATTTAGTGGGGCTCCTCACAGGGGTCAGAGATTCACGACCCGACCCAAATTCTTGTCCTAAAAGAATTGGGACTGAGAAAAATCCACTGACTTTAACTTTTCCCGTCCCGTTATTTCACATATATTTTCTTTTGGGATGGTTTTGGATCTTAAGCAATATCCATCTCGAGAACCATCCCATCCTAAAAAAGCGATACTATAACCAGGAATATATATATATATATATATATATATATATATATATATATGACATGAAGATGCCAAGAATTCCGCTACTGCCCATCCAATTCCTCTGCACCTATTGCTATTCCGACGAGTTCAAGGCCACCTTATGCCATTCCAGCCATGTTCAGTTCTGTCCAGCCCTTGTTCGTCGCACTTTTGGTTGCCTCCACCGTGTGTCAGATGCCACCAGCCTTTTGGTTTGTTTTTCTGATGAGAATTGAGTGATTAATTATTATTATTATGTATCTCAATCAGTTTTGTTGAGTATTGGTTGTGGTGTTATGGTTGGGCCGAATGAGTGGGCTGAATGTGTTACAGTCAGTTTTGTAGAGCTTGCTTGTTTGAAATATTTATATGTATTTATGCTTAATATATCATATTAATTAATGGCAATGCAGATGGCACAATCCAGGGTAAATGAAAAATACAATAATTTGAAGATGATAACATCTCAAATGATCAAAGTACTGGTAAATCCAATCATCATTTTTTCACGAACCCTCCTATTATTACGGTAGGTTTTTCAATTCCAATTCTAAAAGAAAGTCTAGGTTCATCTGAACCTCAAGCTCATAAAAAGTATAAGTATGCTGTTTGGGAAACTTATGAGATATTAGTTGATTAAGAGGGAAATGAAAATCATAGGCAGCTTGTATATGGTGTAGGAAGGAATATTTTGCAAAAAGTGATCAAGGTACTTCGAGTTTATAAAAATAGTTTAGAGAGACTTGTAGGAAATTTCCACTCAAAAAAGAATTAAAAGAAGCTCACAAAGGTAAAGACAAGTCACAATCTTTGTTGAGTTTCACTAAAGGTACTAGTTTAGAGTATAAAAAATTAACTTGTTTGCAATTGGATCAACAACTAGTTAGGGAGGCTTTGGTGAAAATGATCATAAAAGATGAATTGCCTTTTTGTTTTGTTGAGAGAGATGAGTTTAAGGTGTTTTTTTGAAGTTAGTGTGCCTCAATTTAAAATTTCATCTAGGCATTCTATATCAAGGGATTGTTTTATTTTTTTTGTGAAGGAAAAGAAGAAATTATTTGATAGCATATCATCTCATTGTTGTATAGTTTCATTGACTACAGACACTTGTACTAGCATTCAAAATTTGTCTTATATATGTATGAGTATTCATTTCATTGATTCTCAATAGAATATGCATAAAAGGCTTTTGAACTTTTGTCAAATTAAAAGTCATTCTGGAGTTAATATTAGAAATGCTATTGAGATTTGCATGAATGAATGGGGTTTGTGAAAGTTGATGTGCATTACTGTTGACAATGCATCAAATAATGATGTTGCAGTTGAACAATTGAAAAAAAGGCATGTGAAGAAAAGTGTTGTACCTTTGAGAGGCGAGCATTTTTATTTGAGATGTTGTGCTAATATCCTAAATTTAATTGTCAGAGATGGCATTGCAGTAGTTGTGGGTGCTATTCAAAAAATTAGAGGTGTGGTAAAATATGTGAGCAGTCCTAAAAGATTAGATATGTTTAAGTTGTGTTGAAGAAGCAAACTTGACATATGGATCTTCATTGCAATTAGATTGTCCTACAAGTTGGAATTAAACTTATTTGATACTACAAACTGATATAAAATATCAAAAAGAATTTGATAAGTTGGAGGACAAAGACAAAAGGTATTTGAAGGAGTTAAGTTCAAATGTTCCAACGGAGAGAGACTGAACAAATGCCAAAATTTTGGCCCATTTCTTGAAAATTTTTTATGAGATAACTTGTAAATTTTCTTGCGCATAATATTCTACCTCTAGTGTTTATTCTCCTCTGATTATTCGAATTTTGAAAAAAATTGAGCTTTCTGAATATAGTAGAGATACAATAGTGTCTGAAATGGGTATGAAAATGAGGCATAAATTCAACAAATATTGGGGTTCTCTTCAGTCATCAAATATTATGCTTTTTATCATTTAATGGAATAAGTATTTAGAGGTTTTGTCATTTAGGAGTTTAGCAATTTATGCTTTTAGGCTTTTAGTGGTTTATAGGTTTTATTTAGAAAATAAAATAACAAAAAAAGTTTCTAGAATTTTTGTCAATTTCATACGTTATAACCTTTGAATATATAATAATATTTACAATTTTTTGAAATGTGAATACAATATTTATTTATAATAATTTTAATAATTATATATCATATAAATTCAATATAAACAATTTTATTGATAGATATTATAATAATGATCAAAAATTAAATTAATAAACTATTAATAATAAGATAGATATTAATTAAAAAATATTTACAAAACCTAATTTGATTCAAAATTATAAGTAAAAAATATCAATGGATAATTATTTTTAATTTTTAAAATTTTACTTCTTTTATAAGTGTATATGTTTTTTTTTGATTAAAAATAAATTATTTAAATTATATTTGTCGCACAAATAATTTATTTTGTAATAAATATTTCTATAAAATAAACTTATAAATAATTAAAATAAATATTTAAAATAATAATAAATTGAAATTAAAATTAGATTTCTTAATTATAAAGTAGTATATAGCAGTTTAATGGTTTATGTATATTGGCATTATGGGCCTTCGGAGTTTACTGATTTTTCTGTGTTTGCATTTAGTGGTTTATAGGTTTTATTTAAAAATTAAAATAACAAAATATTTATTTTTATTATTTTTTGATATTTTCAAAGGTTATAACATTTGAAAATATAATAATTTTAAAATTTTTTTTCTAATGAGAATTCAATATTTAGTTTTAATAATCATTATATATATATATCATATAAAATAAATATAAATAATATTATTGATAAATATTCTAAAAATGATCAAAAAATAAATTAATAATCTTTTATTAATAAGATAGATATCAATTAAAATATAATAAAAAAACCTAAAATGATTCAGAAGAAATAAAAATATATTACTATATAATAATTTGTTCTTTTGAAAATTTTTTTTCTTTTAAAAAGATTATCAATATTTTCTTTATGAAAATTAATTTATATAAATTATTTTTGTGTAACAAATAATTTATTTTGTAATTAATATTTCTATAAAATAAACTGATAAATAATTAAAATAAAAATTTAAAATTATACTGAATAAAAATTAAAATGAGATTTTTAATTTATTATTAATCTATATCAGTTTAATGGAATAAGTATTTAGAGGTTTTGTCATTTAGGAGTTTAGCAATTTATGTTTTTAGGCTTTTAGTGGTTTATAGGTTTTATTTAGAAAATAAAATAACAAAAAAAGTTTCTATAATGTGTTATCTTTTTCATACGTTATAACCTTTGATATATAATAATATATATAATTTTTTGAAATATGAATATAATATTTAGTTATAATAATTTTAATAATTATATATCATATAAATTCAATATAAACAATTTTATTGATAGATTATATAATAATGATCAAAAATTAAATTAATAAACTATTAATAAAATGATAGATATTAATTAAAAAATATTTACAAAACCCAAATTGATTCAAAATTAAAGAAAAATATATTACTGAATAATAATATTTAATTTTTAAATTTTTAATTCTTTTATAAGAATATATATTTTTTAAATTATATTTGTCGCACTCATAATTTATTTTGTAATAAATATTTCTATATAAATATACTAATAAATAATTAAAATGAATATTTAAAATTATAATAAATAGAATTAAAAATTAGATTTATTAATTATTAAGTAGTATATAGCGGTTTTATAATTTATGTATTTTGGCATTATGGGGTTTAGAAGTTTATTGATTTAATGTGTATGCATTTAGTGGTTTATAGGTGTTATTTACAAAAAATATAAAAAAATTAATTTTTTTTATTTTTTGATATTTTTAAAAGTTATAACCTTTGAAAATATAATAATTTTTAAATTTTTTTCAAAAGTGAATACTATATTTAGTTATAATAATCATTATAATTATATATCATATAAATTCAATATAAAGATTTTTATTGGTAAATATTTTAATAATAATCAAAGAATAAATTAATAATCTATTATTAATAAGATAGATATCAATTTAAATATAATTACAAAACCTAAAATGATTCAGAAATAAAGCAAAATTTATTAATATATAATATTTTTTGTTTTGAATTTTTTCTTTTAAAAAGTTTATGTATATTTTTTTAATGAAAAATAATTATATAAAATATATTTGACTAACTCAATTTATTCTGTAATTAATAATTATATAAAAATAAACGAATAAATAATTAAGATGAATATTTTAAATTATAATGAAAAAAATAATATTGAGATTTTTTATTTATTATTTAAGCTATACTAGTTTAAAATGATTATCTATTTAGGGTTTTCATGATTTAGGAGTTATTGATTTAAGTATATAGGCATTTAGTGGTTTATAAAATTAATTTAAAAATGAAATAACAAAAAAATTATTTTTGTTATTTTTTCACATTTTCAAAGTTTATAACATTTGAAAATATAATAATCTCAAATTTATTTTTTAAATGTGAATTAAATATTTAGTAATAATAATCATTATAATTATATATAATTTAAACTAATTATAAATAATTTTATTGATAGATATGATATCAATTATCAAAAAATAAATTAATAAGCTATTATTAATATGATAGATAATAATTAAAATATAATTACAAAACCTAAAATGAATCAAAATCAAAGTATAATTTATTACTAAATAATAATTTTTTGTTTTTAAATTTTTCTTCTTTTTATAAGTAATATTTTTTTTATTAAAAGTAAATTATTGATATTATATTTGTCTGATTAATTATTTATTTTGTAATTATTATTTATATAAAAAATAAACTAATAAATATTTAAAATTAAATATTTAAAATTATAATGAGTACAAATTAAAATATGATTTAAGATTTATTATTGCTGTATATGTAATTTATTTATTGATAAACTATTTGTATAACCAAATATTTTTTCTTTCTTAATATTTTCATGTAAGTGCAGGAAAAGAAATATTAAGAGTCCGAGGATGCAGCAGTAGCACAATAATGGAGGTCTCGTGACCGGACAGCGGGCCGAAATAGGTACAGAGGCTGACCCATCACATGATCCGAACCGCTCCGGTAAAATGACCCGAGAGAAATTTTAATATAAAATATTTCGTAATTTTTTTTGGGTGGCTGTTTTTGGACCTGTGGAACTGTTCATAGTCTCTCTCTCTCTTCTCTATGTGCGATTTCTCGCGACTATTCTATGTGCTAAATACTATAAGACATTTCTATTGCTTTAATCTATAATGCATAAGCTTTTTTGGTGGATTTAGCTAGTCGTACTGGGCGACTAGCGAACCAATTTATTTTCGGTATTTATTTCCCATTTTTTGATTCTATCATGGATGGTTGCTAAATTGGAATATATATATTGCTTGTTTTCTGTTGTTTCTATGTTTTTGTATCTCAATCTTACTACCGAATAAGAAATTTTTTTTTTAGATTTTTTTAGATTTTCTAAGGTTATAACCTTTAAAAATAAAATAAGTTTTAAAATCTTTTGAAATGTGAATACCATGTATAATTATATTAATCTTATTAATTATATATATTATAAATTCAATATAAATAATTTTAATGATAGATATTATAATAATGATCAAAAATTAAAATAATAAACTATTATTAATAATATAAATATTAATTGAAAAATATTTACATAAGACAAAATGATTCAAAATCAAATAAAAATATATTACTAAATAATAATATTTAAATTTTAAATTTTTCCCTCTTTTTATAAGCTTATATTTTTTTATGATTAAAAATAAATTATTTTATTAATATCTGACTCACTCGAAATTTATTTTGTAATGAATTTTTTTAAAAAATTAAAATATAAATAATTAAAATGAATATTTAAAATAATAATAAATAGAAATAAAAATGAGATTTATTGTTTATAACGTAGTATACATTTGTTATAAGGTTTATGTATTTAGGGGTTTCGGGTTTTATGAGGTACTGATTTAAGTAAGTAAGCATTTAATGGTCTATAGGTTTTATTTAAAAAAGAAATTACAAAAAAATTATTTTTGGTCTTCTTTCTCATTTTTTAAGATTAAAACCTTTGAAAATATAATAATTTTTAAATTTTTTTCATAAGTGAATAGAATATTTATTTATAATAATCATAATAATTATATATCATATAAATTCAATATAAAAAATTTTATTGATAGATATTCTAATAATTATCAAAAAAATAAATTAAAAATCTATTATGAATAAGATTGATATTACTTAAAATATAATATCAAAACCTAAAATGATTCAAAAGCAAAGCAAACTATATTAGTTAATAATAATTATTTGTTTTTAAATTTTTATTCTTTTTATAAGCTTATCTATTTTTTGATGAAAATTAATTTTTATAAATTATATTTTTAACTCATAATTTATTTTATAATTAGTATATATATAAAGAAAAATCTTAACAATCAAAATGAATTTTTTAAATTATAATGAAAACAAATAAAAATGAGATTTATTAATTATTATTTAGGGTATGCGCATTTAAACGATTATCTATATAAGGGTATCAGGATTTTGTAGTTTAGTGATTTAAGTGTTTATACATTTAGTGATTTATAGGTTTTATTTAAACAATGAAATAATAAATATATATATATATATATATATATATTTTGTTTTTTCACATGTTCAAAGGTTATAATCTTTGAAAATATAATAATTTTAAAATTTTTTTCAAAAGTGAATACAATATTTACTTATAATAATTATTAAATCTATATATCATAAAAATATTTTTTTTCATAAATATTCTAATAATGATCAAAAAATAAATTAATAATTTATTATTATTAAGTTAGATATCAATTAAAATATAATTACAAAACCTAATGCTGTATATGTAATTTGTTTTAACTTAATAATCTATTTTAATATTTTTATGTAAGTGCAGGAAATGAAATATTAAAAGCTCGGGGATGCAGCAGTAGCTCAATAACGGAGGTCCCGCTGACCGGTCAGCGGGTTGAAATTTTTGGAGCAGAGCCTGGCCCGGTCCATGATCCGACCCGCTTCGGTTAAATGAACTGGCTGTTTATTTTCTGTATAAAAACATTTGTATTTATTTTTCGGGGGGCTGTTTTTGACCCGGTTGAACTATTCATCGTCTTTTCTCCTCTCTTTCTCTGCGTGATTTTTCGCGATTTCCATGCTGCATACTGTAAGACATACATTTCTTGGTTTTAATCTGTAACGCATAAGCATTTTCTGGTGGAGGTAGCTAGTCGTACTGAGCGACTAGCGAACCACATTATTTGCTGTGTTGTTTTTTCTCGTTTTGATTCTGTCGTGGATGTTTGTGGATTGGGATATATATATTCCTCGTTTCTGTGTTGTTTCTGTGTTTTCTGTTCTTAATCTCACTACCCGTGGAAGCGCGATTACCCAACACCTAAAATGATTCATAAATAAATAAAAATATATTACTATATAATAATTTTTTGTTTTTAATTCTTTTCTTCTTTTAATAAGTTTATCTATATTTTTTTATTGAAAAATAATTTATATAAAACTTATTTGTCTAACTTATAATTTATTTTCGAATTTATATTTATATAAAAATAAACAAATAAATAATTAAAATGAATTTTTAAAATTATAATGAAAAAAATAAAAAATGGGATTTATTATTTATTATTTAGGATATACCTGTTTAAAAAATTTATCTATTTAGGGTTTTCGAGATTTAGAAGTTATTGATTTAAATATTTATGCATTTAATGGGTTATAGCTTTTATTTAAATAATGAAATAACAAAAAATTTATTTTTGATATTTTTTCAAATTTGTTAGTCATAACATTTGAAAATATAATAATTTTAAAATTTTTTAATAATGTGAATACAATATTTGGTAATAATAATTATTATAATTATATATAATATAAACTAATATAAATAATTTTTTTGATAATATTATATCAATTATCAAAAAATAAATTAATAAACTATTATTAATATGATAGATATAAATTAAAATATAATTAAAAAACCTAAAATGATTCAAAATCAAAGTAAAATTTATTACTAAATAATAATTTTTTTATGTTTTTGCATCATTTTATAAGCTTGTATTTTTTTTGTTGAAAAATATATTATTTAAATAATATTTGTTACTCATAATTTATTTTGTAATTAATATTTCTATAAATTATTTAAATTATATTGAAGGTTTACGAGTTTAAAGGTTTAGGTATTTAGGGGCTTCGGGGTTTAGGAGTTTAGAGATTTATGTATTTAGGCATTTAATTGTTACTCATAATTTATTATATTTTCAAAGATTATAACCTTTATACATGTGAAAAAACATAAAACATATATATTTTTTATTATTTCATTGTTTAAATAAAATCTATAAATCACTAAATGCCTAAACACTTAAATCAATAAACTACAAAATCAAGATACCCCTATATTGATAATTGTTTAAATGGGTATACCCTAAATAATAATTAATAAATCTCATTTTTATTTGTTTTCATTATAATTTAAAAAATTCATTTTGATTGTTAAGTTTTTTATTTATATATATATATTAATTATAAATAAATTATTAGTTAAAAATATAATTTATAAAAATTATTTTTCATCACAAAATAGACAAGCTTATAAAAAGAATAAAAATTTAAAAACAAATAATTATATTAAGTAATATTTTTTTCTTTGCTTTTGAATCATTTTATATTTTGATATTATATTTTAAGTAATATCAATCTTATTCATAATAGATATATTATTTTTTTTATAATTATTAGAATATCTATCAATAAAATTGTTTATATTGAATTAATATGATATATAATTTTTATGATTATTATAAATAAATATTTATTCACTTTTTTAAAAAATTTAAAAATTATAATATTTTCAAAGGTTATAACCTTTCAAAATATCAAAAAATAATAAAAATACTTTTTTTTTTATTTTTTTTCTTAAATAAAAACTATAAACCACTAAATGCATACAAAGTTAAATCAGTAAACTCCTAAACCCCGTAATGCCTAAATACATAAACCATTAAACAGCTATATACTACTTAATAATTAATACATCTAATTTTTATTTCTATTTATTATAATTTTAAATATTCATTTTAATTATTTATTAATTTATTTTTATAGAAATATTTATTACAAAATAAAGTATGAGTGCGACAAAGATAATTTATTTAATTTTTTTTAATAAAACAAAATATACACTTGTAAAAGAAATAGAAATTTAAAAATTTAAAATTATTATGCAGTAATATATTTTACTTTAATTTTGAATCAATTTGGGTTTTGTAAATATTTTTTAATTAATATTTATCTTTTTATTAATAGTTTATTAATTAAATATTGATCATTATTATATTATCTATCAATAAAAATATTTATAATGAATTTAAATGATATATAATTATTAATATTATTAAAACTAAATATTGTATTAACATTTCAAAAAATTGTAAATATTATTATATTTTCAAAGGTTATAACCTATGAAAATGATAACAAATTATAGAAAGTTTTTTTGTTATTTTATTTTTTTATATAAAACCTATAAACCACTAAAAGCCTAAAAACATAAATCACTAAACTCCTAACGACAAAACCTCTAAATACTTAAACTATTAAACTGGTATACATTAATAATAAATCTTAAATATCATTTTAATTTTTATCAGTATAATTTTAAATTTTTATTTTAATTATTTATCAGTTTATTTTTATAGAAATATTAATTACAAACTAAATTATTAGTGAAACGGATCTAATTTAAATTAAACCGGCATCCCTAAATAATAAATAATAAATAATAAATCTCATTTTTTTTCATTATAATTTTAAATATTCATATTAATTATTTATTTGTTTATTTATATATAAATATTAATTACAAAATAAATTATGAGTTAGACAAATATAATTTATATAAATTATTTTTAATTAAAAAAATATAGAAAAACTTATTTAAAAAAAAAATTCATAATCAAAAAATTATTATATAGTAATATATTTTTCTTTGCTTCTGAATAATTTTAAGTTTTGTAATTCTATTTTAATTAATATCTATCTTATTATTAATGGATAATTAATTTATTTTTTGATAATTATTAGAATATTTATCAATAAAATTATTTATATTGAATTTATATAATATATAAATATAATGATTAGTATAACTAAATATTGTATTCACATTTGAAAAAAATTTAAAAATTATTATATTTTCAAAGGTTATAACCTTTGAAAATATCAAAAAATAATAAAAATAATTTTTTTGTAATTTTATTTTTTTAATAAAACCTATAAACCATTCAATGCTAGGGGTGCTCATGGGATGGGATGAGATGTGGATTAAAATCTCCAGTCCCTTCCCACAGTTCAGAAAATTTTTTTTGAAGATCCAGACCCATCCCATAGGTTGAAAATATCGGGACGGGACGGGACAGTGATCAGGGATTTTGGGTAGGATAAAATGGTTCCGGGACGGAACGGAGTTCGGACATTTTTTTCAATTTATTTTCTCAAACCGACCAAGTTAGTTCATGTCGAAACCTTTTGTTGTACCATTTATCATTCCTTAGTTAGGTATCTTTCAAACTCAAATTGGGCCAATTTTGTTTTGTCAATTAGGCTAGATACCGCAAACGAGATCCATTACCTTGTCAAAAGCTTTGATGTGCAAAAAAGCATAAAAATGTTAAATAGAACGGGACCAAGTTGTGTGCTTAATTTGGTTCTTTGTTTTTTCACAAGTTTTCCTTGTTCAGCCGAGTGAAATTAACCATAATAGCAATACTACATTTTTTAAACAATTACTTAAAATATTAAGGAATAGCTAAAAATGACCACAAACATTGGTAGCATCAATTACTGCTTAAGTAATTGCTAAAAATTGGCAGCTTAATATAACAAAAAAATACAACTAATAACAACCATGATAATAATCATATCAAATGTCCATCACGGAACAACAATGAAAATTCAAACCCAATTAATTATCTTTTCTACAACTCCTCCCTTTTCTTCCTCTACTTTAGAAGGACAACCAAAGATGAAAAAGTGTTAATCATGTAGACATAAATTTCTAAGATGAAAGAGTAATAAAAAAACAAAATATTACCTTATATAATTTAAAACACCCATTCCAAATTTAGTTGGCCAACTGTAGTTGGAAAAATATTTGGATCTTGTGACCACTCTAAAAATTGTAATTGAACCATATTTTTATTAAATTGAATGAATAAAATAAGTAAAAGTGAAATTAAAATTTACAAGATTTGTATACTAATCTGATTCATTATCATCAAGGTCTTGAACTAATTCTTCAATTTCAATAGGTTTGTTTTAGCTTCTCAACTAATCTTATAGACATATGAGAACTTCAGCAGTAATAGGTGTTAAAGAACTCCTAAATTTATCTATAAAGTTCTCCCCCTAGTGCTAAATGTAGATTCATAGGCCACAGTAGATGCATGGATAGAAAATACATCCCTTGCTATATTTCCAAAGAAGGATACCTAACCTCATTTACCTTCCACCAGTTTAGATGATCAAAATCAATTCTATTTTTTTCAAGTTTGTCCTCCATGTACCTATCCAACTCTTCCAAAGCTGCAACTTCTTGTTCTTTTCCCAATTCTACAAAAAAAAATCATCAACATAAGTATCACTACCATCAAATAAATCATCATTTTTATTCAACACAGTAGAAGAGAAATCATCTTCTTTTGATTCATCTTCATTTAAATCTTTATAATCATCCATCAACTTATTTATAGCATTTATAACCTTTTTCCCCAAAATTTTAGCCAATTCCTCTCCATAAAGCTAAGTGTATTTACACTTGAGATATTTGAGCTTATATCTATGATCCAACACTACTGCTACAAAAAGCATAATATTTGTTGACCGAAGAGAACCCCAATATTTGTTGAATTTATGACTCATTTTCATACTGATTTTAGACACCATTGAATCTCTACTATTTTCACAAAGCTCAATTTTTTTTTCAAAATTCGAATAATCGGAGGAAAATAAACACTAGAGCTAAAATATTATGAGCCAGAAAATTTACAAGTTACCTCATAAAAAGTTTTCAAGAAACGAGCCAAAATTTTGGCATTTGTTCAGTCTCTCTCAGTTGGAACGTTTGAACCAAACTCCTTCAAAATCCTTTTGTCTTTGTCCTCCAACTTATCAAATTCTTTTTGATATTTTATATCAGTTTCTAGCATCAAATAAGTTGAATTCCATCTTGTAGGACAATCTAATTGCAATGAAGATCTATATGTCAAGTCTGCTTCTTCAACACAACTTAAACATATCAAATCTTTTAGGACTACTCCTCACATATTTGACCTCACCTCTAATTTTTTGAATAGCAACCTCAACTTCTGCAATGCCATCTCTGACAATTAAGTTAAAGATATGAGCACAACATCTCATATGAAAATTCTCGCCTCTCTAAGGTACAACACTTTTCTTCACAAGCTTTTTTTTCAATTGTTCAACTGCAACATCATTATTTGATGTATTGTCAACAGTAATTCAAATCAACTTTCTCAAACCCCATTCATTCATGCAAAACTCAATATCATTTCTAATATTAACTCCAGAATGACTTTTAATTACACAAAAGTTCAAAAGCCTTTTATGCATATTCCATTGAGAATCAATTAAATGAACAGTCAAACATATATAAGATAAATTTTGAATGCTAGTCCAAGTATCGGTAGTCAATGAAACTCTACAACAATGAGATGATATGCAATCAAATAATTTCTTCTTTTCCTTCACAAACAAAGAAAAACAATCTCTCGGTGTAGAGTGCCTAGATGGAATTTTAAATTGAGGCACACTAACTTCACAAAACTTCTTGAACTCATCCCTCTCAACAAAACAAAAAGGCAATTCATCTTTTATGATCATTTTCACCAAAACCTTTCTAACTAGTTGTTGATCAAATTGCCAACAAGTTAATTTGTTATCCTCTGAACTAGTAGCTTTAGTGAAACTCAACAAAGATTGTGACTTGCCTTTACCTTTGTGAGCTTCTATTAATTCTCTCAAGTATTTTCATAAATCCGAAGTACCTTGATCACTTTTTGCAAAGTATTCTTTCCTACACCATATACAAGCTGCCCTACCAGTTTCAATTCCCTCTGAATCAACTAATATCTCATAAGTTTCCCAAACAGTAGACTTATACTTTTTACGAGCTTGATGTTCAGATGTACATTGACTTTCTTTTATAATTGGAATTGAAGAACCTGCCATAACAATAGGAGCGTTCGTGAAAGGATGATGATTAGATTTACCAGTACTTTGATCATTTGAGATGTGATCATCTTCAATTTATTGTATTTTTCATTTACCACTGGATTGTGCCATCTACATTGCCATTAATTAATATGATATGTTAAGCATAAATAAATATAAATATTTCAAATAATCAAGCTCTACAAAACTAACTGTAACACATTCGGCCCACTCATTCGGCCCAACCACAACACCACAACCAATACTCAACAAAACTGACTGAGACATATAATAATAATAATAATTAATCACTCAATTCTCGTCAGAAAAACAAACTAAAAGGCTGGTGGCATCTTAGACACGGTGGAGGCAACTAAAAGTGCAATGTACAAGGGCTCGACCTAACTGAACAAGGCTATAATGGCGTCAGGTGGCATGGAACTCTTCGAAACAGCAATAGGTGCGTCAGAATTGGATGGACAGTAGCGAAATTGGTGGCATCTTCATGTTATATATATATATATTCTTGGTTCTAGTATAGGTTTTTTAGGACGGGACGATTCTCGGGAGGGATATTGCTTAAGATCCGAAACCATCCCAAAAGAAAAAATACGTGACAGAATGGGATGCGAAAATAAATTTATAAAAGAAGCATATATTTAAAAATTAAAAATTATTATCAAGTAATATAAGTTACTTTAATTTTGAATCAATTTGGGTCTTGTAAATATTTTTAATTAATATCAATCTTAATATTAATAGATTATAAATTTAATTTTTAATGATTATTATAATATCTATCAATAATATTATTTATATTAAATTTATATGATTTAAAATAATTAATATTATTATAACAAAATTTGTATTAAAATTTCAAAAAATTTTAAATATTATTATATTTTTAAATGTTATAACCTATGAAAATGATAAAAAATTATAGAAATTTTGTTTGTCATTTTATTTTTTTAAATAAATCCTATAAACCACTAAAAGCCTAAAAATATAAATCGCAAAACTCCTAACGACAAAACCTCTAAATACTTAAATCATTAAACTGGTATAAATTAATAATAAATCATAAATCTCATTTTAATTTTTATTCAGTATAATTTTAAATTTTTATTTTAATTATTTATCAATTTATTTGATAGAAATATTAATTACAAAATTAATTATTAGTCAGACAGATCTAATTTAAATTAAACTGGCATCCCTAAATAATAAATAAATAATCTCATTTTTTTTTCATTATAATTTTAAATATTCATTTTAATTATTTATTTGTTTTTTTATATATAAATATTAACTAAAAAATAAATTGAGTTAGACAAATATAATTTATTTAAATTATTTTTCATCAAAAAATTATTGATTAACTTTTTAAAAGAAAAAAAAATTCAAAACAAAAAATTATTATATAGTAATATATATTGCTTTTCTTCTGAATCATTTTAGGTTTTGTAATTATATTTTAATTGATATCTATCTTTTTAATAATAGATTATTAATTCAGTTTTTGATCATTATTAGAATATTTATGAATAAAATTTTTATATTGAATTTATATGATATATAATTATAATGATTATTATAACTAAATATTGTATTCACATTTAAAAAAAATTTAAAAATTATTATATTTTCAAAGGTTATAAACTTTAAAAATATCAAAAAATAATAAAAATAAATTTTATTTTATTTTATTTTTTTGATAAAACCTATAAACCACTAAATTCATACACAGTTAAATTAGTAAACTCCTAAACCTCATAATGCCTAAATACATAAACTATTAAACTGCTATATACTACTTAATAATTAAATAATCTAATTTTTATTTCTATTTAATATAATTTTTAAAATTCATTTTAATTATTTATTAGAAATTTTTATAGAAATATTTATTACAAATTAAATTATGAGTGCGACATATATATTTTAATTAATTTATTTTTAATCAAAAAAAATATATGTTTATAAAAGAATTAAAAATTTAAAAATTAAAAATTATTAACCAATAATAGTTTTTACTTTAATTTTGAATCAATTTGGGTTTTGTAAATATTTTTTAATTAATATCAATCTCTTTATTATTAGTTTATTAAATTAAATTTTGATCATTATTATATTTCTATCAATAAAATTGTTTATATTCAAATTATATGATATATATTTATTAATATTATTATAACTAAATATTGTATTCACATTTCAAAAAAATTTAAATATTATTATTTTTTCAAAGGTTATAACCTATGAAAATTAGAAAAAATAACAAATTTTTTTTGTTATTTTATTATTTTGATAAAACCTATAAACCACTAAATGCCTAAAAACATAAATTGCTAAACTCCTAAATGACAAAACCTCTAAATACATAAACCATTAAACATGTGTACGTTAATAAAAAATCATAAATCTCAATTTAATTTTTATTAAGTATAATTTTTAATTTTAATTTTAATTATTTATAAATTTGTTTTTATAGAAATATTAATTACAAAATAAATTATTAGTGAGAAAAATCTAATTTAAATATTTTATTTTTCATCAAAAAAAATATATATCCTTATAAAAGAGGCAAAATTTTAAAAACAAAAATTTATTATTTAGTAATATATTTTATTTTTATTTTGAATCATTTTAGATTTTGCAATTATATTTTAATTTATAACATTCTTATTAATAATAGTTTATTAATTTTTTATTGATCATTATTATAATATCTATTAATAAAATTATTTATATTGAGTTTACATTATATATAATTATTAAGATTATTATTACTGAATATTATGTTCACATTAAAAAAATTTAAAAATTAATATATTTTCAAAGGTTATAACCTTCAAAAATTAAAAAAAATCAAAAAATTATATTTTTTATTTTTTCATTCTTTAAATAAAAACTATAAATCACTTAAGGCCTAAACACTTAAATCACTAAACCCCAAAACACCTAAATACTTAAACCATTAAACTAGTATATCTTGAATAATAAATAATAAATCTCTATTTTATTTGTATTCATTATAATTTTAAATATCATTTTAATTAATATTTTGTAATTATATCCGTCTCACTAAGAATTTATTTTGTAATTAATATTTCAATAAAAATAAACATATAAATAATTAAAATGAATATTTAAAATTATAATGAATACTAATAAAAATGAGATTTATTATTTATTATTTATTATATAGAGTATACTAATTTAAAGGCATATGTATTTATGGGCTTCGGGGTTTAGGAGTTTAGTCATTAAGAACTTAGCTATTTTGTGGTTTATAGATTTTATTTAAAAAACTAATAACAAAAAATTTGTTTTTTTTTATTTTTTCTCATTTTCAAAGGTTATAACCTTTGAAAACTTAATAATTTTAAAATTTTTTTAAAATATGAAAATATTATTTTGTTATAATAATCTAAATAATTATATATTATGTAAATTCAATATAAATAATTTTTTTATAGATATTATAATGACGATAATAAAATAAATTAATAAACTATTATTAATAAGATAGATATTAAATAAAATTTATTTGCAAAACCTAAAATGATTCAAAATCAAAGTAAAATATATTAATAAGGTAGATATTAAATAAAACTATTATTAATAAGATAAAATATATAGGTTTAAAAGATTATATTTTTATGAGTTTTGGGATTTAAGAATTTAGTGATTTAAGTGGTTAGGCATTTAGTAGTTTATCGGTTTTATTTAAAAATAAAATGACAAATTTTTTTTTTGTTATTTGTTCTCATTTTTGAAGGATATAACCTTTGAAACTATAACAATTTTTAAATTTTTTTTAAATCTGAATACTATATTTAGTTATGATAATCTTAATAATTATATATCATGTAAATTCAATATAAACAATTATTTTGATATATATTATAATAATGATCATACAAAAGATTAATAAACAATTATTAATAAGATAAATATTGTTTAAAATATATTTACAAAACCTAAAATGATTCAAAATCAAAGTGAAATATTTTACTAAATATTAATTTTAAATTTTTAAATTTTTGTATCCATTTATAAGCACATATATTTTTTGATGAAAAATAAATTATTTAAATTATATTTGTCTTACTATTAATTTATTTTTTAATTTATATTTCTATAAAAATAAACTAATAAATAATAAAAATGTATACAAAATTATAATGAATACTAATAAAAATGAGATTTATTATTTATTATTTAGGGTATACCTATTTAATAGTTTAAGTTTATTGTGGTTTTGGGGTTAATGAGTTTATTTATTTATATGTTTACACATTTAGGTTATATTTATTGATTTATAGATTTTATTCAATCAATGAAATAACAAAAAATTTATTTTTATGAATTTTCGTGATTTTCAAAGGTTATAACCTTTGAAAATATAATAATTTTTTAATAGTTCTAAAATATGAATACAATACTTAGTTATAATAATCTTAATAATAATATTTGATGTAAATTGAATATAAAAATTTTATTAATATATATTATTTTGATGATCAAAAAATAAATTAATAAACTATTATTAATAAGACATATATTAATTAAAATATATTTGTAGAACCCAAAATAATTAAAAATCAAAGTAAATTATATTACTAAATAAAATTTTAAATTTTTGAAAATTCGTTTATTTTTATAAGCTTATATTTTTTTCATAAAAAATAATTTACTAAAAAATATATGTCTCACTCATTATTTATTTTGCAATTAATATTTCTATAAAAATAAACTAAAAAATAATTAAAATGAATATTTAAAATTATAAAGAATACTAATAAAAATTAGATTTATTATTTATTATTTAGTTTATATAGGTTTAATGGTTTAAGTATTTAAGGGGTTTTGGGGTTTAGAAGTCTATAGATTTAAATGTTTAGCCATTTAGTGGTTTATATGTTTTATTTAAATAATAAAATAATAAAAAAATTATTTTTATGATTTTTTATCATTTTTGAAGGTTATAACCATTGAAAATATAATAATTTTTAAATTTTTTTCAAATGTAAATATAATATTTATTTATAATAATCTTAATAATTATAAGACATTTAAATTAAATATAAGTAATTTTATTGCTAGATATTATAAAATTGATCAAATAATAAATTAATAAACTATTATTAATAAGATTGATCGCAATTAAAATATAATTGCAAAACCTATATATAATGATTCAAATCAAAGTAAAATATATTACTAAATAATAATTTTTTGTTTTTAAATTTTTAATTCTTTATATTAGCTTTTTTTTTGATTAAAGTAAATTATTAAAATTATATTTGTCTCACTCATTATTTATTTTGTGATTGATATTTCTATAAAAATAAACTAATACATTATTAAAATGAATATTTAAAATTATAATGAATACAAATTAAAATGAGATTTATGATTTATTATATGTGGTATATCGGTTTAATGGTTTGATTATTCAGGAGTTTTGTCGTTTAGGAGTTTATCAATTTAGGTTTTTAGGTATTTAGTGGTTTATAGGTTTTATTTATATAATAAAAATAAAAAAAAATTTTAGATTTTTTCTGATTTTCTAAGGTTATAACCTTTAAAAATAAAATAATTTTTAAAATTTTTTGAAATGTGAATACTTTGTATAATTATATTAATCTTTCTAATTATATATCATATAAATTCAATATAAACAATTTTAATGATAGATATTATAATAATGATCAAAAATTAAATTAACAAACTATTATTAATAATATAAATATTAATTAAAATATATTTACATAACACAAAATGATTCAAAATCAAATCAAAATATATTACTAAATAATAATATTTAATTTTTAAATTTTTTCTTATTTTTATGAGCTTATATTTTTTTTATTAAAAATAAATTATTTAAATAATATTTGTCTCACTCGAAATTTATTTTGTAATTAATTTTTCTAAAAAATTAAACTATAAATATTAAAATGAATATTTAAAATTATAATAAATAGAAATAAAAATTAGATTATTATTTATTAAGTAGTATATAGATGGTAAAATCTTTATGTATTTAGGGGTTTCGGGGTTTATGAGCTTACTAATTTAAGTAAGTAAGCATTTAAGGGTCTATAGGTTTTATTTAAAAAATAAAATAACTAAAATTTTTTTTATTATTATTTCTCATTTTTTAAGATTATAACCTTTGAAAATATAATAATTTTTAAATTTTTTTAAAAAGTGAATACAATATTTATTTATAATAATCATAATAATTATATATCATATAAATTCAATATAAATAATTTTATTGATAGATATTCTAATAATAATCAAAAAAAAATTAAAAATCTATTATGAATAAGATTGATATTAATTAAAATATAATATCAAAACCAAAAATGATTCAAAAGAAAAGTAAAATATATTACTAAATAATAATCATTTTTTTAAATTTTTATTCTTTTTATAAGCTTATTAATCTTTTGATGAAAAATAATTTTTATAAATTATATTTTTAACTAATAATTTATTTTATAATTAATACATATATAAAAATAAAAAACTAAACAATCAAAATGAATTTTTTAATTATAATGAAAACAAATAAAAATGAAATTTATTAATTATTATTTAGGGTATACTGATTTAAAGGATTATCTATATACAGGTATCGGATTTTGTAGTTTAGTGATTTAAATGCTTAGGCATTTAGTGGTGTATTGGTTTTATTTAAACAATAGAATATCAAAAAAAAATATTTTTTTTATTTTTTCACATTTTCAAAGGTTATAACATTTGAAAATATAATAATTTTAAATTTTTTTAAAAGTGAATACAATATTTAGGTTATAATAATCATTATATTTATATATCATATAAATTAAATATAAACATTTTTATTGATAAATATTCTAATAATGATTAAAAAATAACTTAATAATCTATTATTAATAAGATAGATATCAATTAAAATATAATTACAAAACCTAAAATGATTCAGAAGCAAAGCAAAATATATTTTTATATGATAATTTTTTGTTTTAATTTTTTTTTTCTTTTAAAAAGTTTTTCTATAATTTTTTGATAAAAAATAATTTAAATAAATTATATTTGTGTAACTCAAAAATTATTTTGTAATTAATATTTATATAAAAATAAACAAATAAATAATTAAAATGAATATTTAAAATTATAATTAAAAATAATGAGATTTATTATTTATTATTTAGGGTATACCGGTCTAATTTAAATTAGATCTAATCTCACTAATAATATATTTTGTAATTCATATTTCTATAAAAATAAACTTAAAATTATTTAAAATAAAAATTTAATATTATACTGAATAAAACTTAAAATGATATTTATGATTTATTATTAATGTACACTAGTTAAATGGTTTAAGTATTTAGAGGTTTTATCTTTTTAGGAGTTTAGCGATTTAGGTTAGCGATTTAGGTTTTTAAGCATTTAGTGGTTTATTGGTTTAATTTAATCAATAAAATAAGCAAAAAAAAATTTGTAATTTTTTCTCAATTTTCATAGGCTTATAACCTTTGAAAATATTATAATATTTAAAATATTTCTGAAATGTAAATACAATATTTAGTTATAATAATATTAATAATTATATATCATATAAATTCAATATAAACAATTTTATTGATAGATAATATAATAATGATCAAAATATAAATTAATAAACTAATAATAAAAAGAGTGATATTAATTAAAAAATATTTACAAAACCCAAATTGATTCAAAACTAAAGTAAAATATATTACTGGATAATAATTTTTAATTTTTAAATTTTTACTTCTTTTATAAGCGTTTATATTTTTTTTGATTAAAAATAAATTATTTAAGTTATATTTGTCGCACTCATAATTTATTTTATAATAAATATTTCTATAAAAATAAACTAATAAATAATTAAAATGAATATATAAACTATATTAAATAGAAATTAATTAAAAAATATTGACAAAATCTTAATTGATTCAAAATTAAAGTAAAATATATTACTAGATAATAATTTTAAATTTTTAAATTTTTACTTCTTTTATATGCATATATATATATTAGTTTCATTAAAAATAAATTTTTTAAATTATATTTGTCCCACTAAAAATTTATTTTGTAATAAATATTTCTAAAAAAATAAACTAATAAATAATTAAAATGAATATTTAAAATAATAATAAATTGAAATAAAAATTCAATTTATTAATTATTACGTAGTATATAGCGGTTTAATGGTTACTATATTTAGGCATTACGGGGTCTAGGAGTTTACTTATTTAATTGTGTATGCATTTAGTAGTTTATAGGTTTTATTTAAAAAATAAAAAACAAAAAATTTATTTTTATTATTTTTTGATATTTCCAAAGGTTATTACCTTAAAAAATATAAAAATTTTTAAATTTTTTCAAAAGTGAATTCAATATTTAGTTATAATAATCATTATATTTATATATCATATAAATTCAATATAAACAATTTTATTGATAAATATTCTAATAATGATCAAAAAATAAATTAATAATCTATTATTAATAAGATAGATATCAATTATAATATAATTACAAAACATGATTTAGAAGAAAAGCAAAATATATTACTATATAATAATTTTTTGGTTTGAAATTTTTTTTTCTTTTAAAAAGTTATCTATATTATTTTGATGAAAAATAATTTATATAAATTATATTTGTGTAACTCATAATTTATATTATAATTAATATTTATATTAATTATAAACAAATAAATAATTAAATTTGAATATTTAAAATTAAAATGAAAAAAAAATGAGATTTATTCTTTATTATTTAGGATATACAGGTATAATTTAAATTAGATCTGTCTCACTAAGAATTTATTTTAATTAATATTTCTATAAAAATAAACTGATAAATAATTAAATTAAAAATTAAAATTATAATGAATAATTAAAATAATTTATTTTGTTCCTCTCTTAACTCTACAATGATTGCTAAATCTCTAACCAAAATAATAGGAGCTTTTACTTTATCTCTATTATGTCTCATCATATTTGATGTTGAATCATTGGGCTATCAAAGGTAATTTGACTCATGTACGCTAACAGACTAAACCAAAGTTGCACCCCTATGTGTTGAAATAGCTAGTTGTTGAGGATGCTATTTATATTGATTATTGTAATTTATTCTAAAATAGCTCTCATGCACACACTCAAAGCAGTTTTTTTAAAACATAGTTCACCTCTAAAAAAATAACCACCTTGTCGCCTATTAGAACAAACTAGCCCCAGGGCGGTTTGAGCAGGGCAAGAAGTATGGCCTCTCTTTTAATCAAGAATCAAAAAATTTTATTTAATTGGCATGTCTAAGCCTTTTTTTTAAATCCTCATGGATATCAAAAGTATCATTTCTTTCTTTTTATATTAAATAAGCTGTGTATACAAGCTCACAATACCCAAAAAGGTGTAAATGAATCATATTCAAACGTATAAAAGGTTTTAATCATAGCTCAAAATATTATTCTAACATATTGACACTTGAGGTCACAAATCAAAGGAAAAAGCTATAGTGATATTTTCAATCCCAAGAATTTTAGCTATAGAAAGTTATAAAGAGTAGTACTCGATCTTTAACTATTTCTAGGGTAATGACTTTTGCTCTTGAGGAATGTCCAAAGTTACAATCATTCCTAGTGCAATGACTTTGCAATATAAAGATAAAATGCACAAGCTATGGTCATATCCAATACTGTGACCCAGTATTATAGTGATTAAATATGTATTCATGATCATTCTTAGTGCAATAACAATAGGTTAAACAGAGAGACAAGTTATAGCATATTCTCATCGATATGATTTTGTGTTCTAGAGACAAAATATACAATCATGACCATTGCTAATGCTACAATAATATAAAGCAAGAAAGGGACCAAATCCATAACTCACCCCTTGAGTGATGACTTTGTGTTACATATACAAAAAGATAAATCTGTGACATTTCTAAAAGTTGTGAATTTCAAAATAAATTTACCACTTAGTCATTTGATTATAAAAGTACAAAACATGAGATTTAGAATTTAGGGTTTATGGGTTAGGGTTATAGTTTATGGTTTAAGGGTTAGGATTTAAAGTTTAGGGTTTATGTTTTT
Organism: Sapria himalayana; assembly: GCA_029783825.1. Taxonomy (NCBI): domain Eukaryota; kingdom Viridiplantae; phylum Streptophyta; class Magnoliopsida; order Malpighiales; family Rafflesiaceae; genus Sapria; species Sapria himalayana. The sequence goes on from JAREIK010001935.1 coordinate 164,529, forward strand.
TTTTGTTTTTTGTTGGAAAATACACACTTTATTTATCATTAGGCACACAACTTACAAGAGACTAAAAAGATGACTAATTTAGGCGAGCCCACCAAATTTTATGCACCTTAATGATTCTATGCATAAAATACATAAAAAACATAATGCCTAATAATTCCAAGCGGACTAATACAACTAAAATCAACTGGCATTCCCAGACTTCAGAGTTGGCATTGAGTCATTATGCGCACTGCATCCTTTCCATTCACATTTGTTAAGCCTTTTGGAAAAACCTGAATGATTCACCATATTAAAACTATGCAAATATAAGATTGTGCATGTGTGTGACATGCAGCATCAAGTGTTTGCCTATCTCGTTGCTATGCAATGGAATACATGTAAAACTGAATACCCATAAATCCACAAGTCCATATCTACGACACTTTGTCGATTCATTCTCACCCTGAATTCCACATTCTTTTGCTCAAATGATCCTCAAAAGAGTATCTCTTGGGTTAGAATGTTTCCTACTCGAGCTCCAAGAAGTGGCAGTATGTTGCACCGACAAAATATCAAAAAATATGCATGCATCGGTGTGCATGTGTCATTAGGTCCATCTCATAGTCTAATTATCTACGCGTACAACCAAGCTAGAATACAAGTAAAAATACAAAATGCTATAAAGATGGGTCTTCTGCTCCGGGGAGTGTAGCATCGCCTAATGTGTATTCACAAAATGCATTAGTCGGCCCCACTTAGAGATACTCATGGGTCCAATTGCTCCCATTGCATGCTTCATAGAGAACAGAGAAGATTGTGTGTGTGAGTATGTCATGATCTGTCTCTACAAGTACATGGTGAATACAAAGTCTAAAATACAAAAAAGACTACAAACATAAACTACAAGTTTGAATCTTTCATCTCGTGCGGATGGTTTGGACTCCATTGCTTACCGGCCTTGCTTGGTGATGCTTCGAATTTTGCTGATTCTCCAATTAATCATGGATTACCCGCTACTCCTGTTGGGCGATGGTTGGGTGGCCCTCTATGCTGCCTGATAGGGCTAGTGGGATCCACTTCTAGCTACTCCTAGATTTACTCCCGACAACTTTGCTAGGTCTCGTCAGTTTTCTGAATGTTATCATCCCTGGCATGCTAGTGGGGCCCTCGACAATGCTGGTGGCCCATACTTCTCGCTGCTTCTAGGACTTGCTGGCCCCTCTAAATGCTACACCAAAATGGACAAGAATATGTGCACGTTTGTTTTTGGTCATTCGCTATGTGTGTGTGGTGCAGTAGTAATAGGGTTTAGGAGTTTAGTAATTTAAGTATTTAGGTATTTAGTGGTTTATAGGTTTTATTTAAATAATTAAATAACAAAAAAATAATTTTTATGATTTTTTCTCATTTTCAAGGTTATAACCATTGAAAATATTATAGTTTTTAATTTTTTTTCAAATGTTAATACAATATTTAATTATAATAATCATCAAAATTAAATATCATGTAAATTCAATATAAATAATTTTATTGATTGATATTATAATACTGATCATAAAATAGATTAATAAACTATTATTAATAAGATAGATATTAATTAAAATATATTTGGAAAACTTAAAATGATTCAAAATCAATGTAAAATATATTACTAAATAATAATTATTTATTTTTAAATTTTTGATTCTTTTTATAAACTTATAAATTTTTTTGATGAAGATTAATTATTTAAATTATATTTGTCTAATTCATAATTTTATTTTGCAATTAATATTTCTATAAAAATAAACTAATAAATAATTAAAATGAATATTAAAATTATAAAAATACAATAAAAATGAGATTTATGATTAATTATTTAGGATATACCGTTTAATGGTTTAAGTATTTAGGAGTTTAGGAGTTTAATGATTTAAGTGTTTAGGCATTTAGTAGTTTATATTTTTTATTTAAATAATGAAATAACAAAAAAAATTATTTTCAAATTTTTTATCAATTTTGAAGGTTATAACCTTTATAAATATAATAATTTTTAAATTTTTTTCAAATGTGAATACAATATTTAGTTATAATAAACTTAATAATTATATATCATGTAAATTAAAAATAAACAATCTTATTGATAGATATTAATAAACTAAATATAAATATAATAATGATCTAAAAATCAATTAATTAACTATTATTTATTGATAGATATTTATATATTTTTTATAAATACTTAAACCTTTAAAGATTGTTTAAATGTTTAAGTATTTAAGGGTTTTTGGGTTTTGGGGTTTAGGAGTTTAATGATTTAAGCGTTTAGGCATTTAGTAGTTTATAGGATTTATATAAACAATAAAATAACAAAAAATTTATTTTTGTGATTTTATCTCATTTTCAAAGCTGATAACCTTTAAAAATATAATAATTTTTAAATTATTTTAAAATGTAAATATAATATTTAGTTATAATAATCTTTATAATTATATATCATCTAAATTCAATATAAACAATTTTATTGATAAATATTCTAATAATGATCAAAAAATAAATTAATAATCTATTATTAAAAAGATAGATATGAATAAAAATTAATTACAAAACCTAAAATGATTCAGAAGCAAAGAAAATATATTACTATACAATATTTTGTTTTAATTTTTTTTTATTTTAAAAAGTTTTTCTATAATTTTTTGATGAAAAATAATTTATAAATTAATTTTGTCTATCTCAATTTATTTTGTAATTTATATTTATCTATAAATAAACAAATAAATAATTAAAATGAATATTTAAAATTATAATGAAAAAAATGAGATTTATTATTTATTATTTAGGGATACTATTTTAATTAAATTAGATATGTCTCACTAATAATTTATTTTGTAATTAATATTTATATAAAAATAAACTAATAAATAATTAAAATAAAAATTTTAAATTATGCTGAATAAAATTAAAATGAGATTTATTATTTATTATTTATTATTACTTTATACCACTTTAATGGTTTAACTATTTAGAGGTTTTTTCATTTAGGATTTTAGCGATTTATGCTTTTAGGCTTTTAGTGGTTTATACGTTTTATTTAAAAAAATAAAAGTATCAAAAAAATTTGCTCTAAATTTTTCTAATTTTCATAGGTTATAACCTTTGATAATATAATAATATTTAAAATTTTTTGAAATGTGAATACAATACTTAGTTATAATAATATTAATAATTATATATCATATAAATTCAATAAACATTTTATTGATATATATTATAATAAAGATCAAAATTAAATTTATAAACTATTGATATTAATATAGATATTAATTAAAAATAATTACAAAACCCAAATTGATCAAAATTATAGTAAAATATATTTCTGGATAACAATTTTTAATTTTAAATTTTACTTCTTTTATAAGCAATATAATTTTTAAATTATATTTGTCGCACTCATAATTTATTTTGTAATAAATATTTCTATAAAAATAAACTAATAAATAATTAAAATAAATATTTAAAATTATAATAAATAGAATTAAAAATTAGATTTATTAATTATTAAGTATTATATAGTTGTTTAATGGTTTATGTATTTTGGAATTACGAGGTTTAGGAGTTTACTAATTTAACTGTGTATGCATTTAGTGGTTTATAGGTGTTATTTAAAAAAATATCAAAAAATTTATTTTTTTTTATTTTTTGATATTTTCAAAGGTTATAACCTTTAAAATATAATAATTTTAAATTTTTTCAAAAGTGAATACTATATTTATTTATAATAATCATTATATTTATATAGCATATAAATTCAATATAAATATTTTTATTGATAAATATTCTAATAATGATCAAAGAATAAATTAATAATCTATTATTAATAAGATAGATATCAATTTAAATATAATTACAAAACCTAAAATAATTCAGAAACAAAGCAAATATATTACTATATAATAATTTTTGTTTTGAATTTTTTTTCTTTTAAAAAGTTTTTCTATATTTTTTTGATGAAAAATAATTATATAAATTATATTTGTTAACTCAATTTATTCTATAATTAATAATTATATTAAAAGAAAGAATAAATAATTAAAATGAATATTTAAATTATAATGAAAAAAATAATATTGAGATTTATTATTTATTATTTAGGGTATACCAGTTTAAAGGATTATTTATATAGGGTTTTCGAGATTTTGGTGTTATTTACTTAAGTGTTTAGTCATTTAGTACTTTATAGGATTTATTTAAACAATGAAATAACAAAAAATTATTTTTGATATTTTTATCACTTTTTCAAAGGTTATAACCTTTGAAAATATTAATAATTTTAAATTTTTTAAAAAATGTGAACACAATATTTAGTAATAAGAATCATTATAATTATATATGATATAACTAAATATAAACAATTTATTGATATATATTATTTCAATTATAAAAAAATAAATTAATATGCTATTATTAATATGATAGATATTAATTAAAATATAATTGCAAAACATAAAATTATTCAAAATCAAAGTAAAATTTATTACCAAATAATAATTTTTGTTTTTTAGTTTTTACTTCTTTTTATAAGCTTATATTTTTTTAAGAAAAATAAATTATTTAAATTATATTTAAGGTTTACGAGTTTAAAGTTTTAAGTATTAGGGGCTTTTTGTTTAGGAGTTTATAGATTTAAGTGTTTAGGCATTTAGTGGTCTATAATTTTATTTAAACAATGATATAACAAAAAATTTATTTTTATTTTTTTTTAGTTTTTTAAGGTTATAACCTTTGAAAATATAAAATTTCTAAATTTTTTTCAAATGTAAATATAATATTTAGTTATAATAATCTAATAAATATAAGTCTTTTAAATTCAATATAAATAATCACATTGCTAGATATTATAATAATGATCAATAAAATAAATTAATAAACTATTATTAATTAGATAGATATTATTTAAAATATAATTGCAAATCTAAATTTATTCAAAATCAAAGTATATATTACTAATAATAATTTTTTTTAATATTTTGCTTTTTTTATAATTTTATATTTTTGTTATTAAAAATAAATTTTTTAAATTATATTTGTCTTCCTCATAAATTATTTTGTAATTTATTATTCTTTAAAAATAAACTAATAAATAATTAAAATGAATATTTAAAATTATAATGAATACAAATAAAATTGAGATTTATAATATTATTATTCAGGATATACAGGTTTAATGGTTTAAGTATTTAGGTGTTTTGAGGTTTATTCATTTAAGTGTTTATGCCGTAAGTGATTTTATCTAATTTTTGAAGGTTATAACCTTTGAAAATATAATAATTTTTAATTTTTTTTTTAAATGTGAATATAATATTTAGTTATAATAATCTCGATAATTATATATAAGGTAAAATCAATATAAATAATTTTATTAATTGATATTATAATAATGATCATTAAATAAATTAATAAACTATTATTAATTAGATTGATATAAATTAAAATATAATTGCAAAATCTAAAATTATTCAAAATTAAATTAAAATAAATTACTAAATAATAATATTTTGTTTTAAAAATTTTGCCTCTTTTTATGATCTTATATTTTTTTGATGAAAAATAAATTATTTATATTATATCTGTCTCATTAATAATTTATTTTGTAATTAATATTTCTATAAAAATAAACTGATAAATAATTAAAATGTATATCTAAAATTATAATGATATAATAAAAATGAGATTATTATTTATTATTAGAGTATACTAATTTAAAGGCTTATGTATTTATGGGCTTCGGGTTTAGGAGTTTAGTCAATAAGAATTCAGGTATTTTTTTGGTTTATAGATTTTATTTATAAAATCTAATAACAAAAAATTATTTTTTATTTTTTCTTATTTCAACTGTTATAACCTTTGAAAACTTAATAATATTTAAATTTTTTTAAAATATGAAAATAATATTTTGTTAAAATAATCTAAATAATTATATATTATGTAAATTCAATATAAATAATTTTTTTTATAGATATTATGATGACGATAATAAAATAAATTAAAAAACTATTATTAATAAGATAGATATTAAATAAAATTTATTTGCAAAACCTAAAATGATTCAAAATCAAAGTAAAATATATTAATAAGATAGATATTAAATAAAACTATTATTAAAAAGATAAAATATACAGGTTTAAAGATTATATATTTAGGAGTTTTGGGATTTAAGAATTTAGTGATTTAAGTTGAATATTTAAAATTATAATAAATCAATTTGGGTTTTGTAAATATTTTTTAATTAATATCTAGATTATTATTAATAGTTTATTATTTAATTTTTGAACATTATTATAATATTTATCAATATAATTGTTTATATTGAATTTATATGATATATAATTATTAAAATTATTATAAGTAAATATTGTATTCATATTTTAAATAATTTTAATTATTATTATATTTTAAATGGTTATAACCTATGAAAATGACAAAAATTATAAAATTTTTTTTGTTATTTTCTTGTTTAAATAAAACCTATAAACCACTAAATGCATAAAACATAAATCGTTAAACTTCTAAACGACAAAACTTCTAAATACTTAAACTATTAAATTGGTATACATTAATAATAAATCATAAATCTCATTTTAATTTTTATTAAGTGTAATTTTAAATTTTTATTTTAATTATTTATCAGTTTATTTTATAGAAATATTAATTACAAAATAAATTATTAGTAAGACAGATCTATTTTAAATAATTTATTTTTTATCAAAAAAATATATATGCTTATAATTAGAGGCAAAATTTTATAACAAAAATTTATTATTTTGTAATATATTTTATTTTGATTTTGAATCAATTTAATTTTTTGCAATTATATTTTAATTTATATCATTCTTATTAATAATAGTTTATTAATTTTTTATTGATTATTATTATAATATCAATTAATAAAATTATTTATATTGAGTTTTCATTATATTTAATTATTAAGAATATTATAACTAATTATTATATTAACATTTAAAAAAAATTAAAAATTATTATATTTTTAAGGTAACCTTCAAAAATTAAAAAAAATCAAAAAATTTAATTTTTTATATTTTTATTCTTTAAATAAAAACTATAAATCACTAAAGGCCTAAACACTTAAATCACTAAACCCCAAAACACCTAAATACTTAAACTATTAAACTATTATATCCTGAATAATAAATAATAAAAAATAAAAATAAATAATAAATCTCAATTTTATTTGTATTCATTATAATTTTAAATATATATTTTAATTATTATTAGATTATTTTTATAAAATTATAAATTAAAAATAAATTATGTGGAAGACAAATATAATTTAAATAATTTACTTTTAATACCAAAATATATAAACTTATAAAAACAAAACATCAAAAAAAATTATTTTTACTATTATATTTTACTTTGATTTTGAATAAATTTATGTTTTGCAAATATATTTTAAAAAATATCTATTTATTTAATAATAGTTTTTTAATTTATTTTTTTGATCATTAATATATATCTATCAATATAATTGTTTATATTGAATTAACATGATATATAATTTTAAGATTATCATAACTAAATATAGTATTCACATACAAAAAAAATTAAAAATTGTTATATTTTCAAAGGTTATAACCTTCAAAAATGATAAAAAATAACAAAAATAAATTTTGTGTTATATCATTGTTTAAATAAACTTATAAACTATTAAATGCCTAAATACATAAATCTCTAAACTTCTAAACCCCGAAAGCCCCTAAATACCTAAACCTTTAAACTCGTAAACCTTAAATATAATTTAAATAATTTATAGAAAAAATAATACAAAATAATTATAAGTGACAAATTAATTTAAATATATTTTTTCATCAAAAAAACATATAGCTTATA
>JAREIK010001936.1:0-48555 GCA_029783825.1 Sapria himalayana
AGTCAGACAAATAAATATCAATAGATAGATAGAAAGATAAATAGATTAATGATAGACTAATTGAAAGCTAGAAATATAGATTGATTGATTGATAGAAAATTATACAGATAGATAGATACATATAGATAGAAGATAGATAAATATACAATAGATAAAATGTTAGATAGATAGATATATAGATAGCCAGATAGACACATAGACATTTATTATATAAATAGATAGAGAAATGGAAAGAAAGACAGATAGATATGTAGATAGAAAAATAGACCGATAGACAGATAGATAGATAGACAGACATATAGATAGATAAATAGATAGATAGACATGTAGATATATAGATAGATAGATATACAAATAGATAGATAGACAGGCAGGTAAATAGACAGATAGATAAATAGAGAGATACATAGATAGATAAATAGATACATAGATAGACATATAGATAAATATATATATATATAGATACAATGATAGATAGATTGATACATAGCTAGATATATAGATAAATAGATAGACATATAGACATAAAGACAGTTTGAAATATGCAAATAGATAGATGGGGATATATAGGGATAGACAGATAGATAGCGGAAAGCACATTGCATTTGTTTTTGTTTGACCAGCATATCTTCTTTCAATAAGCAAGTTCCCTCAAGCCATCCAATCCCCTATCTTAGTTCTTAGTTGAGAGATTAGGTGGGAAAAGAGCAGCACGAAAGCTTAATGAATATATAGATAGATATATTGACAAATAGATAGATAGATAGATTTACATATAGGTAGATAGATAAATAGATAGATAGATAGTCAAATAGATTAAAAGATAGATAGTCAGATAGACATATAGTTAGATATTCATATAATAGATAGATATATAGACAGATAGCTAGATCAAAATATAGTTAAATATATAGATAGATATATAGATTTTTATATATATACACAAATAGATAGATAAATAGTTAGATAGATAAATAGTTAGATAGCTAAATATTTAGATAGATAGTTAAATAGGTAGTTAGATAGATATGAAGATAAACAAATAAATAGATCATAGATAGATAGATAGATAGATAGACATATAGATAGATAAACATATTGACATATTGATCGATTGATATATTTATGTATATCAATCGATCTATCTATCTATGTATATATCTGTTTATGTAATAATATATCTATCTATCTATATACCTATTTATCTATATATCTCTCTGTATATATTTCTATCTATCTATTTATCTATATATCTCTCTATAAATCTGTCAATCAATCTATATATAAATCTAACTATCTATCCATCTATCTATTTATCTGTCTATCTATCTATCAATCAATCAATCTGTCTATCAATCTGTTTATCAATTTGAATATCAATGTGTCTATCTATGTATCTTTCTATCTTTTGTAGATCTATTTGTCTGTCTATCTATCTATCAATATATTAATCAATCAATATCTATCTATCTATCTATTTTTCTATCAATCTATCTAATTTGTGTATCATTTTGTCTATCAATCAATCAATATATATGGCTATCAAATTATCTATCAATTTGTCTGTAATTCTATATATTAATCTATCTATCAAATTGTCTATCAATCTATTAATAAATCAATCTATCTATCAATTAATCACTTATCGATCTATCTATCAATATATCTATTAATTTGTCTATTAATCTAGCTATTAATCTATCAATCAATCTATCTATCAATATGTCTATCAATCTATATATCATTCTATCAATCAAATTGACTATATATCTATCTATCTATCTGTCTGTCTATCTATCTATGTATATATCTATCTAATTATCTACCTATCTGTCTGTCTATATATCTATGTATATATCTATCTAATTATCAACATATCTATCAATCTATATATCTACCTATCTATCGATCTATATATATATATATATATATATCTATCTATCTATCTTTCTATCTTTCTATTTGCCTTTCTTTTTGTCTATCTATCTATCAATTTATCAATCAATCTATATATTTATCTATCTTTTTGTTTGTCTTTTTGTATATCTATCTATCTGTCTATCAATATAGCTTTTAATATAACTATAAATTATTCAATCTACCTGTCTATCAATTTATCTATCAAAGTACCTATCTCTCTCTATCTACCATTTTTGTAAATTTGTCTATTTATCTGTCTTTCTATTTGTCTATCTTGTCTTTCTATATTCTAACCTGACTATCTACTTGCCTAATTATCTATCTATCTAATTGTCTGTCTATCCCTTTAATTATCTATCAATCTATTTGTTTATCTATCTATCATTGTATCTATCTATATATCTATATATCTATTTATCTATCACACAATCTATATTTCAATCTTTCTTTCTATCTATTTGTGTATTTATCGATTTATATTTATGTATATCTATTTGTCTATTTATCTATCTATGTATAGGTCTATCTATTTATCTATCTATTTGTCTTAGTCTATATATCTATCTATCTATATGATCTGATAGATAGACAATAGATAAAGAAATAATTAGATATATAGATAGATAGATACATACATAGATAGATAGATATACACATTGATAGGCATAGACATATAGATAGATAGATAATTAGATAGATAGCCATGTAGATGGATATATAGACAGACAAATATATAGACATATAGATAGATAAACTAATAGATAGATAGATAGATATACATATAGAGAGATAAATATATAGATAGATTGATTCATAGATAGATTCATAGATAGATTGATACATTGATAGATCGATAGATAGATAGAGAGACATATAGATAGATAGATAGATAGATAAACATAGAGATAGATACATAGACAGACAAATATATAGACATATCGATAGACTAATAAATAGATAGATACAGAGACATATAGATAGAGAGATATATCGATACATAGATAGATATATAGAAAGAGACATAGAAAGATAGATAAATCGAATTATATATCGACAGATAGATATACAAATAGATACATAAAAATATATATAAAAATATAGACAGATAGATATTTGTAGATAGATAGATAGATATATAGAAAGATAATTAGACAAATAAAAGAAATATAGATAGATAGATAGACACATAGATATACAAACAAAAAGATAAAAAGAGAGACAAATAGAAATATAGATAGATAGATAAATAGATAAAATGATAGATAGATAAATAGACAGATAGATAGATAGAAATCTATATAGACAGATTGATAGAAAGATAGATAGGTAGATAGATGAATAAATAGATAAAAATATAGATAGATAGATACATAGATAGATAGAGCAATATATAAACAGATAGATTGACAAATAGATATATAGATAGATACACAAATAGATATATAGATAATCATATATATTGAGACATAGATATATAGACAAATAGATAGACACATAAATATACACATAGATAGACACATAGACAAATAGATTGACAAATAGATCAACATATATGTAGGCAGATATATAGACACATATATAGAAAGAAAGAAAGATAGATAGATAGATAGACAAATAGATAGACATTTAGATTGACAAATTGATAGAAAGATTGATATAAAGATTGATAGACAAATTAATAAATGAATTATAGATAAATTGATAGAAAGAAAGAATGACAGTTAGATAGAAAGAAAGAAGGATAGATAGATAGATAGATTGGTAGATAGATATACATATAGATAGATAGATAAAATAAAAATATATATATAGAAAATAGATAGATCCATAGATACATAGATATACCAGTTTTTAGTTAGATACATATACAATTAGACAGATAGATAAATAGATATACATAGATATATATAGACAGAGAGAAAAATAGATAGATACATACATACATAAATAGACATATATATATATATATATATCTTTAGATAGATAGATTGATAGAGAAGGAGATATACAGACATTTTGACAGATAGATAGATAGAATGACATATAGATATATAGATAGTTAGACAGAAAGATACCCATATTGATATACAAATAGATAATGGATAGATAGATAGATAGACAGATAGATAGAATGTAGATATACATATTATTAGATAGATAGTTATATTGATAGATAGACAAATTCATAGATAGATTGATAAATAGATAATTAGACAAATAGATAGACAAATATTTACATATATATATATATATATCAATAGATAGATACATAGATAGATAGATTGATTCAAAATTAGATATATAGATTGATAGACATATAAATAGATAGATTGAAAGATAGCAAGATAAATAGACATATATATAGGTAGAGAGATAAACAAATAGATAGATAGATAGAGAGGAAGAAAAATAGATAGATAGATAGATATATAGATATATACATAAATAGATAGATATGCAGATATATAGACAAAAAGATAGACAGATAGACAAACAGATAGAAAGATGAATAGAAAGATAGACAGATAGATAGATAGACAGATAGATATATAGAAATAAAGATAGATAGATAGACACACCGATAGACAGATAGATAGATAGACAAATGCATAGATAGATAAATATATAGATACAAGATAGATAGATAAATTGATAGATAGACAAATTTATAGATAAATAAATTGATAGATTATTAGACATATCTATCGACATATAGATAGATAGATAGATAGATAGATAGAAATATAGATTATCAGATCAATAGACAGATAGATATATTTATAAAGAGAGATAGCTAAATAGATAGATAGATATATAGATAAATAGACAAATAGATATACAGATAAATAGATAGACATATAGATATAATGATATATATACAACTATATAGGCATATAGATAGACATATATATACACAAATAGATTAATAAAAATATAGATAGACACATATAAAATTAGATAGACAAATAATATCAACATATAGACCCACAGGCATATACATAGATAGATAGACATATAGATATCCATATACACAAATAGATCGATCGATATATAGCCAATTTGATAGAGAGTCTTATAGACAAATAGATAGACTGATAGATAGATAAATAGATAGATAGTAAGATAGATAGATAGATAGATAGAGAGATAGATAGACATATAGGAAAGCGGGCAAATAAACAAATAGAAAAATTTACATACAGATAGAAAAATAGATAAAAAGAAAGATAGTTAGTTTGATAAATAGATTAAATGATAGAAAAATAGATTGAACGATATACAAATTGATAGATAGGTTGATAGACTAAATAATAGATAGATTGATAGATAGATTTATAAACAAATTGATAAATAGTTCGATTGACAAATAGATAGAAGGATAGATACACAAATATATAAATAGATAGAAAGAGCTAGATATAGATTTATATCGACAAATCTTTAGACAATTAAATAAACATATAGATAGACTGATAGATAGGTAGATAGATATATAGAAAGACAAATATATATAGATAGATAGATAGATAGACAGATAGATATAAAGATAGATAGTCAAATAGATAGATAGATATTATATAGAAAGATAGATATACAGATAGATAGATAAATAGATAGACAAATAGATAAACATAAATACATATAAACAGATAGATAGACAAATAGATAGACATGAATACATATAGATAGATATATATTTTGATAGATAGATAGATTGGAAAATAGACCCACATGCATATAGATTGAGAGACAGACAGATAAATAGATAGATAGATAGATATATAGAGAGAAAGATACATAATTTGATAGATAGATTGATAGAGAGATAGTTAGTAAGATAGACATATAGATTGATAAATAAATAGATAGTTAGTTAGATTGAGAGACATACAAGTTGACAGGTAGATCGACATACAGACAGATAGATATAAAAAATATATAAATAGATAGATAGATAGTTTGATAGATAAATAGATTTTTTAAAAAAAGATAGATAGATAGACAGATAGATAGTTACATAGATAGATAGATAAAGAGATAGATCGATAGATAGATAGATAGATAGATAGATAGTTACATAGATAGATAGATAAAGAGATAGATCGATAGATAGATAGATAGATAAATAGATACTTAGATAGATAGACATATAGATAGATAAATAGATACATATATATATATATATATCAACACATAGATAGATAGATACATAGACAAAAAATACATAGATATATAGATTGAAAGTTAGGTAGATAGATCAAAAATAGATAGATAGATATAAAGATAGATTGATTGATTAATTGACAAGTAGAGAGACAGATAGATAGACAGATATATAGATATATAGATAGATAGACAGATAGATAGACAAAAAGACAGACAGATAGACATTTAGATAGATAGATTGATACATAGACAAATAGACACACATGCATATAGATAAATAGACAAACAGACAGACAGACAGATAGATAGATAATTTTATAGACAGATTGAAAGACTGATAGGTAGATAGATATACAGATAGATAGCTAGCTAGATAAAAAATAGATAGACAGATAGATAGACAGATAGATAGACAGATAGATAGATAGATAGACAAATAGATGGATATATTTTTGGATGGATTGATAGACATATTGATATACAAATTAATTGATTTATAGACATAAAGATAGACAGAAAGATAGAGAGAAAGATAAATAGATAGATCGATCTATAGATAGACAGATAGATAGAAGATAAATTGATAGATATATATAAAGATATACAGATAAATATATAGAAAGATTCATAGATTTATATCAATAGTTAGACAAATAGATGGATAGATAAATAGATAGATTTATAGATAGATAGATAGATAGACAAATAGATTGATAGATAGGCAGATAGATAGATAGATATAATATTAGAAAATTAGATAGATAGACAAATAGATTTATAGATATATAGATAGAAAGATAAAATGATAGACACATAGATATAGAGATATAGAGACAAAATGACAGTTAAATAGATAAAATTCAATAGGCAAATAAATATATAAAAAGATTGAAAGATATATAGATTGATAGACATTCAGATAGATAGAAAGATAAATATTTTGATAGATAGATAGAAAGATAGATAGAAATACATTGAGTGAAATATGTATAGATAGATTGACAGATAGAGAGACGAATATAGAGACATAGATATATAGATAGATATATAGATAGATATATAGACAAATAATTAGACATATAGATAGATACATAGATAGATAGACATATAGATAGATAAATCGATTATTAGATAGATAGATAGACAGACAGATAGATAGATGATAGATAGATTAATAGATAGATATATAGTAAGAAATATAGATAGATAGATATATATATATATATATGGATGGATGGATGGATAGATAAATAGATAGAAAGATAGATAGATAGATTGATTGATAGATATTTAGATAGATAAATAGATAGATAAACAAAAATATAGTTAGATAGATTGACATATAGATGCTTAGATAGATAGATTGATTGATTGACCAAAAAATAGTTAGATAGTTACATAGATATTTATATAGATATATACACAATTAGACAGATAGATCGATTTATAGATAGATAAATAGATAGTTAAACAGATATAAAGACATATATATAGACAAATAGATAGACAGATAAATAGATAGTTAAGTATAAAGATAGATAGATAGGTATATAAATAGATAGACAGATAGATAGATATATAAATAGATAGGCAGATAAATATATATAGATAGATAGATAGATAGATAAATTGATAGATAAGTATACAAATAGATAAATAGATAGTCACATAAATAGATAGGTTGATTGATAATTATATAGTTATATAGATACATTGATAGACAGATAAATAGATATAATGATAGATAGACATATAGATAGAAATATATATAGACAGATAGAGAGATTGATTGATAGACAAATTAATAGATTGATTTATAGACAGAGATTCATAGATAGATATATTGATTTATTGATTAACAATTTGATAGATTGATAGATAGATTGGTAGATTGAATGATTGATATAGAGATAGATAGATATATATATATATATATATATATATATATATATATATATATAAAGATAGATAAATAGAAAGATAGACTATTAGATAGATAGATAGATTATTCGATAGATAGATAGATAGATATCTAGACAGATAGCCAGACAGATAGACAAACAAATAGTTAGATAGATAGATAGATAGACAAACAGATAGATACGTACACAGATAGATAGACAGATAGATAGACATTTAGATAGATAGTTAGATTGATTGATTGATTGCCAAATAGATAGATAGACACATAGATAGACAAATAGATAGACAGATAGATAGATAAATAGATATACAAATAGATTGAAAGAAAGAAAGATAGATAATTAGATAGAAATATACACAAACTTATAGACCATCAGATAGTTTGATATAAAAATAAATAGAAAGATAGAATGAAATATATAAAAATTGATAAATAGATTGATAGATATATTGATTGATATTTTGATACAAATATAGAGAGACAGATTGATTGATTGAAAGACAGATTGATACATAAATTAATATATAGATTTATATATAAATTGGTAAATTAATTGATAGATAGATTGATTGAATGATTGATACATAGATTGATAGACAAAAATATAGATAGATAGTCAGATAGATAGGCATACTGACAGACATACATATAGATAGATAGATAAAAATATAGATAGAAAGATAAATAGAGAGACAAATAAATAGATAGATAGATAGATAAAAATATAAATAGATAGATAAATTGAATGATATAAATATAGACACAAAGATAGACAGACAGATATATATATATATTGATAAATAGATGATATATAGATATAATAATAGACAGATAGAAAGACAAATAGATAGATAGTTAGAAATATAGATAGATAAACACATATATAGATAGATAGATAGACAGATAGATCTCTATAAGAAAATATTAGTTTATCTATGAAAATTTAACTATGAAAAAAGCCCAATCTTATTAGCGAGGTATTTACTAAAGAAAATAAAGACATTTTGATTTACATTAATTTACAAATTTGTAACGAATTTGTGATGAAAATTTTCAATTTAAAATTGTCCCTCACTAATATTATCATAAATTTTCACGCATTGAATGATGCCAATTTTAGCTACGGTTCTAGTAAAGGATTTCCCTAGCTAATTAAATTGGTACATAATCCATCGCTAAATAATTATATGAATTTTTTTATGATTTTATTTTTAATTGCAAGCAATTATTCCTTTAATGATAATTTTCATAAAATAAATACAATTAGCTTGGGATTTTTTTAGCTATTTGGGATGGGAAAATTTTTCGTCACAAATCTTTAATTATTTAATTTTTTTTATTTATTATTTGTTTTAATTTTTTATGTAATTTTTTATATTAAAGTTATAACATGGTATATGGATGAGGGATTCTTGAAAGGCACATTCTCCTCATATAATTATATAAATATAATATTATAAAAAAATAATTTCAAAAATATATAAATACTAATAAAAATGTATATTAATAAAGACTAAAATAATTATTTTTATGATTATAAAATTTTTAAAAACTTTTAATTCTAAAATATTTTATTATGATATTTATATATTTCTATTAAATAAACATTAAATAATTAATTATATAATTATAATCATTTTTTATGATATTTTAATTAATATATGAACATACATAAAAATTACTTTTACTAAAAAGCTAAAATAATTAATTATGATTAAATAAAAAATTTATAATTTTATCTGAATTAACGAATAAACAAGTAAATATTTATATTATTTGAAATAAAAAATATATTTTTATGATTATAGTAATCTTTTAAAAAAAAAGATTAGATATTTTTGAATAATAATAATTCAAATTTTTTATAAAATTTAAAAGAAAATAAGTTGATATTTAAAGATAAATACATAGATGTTTTAATTACATCATAAAAAAATATGATGATTTTAAAAATAGATATCTCAGTATTGTTTTTAAAGGAACACTTCATGTATTTTTTTAAGGTCATAAAAAAGTTTTATAAAATATTACTAATGAAATTTTTTTGTCCTAAAAACACTTAAAATTATTTTTGGCCTATAAACACTTTTGAAAAGTACTGCCAAACTAACCCTAAACTGATTTGAATTCATGTTTTATTTTTATCCATTCTAAAATTTATAAGAATTAAACAATTGAGTAAATCTTTTCTATTAACTTATACTATTCTATTTTTATTAAAATAGTAAATATAAGTTTTTTTTATTGATTTTATCACTTTAAGTAATTTTTGGAATTTTATAAATTATAAATTATAACAAATAATATGAAATTTTATGCCTTAATAATTATTCCACATTATATTCATAAAAAATAATTTGAATTCTTAATAATTTATAACCATAATATATATATATATATATATATGAAAAACTTTATTATTATATAATATAATTTATTTATTTATAAAATAATATCATATTGTTAACTATAAATCTATTTCAATTTTTTTTATTTAAATTATTTAATTATTATAATTTTAGTTTACTTTTTTATTTTTGTCTCTTTGTTTTCTATATATTTACATCCATATTTTTATTTATAGTTTCCATGAAAAATAAAAATGCTAAGGCATTCAAGCACTTATACATTTTTTTCTATTTTTAGAAGAGGAAGTGAGGAGAAGTGAAATGGGACTACGGGAGCAACCTACAAAATCTACATCTTCTTGTTACCAGGTAATATTATCATTGTTCTTCTCCTTTAGAATACCATATAGGTTTATCCGTCTCTCTCAATTTCATTCTTTTTATTTTTCTTTATTGTCATTTCATGTGGTTTGCTCCCTTTATCTAGCAATATCATGATATCTTTTAATCATTAGCATGCTAATAAAGGCTCTATTTCTTCATGTAGATTCTGCAAATGTATTCCTAGATATTCACAATATATTATCTTTGCATATTCATCTATAAATTATTTTTTTAATTATGCATATAATATAAAGTCATTCTATGTTTCATTCGGAATTATGATTGAGCATTATTTTTTGCAAATATAACAGGGTAAAATGGGTTCATATTACCAGTGGATGTATAAAAGGTTTATGAATTAAATTTTGAATAGACATTTTTTGAGTGGCCTATAAACTTTCATCAACTTTGCATCTAGTCAACCAAGATAGATGGATTGAGATAAGATTAAGTGTCCATGTAATAAATACAAGTGTCAGAATATGTCTTTTCATGATTTAAACATTATTAGTTACCATGGGGCTAAATATGGCTTTGTACCAAATTATTTTGTTTAGATTTATTATGGGGAAAGTACAATGGCTTTGAACATTGACCAAAATGAGGATATTGAATCATATGTATGTAGTGAAGAAACATCAAAAACATATTCATACAAAATTTAAGTAAAGGCTCATTTAGATATGTGACAATCTATCCAGGGTATTTTGTCAATGGATATAAATTTCACACAATAGGGCACGATTCTTCTAAAGTAACTATGATTAGTATTGTATTCATTAAAGGTTCAAGTTATAGTGCAAATGAAATTGATTATTATGATCAACTAGTAGAAGTTACTGAGGTGGAGTATCCTAGAATTGAAAATAATAGGATTGTATTATTAATATGCGAGTGGTTTGATTCTACATGAAATATGGGTACAAAAATATTCATTCAGATTATAAGATAGTGGATGTTAACCATAAACATAGATTTAATTGATATGAGCATCTTATTATGGCAGTTCAAGCTGCTTAAGTATATTATTGTACACATCCGAGTCTATCTCGTGATAAGAGTGTGATGGGCCATTTGCAAAATCAAAGCTCAGTTAAATTTTGAAGTGCCAACATCTCAACAAAGAAGTACAAACTTAGCTATTAAATCAGTATTTCAAAAAGATGACATAAATAATATTGATCTTGTGCATGTAGATGAAGATCTAGAAAATTTATGTGACTCAAATAGTGACCTAATAAAACTTGAAGATGATCATTTTTTATCTGAAGATGAGTTGGAACTTCCATCAAAATCAGATGAAATGTCAGAAGATCCTTTAGAGAATAATAGTGATGCCGATAATTAAACTTTTATAATTCTATTAGAATATTATAGTTTCAAAGACTTGCTATATTTTGTTGAAATACATAGCTGATGTTCTTTATATCTCTATTATCTGTTCTATGTTTTTATTTTTTTTTGTACAGAAAATGGTGCCTAAAGGACGTAGGCGTGGTAAAGGTTGACGTGGATGTAGAAATGGACGTAATTCATCTAGTATTGTACATCATGTTGTACAATCATTACCATCTCATACCCACCATATCCAGACTTCAACATAAACATCACCATCACCATTATTGACACCGTTACCATCACCTTTATTAGATATAAGGCCACCACCATTGTCACTCTTACACACACTTTTAATCAATCACCATCTTCCACACCACATTTTACATGGATAATTCTCCCATTTATAGCACCATTGACATCATCAAATGATGTTCCTTCCTCTACATGCAGTTCTAAGTTAGTAATAGAGATTGTGGATGAGAAATATAAAAAATATGTAAATATTACTTGAATTAAAAATTATGATGCTCCTATTTGTGGTTTTGTTTTTAAATATAGTTATGATTTGTTTGTTTTCAATGTTCTTTTTTTTATTTTTACAGTATCATTCAATCTCACAAGTGTTCGGCTATAATTACAAAGTCTTTCAAAAAAAGGTTGATTCTAAAGCATTCTCGTGGAAGAAAGTTTATGAATCGATAAGAGAAACTAACTTAATGACTTTTGGGTAAACACAAATAAACAAAAGCATTGAAAATTAATTATCTAATTAGTTAACTATTATGTTGGTTATTATTCAAGCATTAAATAATTGTCATTATTAATATAGTATTTTTTTTAATTTTCTATATATAAAATCAGTGCAAATGGGCACCTAAATTTGATGGACAGATAAAGTCATCATGGGAGAGCAAAGCTGCTAAATAGTACTCAGATTTTGTCCATAAATTAAAGATTCTAAAAGATAAGCCTAATTTTATACTCGAAGATGAGTGCCCCGAGTGGCTTAAGTATTGGAAGGAGCCATATGTGAAGAAAAAATTAGAGATATCTAGCAATCACTGATGGACTAAGGTAGTTGGATCAGGTACAGGAATGTCTTACCACACAGTAGGGTCAAAGTTGAGCATTGAGCACACCAGAGATTTGGTATAATTTATAAGTATAAAACATTTATATATTTAGTAGTTGGTCTAATAGTCCAAATAAATCAAATATGTGCATGGTTTAATTATGAGAGCTAAACTTTTCTAACATTTGTTAATCTTTGACCTAATAAATACATACTTTAGGCTGGAGAATCAGATTTATATCACAATTTTTATGTGATTTTCAGGAAGATGCATGTAAAGAAAGCGAATGGAGTGTTATTGATAACAAGTCTCAGATGATTGCTGTAAGAATCTGTTATATTAATAAATTTTTAGAATACTATAGTAAATTTTGAAGATTGTGTGGAATGAAAAATATTAGATTTATTTTATGTATATCTATAACAGTATTTTTTTCTTATATCACATGAACTTGTGGAGGAACGTGTGACAGCTACTTCTCAATTGAAGGTTCTATAGATCTTCAACCAATTGACTATGATCCTATCAATTTGGTGACCATAGAAGGTCAGAAGAAGTAGTACATGTATGACATCAACTTGAAGGGAGTGGCATTTTATTGTAGCAGTCATGCTTCTAATTCCTCTGTAACAGTTGTGGTAGATGAGGCGGTTGAACAACAAGTAATGGAAACAAATGAATATTTTGAAGTTATGGAGAAAGAAATAAAAGAGAAGGTTGAACAGATTATCAATTGAAGGAGGAAATGCAGGAAAAGAAAGAAGAGAAAGATGAGCATATTACTCATTTAAAAGAAGAAATACAAGACATGAAATAAGTGAATTGAGATGAAAGAAAGTAATATTGATATGCAATAGCAGATGCCCTATATGGAGTCATAGTCAGTAGCCTTGTATTGAGAGATAGCATTCCGAGTTTCAACAGTGAAACCACGTAGGAGAGGCTAGCACAAATGCACCAACTAATTATGTGGATGATTTTTTCTAAATGATGATGAAACTATGTTATATTTATGTTTTAACCATGAAGCTTTTGCATAAAAATTATTTTTGAACTATTTTTGGTTTTTGTTTATTTTAAAGATCAAGGAATAGAAGAAAAAGGAGGAAGAAGATGAGATAGGTAAATGTTTTTTAGGGTTAAATATGTCATGGTGTAGTCAATTTGTAATGTATCTAAACAAATATTTTGCTTCATTGCTTTGGATGATTAATCAAAGCTGAGAGAGAAACAAGAGAAGAAGAAAACTTATGGATTTCTGGCTTTCTGTTCCTCTTTCATATGCTCTCATAGAATTTTTTTGGTACAGGTGAAGATGCATACTTTCGAACTGATGTTGTAAAGAAGATGTGTGATATAAAAAAATAATCTATAGGTATGCCAACATCCATCATCTTCACCTCCCCCTGATGAGAATCCAGGGTGCAATTCTTTAATTTCAATTAATAGTTAAATGTTCATGTTTTATAAAATGATCCATCAGATAGGTGGAAAATAATATTCGATGATAAGTTGAAAGAGCTACTCCAACACAAGTATTTCACTGGATTTGTAGTTTCAGAGTTCTTATCTCCTCACTTCTTGAAGAAGGAATAGTGAGCAACTTGTGGACACATGATTTTTGCCTATGTGTAGCTAAACAGAAGGAGATTTTTTTTGGTGGCATTGTTTTTCTTGATACTGGTTTTATTCTTTGCTTGACCCACTAACCTAACCATGATTCTTTGTAGGATATTTACTGTGCAAACATGGCATCGATTTTGAAAGTTAATGACTTCAAGTGTCACATGTTCAAATAGATTTTGCTTTTTGATTTTGATTTTGATTTTTTTTGATTTTGATTTTAACTTTGTCTTTGTTTTTGTTTTTTGAAATGTTTTTGCTGTGAAATGAGAGTTTTGTGTTTGTGTTAGTGCTGTTTGAGCCTTAAAATTGATGCAGTTTGTGCCTACACCAAGAAGAGGAGAGTTAGATGTGACCAGAAGAGAGTCAGATTACTTCTTTTAGTGTGAGCCAATACAAATTGGTGCAGCGAAAATATCTATCAGCCAAAATATAACCCACACACTAAATTATTTTATATTTTTTTTAATTTTTCAGCACTATATTTATTTTGCACACTACCATAACACATTACATGCATCACTGCCCACACTACCTCACAAAGCAAAGCACTTTCCACACACGCATCCACTGTGCACACTATCACATGGCACATGGCACAGAGCCTCGTGATTTGTGTCACACTACATATGCATTGAAACTGCTGCACACATGCACATGGAGCATTCCAGACTGCCACTAGCACATGGCTGACTTTCATGTGGTGCATGCTAGATTGCCACATGAAGTGTCACACTATTATTGCATACTAGACTGTCATATGATGTGTCACCCTATTATTGCATGCCAAACTACCACATGATGTGTCACCCTAATATTGCATGCCAGACTGCCGCATGATGTGTCATCCTATTATTGCATGCTCGTACATCTCCATTTGATTTCATGTTAATAATAAACTCATAAAAAACTCATACAAACTCATAATCATAAATGTGTAATTAAAAAATTAAAAAAATTTTAAACCCTAATAGTATGAAAGACAATATTTATAAACTACCATTTTTTTACTAGTTTTGCTTCTTTTGAAGTTTTGCATCATACATCTTAAAATTCATTGCTTTTAAAAGCTTTTTTTAAAATCCATGGAATATATATAGCAATTAGCTTCATATGTTCTTTGTTTCTAGATTATTAGTGCCTAGTTTTCCTACAAATGGACATCATTGGGTTGGGTTGTGATGTGATGTGAATTACACTTTCAGGGAGGAAAGTAAATTTGGAATATTAAGCAAGCTAGACGTTTGTACATTTTTCTTAATATTTATGATGAGGAAAATACTCTGAGCATCATAAATGATTTCGCTGCTCATGGTACACATGTTGCTATTGGTTTATTCCTTCATGGTGGGTTTACAACCCCATTTCTCTCTTCAATATAAGGAGTCATTGCTCAATGGAGTTGCATATGGGGCACAACTAGTATCATGCAATATTGGAGACTCACGCTTGGGGTGAATGGAAATAGGGATTTGCTTGGCATGGGCTCTGATAGTTGCAGTGGAGGTCAACTAACTTTTATTATTCATTCATATTTACTCTAGATAATGATATTCACATGGTGAAAACACTTGCTTTTATGTAGCATAAATGTGATCTCATCAACATGAGCTATGGTGATCCCACTTTACTTCTATATTATAATCATTTTTTTGATCTTTTTAATGAAGTATGATCTATAGCTATTAAAAATTGAAGATGGATGCAAGTCAAGCAGAGGGCCAATAGCTGATGATGATTTTGGGGTCGACATAAGTGCTCCTGGTGGTGCTATGGCTCTAGTGCCCTTATGGACTTTCCAAAAGCACATGTTGATGAATGAAACATCAATTGCCACCCCATCTACCTGTGGAGGAATTACATAGCTCATTAGTGAAATGAAGCTATGTGCTTTTTAATTTTATTTTTTTAATATTGGTGTGTTATCTGTGTAGAAATTGATGGTGTTCTCTACTCAACATTATCTTGATCGTAAGTATTCCTGTGAGTCCATATGCTGTAAAGAACTTTAGAGAATACATCAATTCCTATTTACGAGTTGCTTACTGATAAACTTTCTACAGGCCATGGGCTCATTGAAGTTAATAAGTTGTATTTCTATTTATATGCCTTTGTTCATTGGAATCTTATTTTGACCAGAGCAGCATTCACTGCTTTGATTGAAATCTCATTCCTCTTCTGCCTCTTCTGTTATCCACCTGCTGTATCTCATTTTTTTTGTTTTTTTACCATTCATTCTCTTAGGTGCTTTCATAGCCCAAGAACCAACAGCACCCTTGGCTTGGTTTTTAATTTTTTTCTTTATTCCATCTGCATCAATCGTGCCTTGCAAGTTCAACCAATATCCCATCTTCAATCACTTAATCAAGAATATTGTCATCATCTTTTGGGAACAAGAATCTTGTGATGGGAGACAAGTGGGTTGATATATATCTTGGGCTTGCATTATCTTAACCTCCCATGCTCTTCCTACCAAACCATATCTTGAATAAACAGCCAGTCTAATGTACCAGACTACTTTAATGGATAGTGGTTTCAACCTTGATGATCTTAACAGATTTGCTCTCAAATATACAATTCCATCAAGTCTATGTCTAGCATTGACATCAAACCCTAATGTAGTTGTTGAAGATGATGCTGCCGAAAAAATGGTTCCTGAATGAGAAACGAAAACAAATCCTAGTGAGGTGGCAGATGAAGTACATGGTGATGATTCCAAAGATGAACTGTAACTTCATAATTTGTTTTAATTATTTAATTTATGTATTTGATCATTTTGAGGATGTGTTTTCTACTCTAGATATGTTTCAATGAGCTAACAAGTTATGCATGAGTTACTGTTGAATTCATGCGATGGAAATTGTGTCCACTCTCTAAAATCATTACAGGTATCAGTCATAAGCAACAAAAGGTTATGTTTTCAAATCCCTTGTGCATTTGTGAATCCACTCTCTATTATTATTAAAATGTTTGGATTGCTTTACACTTGCATTAAACATGTGGCAGGTTGATATTTTCATAGAGTTATACATGTCCATCCATGCAAATAAGCTTGGTTAAGGTTCACAGAAAGTAGAGAACAAATGCACAAGGGATTGATGTTGGCTAGTGTGATTTTAAGTTTGATTGTACTATATGACTATATTTTTGCTTGATTATATTAGAAATGTGTTTTGATGAGAGTGATGTGATTGAATTAAAACATAATAGGCTTTGATTCACATTTTATGAAGGTGAGTTTTCCCCACGAATTTGAGATGTAATCAAAGTCGTCTACACATATAGATTTCTAGTAACAGAAAAATGGTGACTAGAGGAGTTGGGGCAGAGAAAGCAACATAAATCTCACTGACAAATTATGCATTATGCATTTTCATTAGATACAATGATGAAGAAGAAGAGATGACCTGTCCAAATCATTGCATCTTAAAACGATGAGAACAATAAAGTTGCGGAAAGGCAGAAACATATATAACTATATGTTATGTTTTTTTAACAATGTAACATATTCTATCAGAATAATTTATTAAGTGTTTATAGCTTTTGTTAATTATAAATAATGGTTTATAGTATATGTTTTTATTCAATTTATATAAAACTTATTCATTCAAATTTTTTGTAAAAAAATAAAAATGTGAAAATAGTTTTTGAATTAAAAATTGCTAGGGAATTTCCATTGTTAAAAAATTAGCTAGTAAACTTTTTTGATCATTAATAATTTGTGACGAGCACTTTAGCTTGGTATAATTTCCATGATTAATCTGTCATTAATATATTTTAATGATGGGAAAAGTCCATATGGCTATGGAATTTTTTTTGCTATATGAGATTTGTATTGTAGTGGATAGACATATAGATAGATATACAGATATTTAGACAGATAGATATATAGATATATAGACATATAGATGGATAGATAGATAAAAAGATAGACAGACAGATAGATAGATAGATAGACAGATAAATAGATAGATTAATAGATGAAAAGTTAAATCAATAGACAGATAGATAGTAAGATAGTCAGAAAGATTGATAGTAAGATTGATAAATAGATTGATAGAAAGATAGATAGACTAATAGATAGATTAATAGATATATTGATAGACATATTGATATCCAAAAAGATAGATAGATTAATAGATAGATAGATTAATAGACAGATTGATATATATATAGATAGATAAGTTTATAGACAGATAGATAGATAGATAGACAAATAATTAAATAGATTTTTAGACAGTTAGATACAAAGATTATTAGATAGAGAGATAGAAAGATTATTAGACATATAGATAGATAGAAAGATAGACATATAGATTGAAAGATAAATATATAGATAAATATAATGACATATAGATATATAGATAGACAAATAGATAGACAAATAGATAGACAAATAGATAGATAGATAAATAGACGGAAGATAGAAAGATAGAGAGAAATATAGATATATAGATAGATAGATAGTTAAATAGATAGATAAATAGATAGACAAACATATAGATAGATAAATAGATAGACAAACATATATATAGAAAAATATATAGATAGATAGATTGAAAGACAGACAAACAGATAGATAGATAGATAGATTGATAGATAGACATATAGATAGAAAGATATATAGACAAATAGATAGACATACTTATACACCGATTGATTAGCAGATTGATTCATAGATTCATAAGTAGATTGATAGAATGATTAATATATAGTTTGATAGACAATTTAATAGCTAGTTTGATAATTAGATTGATAGACAAATTGATAGATAGAATGACAGATAGATAGATAAATATATTGATAGATAGAATAACAGATAGATAGATAAATAGATAGATAGATAAGCATAAAGATAGACATAAAGATAGACAAATAAAGAAATAGATAGATAGACTGATAGATAGAGACATAGATAAACAGACATATAAATAGATAGACAGATAAATATATAGATAGATAAATAAGCAGATAGATAAACAAAAAGATAGATAAATAGAAGATTGACAAATTGATTCATAGATTGTTAGACAGATTGATAGATAAATACACAAATATATAAGTAGATAAAAAGATAAATAGATAGATAGACCTATAGATAAATAGTTTGATAGAAAGAAAGATAGACAAATAAATAGATATATATTTAGATAAATAGATAGATAGATATATAAACATATTGATAGATAGATAGACAGATAGATAGGTAGAATAATAGAGATATAGATAGATAAATAATTAGATAGACAGATATATAGAAAGGTGGACACCCAGCCAGACAGATAGATAGACAAAGAGAAAAAAAATAGACACACAGACAGAAAGATTGATAGATAGATAATTTGATAGACAAATAGAAATATAGATATATGGACATATTGATAGTCAAATTAATTGAATTGATAGATAGAATAGCAAATAGATAGAAAGATAGATAGATAGATAAATAGTAAGATTGGACGACTAATTGATAGATAGATTGATTGATAGACTAAATGATAGATAGTTTGATAAAAAGATTGATTTATAGATTGATAGATAAATTAAAAGATACAAAGATAGACATATTGATAGAAAGATAGATAAACAACTAGACAGACATATAAATAGATAGATTTTGATATAAATAAATCAAAAGATTATTAGATAGATAGATAGATTATTATAGATATAAATAAACAAATAGATAGACAAATTAATAAATAGATTGATAGACAAATTGATAGATAGATTAATGGATAGATTGATAGACAGACAAATAGACATATAGATTGATTGATTTATAGATAGATAGACATATAGATAGACAAATAGATAGACATATAGATAATTAGATTATTAAAAAGATAGATAGATAGATAGATATATATATATATATATAGAAATAGATAGAAATAAAGTGAGATTGATTGACATATAGATAGACCGATAGATATATAGATAGAGTGATAGATAGATAGATAGTTAGATAGATAGATATATAGACATAGATAAACTAAAGGATAGATAGATATATTGATAGATAGTCATATAGATAGAAATATAGATTGATAGATAAATAGATAGACACATAGATACACATAAAGATAGTCAAATAGATAAAAAGATTGATAGATAGGACGATAGATAAATTTATAGATTGATAGACAGATAGAGGGATATATAGATGGATAGATAGCAAATAGATCCATAGATAAATATATAGATAAATAGATAGAAAGATTGACAAATATACAAAATTAAAGATACATTTATGATTTATTAATAGACTAGATTTTTAGAAATATAGAAAGATAAATTGATAGATAGATTAATAGAATGTTTGATATATAGATTGATGGATAAATGGATAAATAAATTGATAGATAGATGATATTGATTGATTGAATAACATATAAATAAATAGATAGATAGATAGATAGATAGACTGATCGATATATAAATAGGCATAAAGATAGATAGACACATACATTAATAGATTATTACAAAAATAAATACGTACATAGATATATAGATAGATAAAAAAATAGATAGTTAAATAGAAAAATAGATAGATAGACAGACAGATAAACAAATGGATAGACATTTAGATATAAAGATAGATATAGAGAAAGATTAATAGATAGATAGATAGACAGAAAGATAGATAGATAGATAGATAGATACATAGATAGATAGATAGATAGATAAAATGTTAGATAAAGAGATAGAGAGATAGATTGACAAATATATTGATTGATAGATAGATAAACACATTTATATATAAAAAGATAGATAGATAAATAGATAGATAGACAGAAAGTTAGATAAATTGTTAAATAGATAGATTGAAAGATATTTTTATAAATAGATAGATTGAAAGATATATTGATAGTTAGATAGATAGATCGAATGATAGATAGATTTATTGATAGATTGATAGATATAAAAATAGATTGATTCATAGATAGATTGATGGACATATAGATAGATAGTTTGATATATATATATATATAGATCTATAGATAGATAGACAGATAGAAACACAAATAGTAAAATAGATCGATAGATAGATAGACATATAGATTGATTGAATGATAGACATAAAGATAGATAGATTGATACACAGATTGACAAACTAATGTATAGACAAATTGATAGCCAGATAAATAGACAGATTGATAGATTAAAATATACTTAAATAGATAGATAAAAAGATAGACAAATAGATAGTCAAATATATAGATAGATAGATAGATAGACAGATAGATATATTTAAAGATAGATAGAAAGATATATAGACAAATAGATAGATATATAGAAATATAATAGATTTATAGATAGATTTATAAACTGATAGATAGATAGATAGACTAATACATAGACTGATAGATAGATAGATAAATAGACTAATAGATAGATTTATAGATAGTAGATAAATAGAAAGATAGAAAGACAGAAAGATAGTCATTTAGATAGACAGAGAGATATATAGATTGATGGACAATTAAATAGACAGATAGATAAACTGATATATATTCATATTGATAATCAAATAGATAAGTAGATAGATAGAAAAATAGATAGTAAGTTAGATAGATAAATAGATAGATAAATAGATTAATAGATAGATTTATAGATTGATAGATGGACAAATTGATAGTGAGATATATAAGTTGATCGAGAGAATGAAAGATAGATAGATTGATTAATTGACACATAGATTAATAGACAGATTTAAAGATAGATAGATAGACAAATTATTAGATAGATACAAAGATAGTCATATAGAATGATAATTAGATAGATAGAGATATAGATAGACATACATACATATAGATAGATAGATAGATGGATGGATGGATAAATATACATATTGATAAATAGATATATAGATTGATAGACAAGTAGATTGACATAAAGAGAGATAGATAGATAAATAGATAGATAGGCAGATAGATAGATAAATAGATATGTAGGAAGATAGATAGATAAATAGATAGATTGTTCTTTAGATAGATAGATTGATTGACAAATAGACATAAAAATAGTAGACATATAGATAAACAAATAGGTATCCAGAGAGATAAAAAGATAAATAGATAAAAAGATAGAAAGATAGACTAATAGATAGACATATTGATAGAAAGATAGATATATAGATAGATTGACAGATAGATAGATAGATAAACAAACATATAGATAGACAAATTCATAGATATATTGATAAATAGATAGATAAAATATAGATAGATTGATTGATAGAAAAATAGATTATACAAATAGATAAACAAATAGATAGACAGATAGATATATAGATAGATAAACAGATAGATTGATAGATAGATAAATATAAAATTAGATAGAATGATAGAAAGTTAGATATATAGACAAATAGATAGAAAGATAGATAGACAAATAGAGAGGCAGATAGTTAGACACATAGATATACAGATAGATAGACAAATAGATAGATAGACAGATAGAAAGATTGATAGAAATATTATTATTATAAATAGTTAGATAGAAAGATACATTGATAAAAAAATAAATAGGCACATTTATAGATAGATTGATAGATTGATTGATAGACAGATTGATCTACATATTGATAGACAGATTGATAGACAAATTGATTGAGAGATTGATAGACATACTGATTAAGAGATAGTCAGACATATAGATAGATAGATAGATAGATAAATAGATAGATAGATACATACATACATAGTCAGATAGATAAATAGATATCAAGATAGATTGACCAATTATTAGATAGAAAGATAAATAGATAAATATACTGAGAGATAGTCTAGTAGATAGTCATATAAAAAGACAAATAGATATAAATTTAGAAAGACAAATAGAAAGATAGATAAATTGATACATAAATTGATAAAAAGATAGATAGATAAATAGATAGATATATAGATATTTAGATAGATAAATAGATTGATAGAAAGATAGATAGATAGATAGACAGATAGAAAGAATGAAAGAGAGATAGATAGACTGAAAGATAATTATATAAATAGATATATAGATACATAGATATATAAATATATAAAAATACAAATAGATAGACTGATAGATAGACAAATATATATATATATATATATATATAGAAAGATAGATAGGTAGGTAAACAGATAGAAAGATATTTATATAGATATATAGAAAGATAGAAAGATTGATTGAAAGAAAGATAGATTGATAGATATAGAGATAGACAAATAGATAGATTGATAGAAAAATAGATAGATAGTAAGATATATAAATAGATATACAGATAGATAGATAGATATACAGACACATAGATAGTTAGTTAGTAAGATAGATAAATATACTGATAGATAGATAAATAGATATATAGACAAAAATATAGAAAGATAGATAAATAGAGAGATAAAAAAATAGAGAGACATATAAACATATAGATAGATAGATAGATATATAGATAAAAAATAGATGGATAGATATAGAAATAGATATATAAATAGTTAGATAGATAGATAAATACATAGATAGTCAATCACATTGAAAGACAATTTGATATTCATATTGATAGATAGATTGATATATAGATTGATAGAAAAATTGAGAGATAGATTGGTAGATAGACCGATAGACTGATAGATAGATATATAAAAATATTGACAAATAAATAAACAGATATATAGATAGATAAATAGATAGATAAATAGATAGATAGACAAATAAAAAGATAAATAGTCTGATAGATAAATAGATATATAAACAGTTAGATAGACAGATTTATTGATTGATTGTTCCACAAATAGATAGATAGATAGATAGAAATATAGATAGACATATATATATATTTATAGAGATAAAGAAAAATCAATATATAAATAGATAGATATACAAACAGATAGACATATTGATATATAGATAGATACACAAATAGATAGACAGATAGACATATAAATAGATAGATAGATAATTAGATAGATATATTAATAGACAAATAGATAGATAGTTATATAGGCAGATAGATATACAAATAGTTAGAATAAAGAGATAAAAAGACAAATAGATAGATAGGAAAATATATTGATAGATAGATAGACAAATAGATAGATAGATAGATATAGAAATAGATAGATATATATATAGATAGATAGACAAATTATTCAATTTATAGATAGACACTTATATACATAGATAAAGAGATATAAAGATAGATAGATGGATATATAAATGGATAGAGAGATGGAAAGATAAATAGATAGAATGAAAGAAAGATAGGTTGTCATATAAATAGACAAATAAATAGATCGATAGATATATAGAAAAAAAGATAAACATAAAGATAGATATAAAGATAGACATTTAGATAGATAAATAGATGGATAGATAGATAGAAAAATAGAAAAATAGATAGAAAGATAGACATATAGTGTGACAGATAAATAGTTAGTTAGATCGATAGATAGATTGATAAATAAATAAATAAACATATAAATAGACAAATAGATAAACAAATAGATAGACTGATAGAAAGATAGTTAAATAGATAGAAAGATATACATATAGATAGATAGATAGTTATACAAAAAGATCAATAGATGGATAGGTAGACATATAAATAGAAAGATAAAAAGATAAATAGATAGATAAATAGATACTTAAATTGGGAGAAATATAGATCAATAGATAGATAGACATATAAATTGACATTGATAGACAAAAAGTTAGATAGATAGGTAGATAGATATTTAAAAAGATAGTTTGACTGATAGATACACAAATAGATCGATAGATAGATTAACAGATAAATAGATATATAGCTAGATAGATAGATAGATAGATACATAGATAGATTGATAGATAGTTAAATAGAAAGATAAATAGAAAGATAGATAGATAGACAGATCGATAAATAGATAGATTGATAGACTGATAGAAAGACAGATCGATATATAGATAAATAAATAGATAGATAGAGTGATAAAACGATTGACAGAAAGATAGACAGACAAAGAGATAGATAGACAAAGAGTCATATAAATAAATGACAAATAGAAAATAAATAGATTGACATAAAGATATATAGAAAGATAGATAGACTTGTAGATAGATAGATTAATAGAGAAACATATAGACACATAGATAAACATATAAATATACACATAGATATGCATACAAATAGATAGACATGTAGATAAACAAATAGGCATAAATATTTATAGACAGCTAGTTAGTTAGATAGACAAACAGACAAAAAAACAGATAGACAAAATGATTGACAAAAAGATAGACATAGATATAGATAGAAAGAATGAAAGATAGATGGACAGATAGAAAAATAGAAAAGA
Source organism: Sapria himalayana (assembly GCA_029783825.1). NCBI lineage: Eukaryota > Viridiplantae > Streptophyta > Magnoliopsida > Malpighiales > Rafflesiaceae > Sapria > Sapria himalayana. The sequence goes on from JAREIK010001936.1 coordinate 26,096, forward strand.
CAGATTGATAGACAAAGAGAGAGACAGATTAATAGACAAATAGATAGATAGATAGAAAATTAGATAAATAGATCGATAGATAGATATACAAGTAGTTAGATAGAGAAATATATAGACACATTGATAGACATATAGATATATAGACAGATAGACATACACATTTATACACAGATAGACAAATAGATAGGCATACATATAAATAGATAGATAGACAATTAGATAGACAAATAGAGAAAAAAATAGACAAAATGATGGACAAAAAGATAGACATAGATATAGATAGAAAGATTGATAGATAATGGACAAAAAGATAAATAGACAGATAGACAGATAGAAAGACAAATAGACAGATAAATATAGAGACAGATTGATAGGCAAATAGACAGATAGACAGAAGATAGATAGACGGACAGACAGATAGATAGATATATAAATAAACAGATAGACAGATAGATTAATAGATATATAGACAGGACAAACTGATAGATAGATAGAGAGATAGATATATAGATAGCTAGATAGGTGAATAGACAAATAGATAGAAAGATTGACTAATAAATAGATAGATAGATAGATAGACATATATATAGATCATTTAGATAGACAAATAGATAGACACATAGATAGATATAAGGATATACAAATAGATAGACATATAGATAAACAAATAGATAGACACATAGATAGACATACACATAGACATTTAGAGAGTTAAACAAATAGACAGACATAAAGATAGATAGATAGACAAATAGATAGTCATACAGATAGATAGATAGATAGATAGACAGACAGATAGGAACAATGATGGACAAAAAGATAGACATATATATAGACAGACAAAATGATAGATAGATAGACAGAAAGATAAATAGATAAATAGATAGATAAATAGATAGATAGGTAGATAGATAGATAAATAGACAGATACATAGATACACTAATAGATAGATAGACATAAAGATAGTTAGATAGATAGCTAAATATAAAGAAAGACATACCCATATATAGATAGACAAATATATACATAGAAAGGTAGGCAGATAGATAGATCAATTGATTGATTGATAAACTTAAAGATAGATAATCAGATAGATAGATAATCAGATAGATAGAAAATAGATAGATAGATAGTTTAAAATATATAAGATGAGTTAGAGATATTGATATATACATATGTAAATATATAGATAGACTTATAGACATATAGATATATAGACAAATATATAGAAAGACAAATAGATAAAGAGATAGACAACTAAGCAGATAGTAGATAGCATATTGATAGATAGATAGGCAGATAGAGAGATAGATAGATAGTAATATAGATAGATAGATAAACAAATAGATATGTACATAGATAGATAGATAAATAATTAGATAGATAGAAAGATAGAAGACATATAGATCTATAGATAGATAGATAGATAGATACATATATATATATATATATATATATATATATAAACTAATATATAGATATATAAATTAACAAATAGGTAGATAAATAGATATGTAAATAGACAAATAAACATTTAACATGATAGACAAGTAGTTTGATAGATAAATATATAGATAGACAGATTGATTGATTGATTAAAGAATAAATAAATAGATAGACAGATTGATTGGTTGAAAAATAGAAAAATTCTATTTTTCTATTTTTTAATAAATAAATAGATAGACAGATAGATAGATACACACACACACACACATACATACATACATATATATATATATACATATTTTTACACATATACATATATATATATATAAAGAGATAGAAATTTAGACAAATTGACACAATACACATAGACAGATGGACATATAGAAAGATAAACAAATCGAAAATAGAAATATAGGTACATATACAAATAGACATACAGACAAATAGATAGATACATGGTTAGATAGGAAAATTGATACATAGATTGATATATAGATAGTAAAATATATAGATAGATAGATATGAAAATAGAAAGATAGATAGATGGATATACATATAGATAGACAGGCAAATAAAAAGATAGAGAGATATACATATAGATAGATAGACACACAAATTGATAGATGGAAAGAAAGTCAGATAGAATAAAAGATATATTGAAAGATAGATAGATACATTAGAAAGATATATAGACAGATGGATGGATGGATAGATAGATATATATATATATATAGAAATAGATAAATAGAATGTTAGGTTAACAATTAGATAGAAGTTAGATATGCAAATAAACAAATAGATAAGTAAATAGATAGGCTCATAGGTAGATAGACACAAATATAGATAGAAAAATAGACAGATTGAAATATAAATAGGTAGATAGACAAATAAAAAATTAAATTTATTGAAAGATAGATTTATAGATTGATAGATAGATATATATAGAGAAACAAATAGATATATTGGTAGATAGTCAGAAAGACAGAAGACAGACAGATAGATATATAGATAGACTCATAGAAAGATAGATAGATAGTCATATAGATAGATAAACAGATAGATTAACATGTAGATAGGTATATAGACAAACAGACAAATAGACTTATAGATAGTCATATAGACAGATAGATAAAAAAATAGACTATTGGATAGATAAAAAAATAGATAGATTAATAGATATGTAGATATACTGATAGACTTATATAGTGTTAGATATACAGATATTTTGATAGTTAGATAGATACTTAGATAGAAAGGTGGATAGATAGATTGACAAAAAGAAATATAGACAGATAGAAAGAATAATAGATTAATAGATAGATGGATAGATAGATATACAAATATAATATATATATATATATAGATAAACAAATAGACAAATAGATAGATAGACACATAGACAAATAGATAAATATACAAAAAGTTAGATAGGTAGATAAACAGATGTACACATATATAGGTAGACAAATAGACTGATAGAAAGATAGACAGATAAATTCATATACTAATATATAAATAGATATATAAAAAATAGACAAATAGATATATAGAATAGTAGCCAGATAGACAGATAGATAGACAAAAAGATAGATTGGTAGATTGACAAATAGGTAAATTAAAAAATAGTCAAATAGATAGACAAACATGTAGACAAATAGATAGATAATTGATTGACAAATAGATAGATGGAAAATAGATAGTTAAATATTTAGATAGATATATAGAAAGATAGATACACAAACAAACTAATAAATCGATAGACTAATAGATTTATAAACATATTGAAATATAAATAGATAGATTGATATACAAATAGAGAGATAGACATATTTAATAATAGAGTGATAGATAGAAAGAGAGTAAATTAAATAGAAAGATAGTTAGACAATTACACAAATAGATAGATGGACTTGCAATGATTTTTAGAAATAGATGGATAGACAAATAGATAGATACACAGATAGTCTTGTAGAAAGATAGATAAATAGTCAAATAGATAGATAGATAGATAGTTAGTTAGATAAATAGCTAAATTGACAGATAAATACTTAGAGTAATATACTAATATAAAACTAAAGAGATACTTATTTAGGCTGAAAGGTAGATATCAAATAGATAGAAAGATAGATAGAAAGATAGATAATTTTATAGATTGACATATATATATATATAGATAGATAGATAGTGAGATAGACTAATAGATAAATTGACAAATATATAGATAGATAGAAAAATTGATAGATAGATAAAAATATAGATAGATAGATATATAGACTAATATACATATAGATAGTTATATAAATAGATAAAAAGATATATTGATAAAAAGATAGAAACTTTGACACATAAAAAATAGATATAATGACATATAGATAGATAGCTAGAATGAAAGATAGATATATATACAAATAGAGAAAAATATGGATAGATTGATATATTGATAAGTAGATATTTACATAAATAAATAACATATAGATAGATAGATGACAAATTTAGAATTAGACAGATAGGGATATAGATATATAGACATATAGATAGATAAATATTAATATAAAAATTCTAAGATAGATAGATGATATATAGATTGATAGATACATAGATAGACATATTGACATGTAAACAAATAAAAAGATACAAAGATAGATAGAGAAATAGATATACATAAAATTAAAAATACAAATAGATAGATATATAGATCGATATATAGATATATAGATATATATATATATCCATTTATGATAGATATAAAGATAGACATATAAATAGTAGAAAGATAGTTAGACACATTGACACAAAGTATATAGAAAGATAAATAGATAGATAGATAGACATTTAGACAAATAGACAGATAGACAAAGATATAAATAGATAGATAAATATATTGATAGATAGATAGATACATAGATAAATGATAGATAGATAGATATATAGATAAAAGACACATAGATAGATAAGCAGAGAGGTAAATAGGCAAATAGATATATAGTCATATATATAGAAAGTTAGATACCAAGGTAGATAGATAAAAAATATATAGATTGACAGATAGACAGTTAGAAAGATAGATAGAAAGACATATAGAGATATAGGCATATAGACAATTAGGCATATAGACATATTTACATATAGATGGATAAATAGATTGTTATTTACATATATATATGGATAAATAAAAATAGAAATAGATATATATATATAGATAGATAGGTATAAAGATAGACAAATAGATAATTAGATAGATGGTTAATTAGTTCGATAGTTATAAAGTTATATAGTTAGACAGGTATACAAATAGACATATAGATTAATAGATAGATAGAAAGATAGATAAATTTATAGATTAAAGATAGAAAGATAGATATGTAGATTGATTGAGAGATAGACAAATAGATAATCAGATAGATTGATAGATAGATAGAAAATAAGATTTATAGATAGATAGTTAGATAGATAAACACATAGATAGATAGAAAGATATACAGATAGATAGATATAAAATAGATACATAGAATGGTAGATAAATAAAATTATAGATAGATTAACAGATATATAGATAGACAGATAGATAGATAGACATATATATATATATATATATATATATATATATATATATAGTTAGTTAGTTATTTAGTTAGAAAGATAGATAGACAAATAGATATTTAGATAAATAGATAGATAGATAGATAGATATATATATATATATATATATATATATATATATATACACATTGAAAGAAAGAAACATAGATATATAGACAGATATCCAGATAGTCAGAAAGACAAAAAGTCATATAGTCACATAAACAAAAAGACATATAGATAAACATACATATATATAGATAGATAGATAGACAAATAGACAGATAAACATATAAATAAATAGACAAATCAACTGATAGATAGTTAGAAAGCAAATAGATAGATATAAAGATCGATAGATAGACAGAATGAAAGATATATAAATCGAGATATATATTTTGTTACAATAATGGAAAGATAGATAATTAGATAGATAGATAAATAGACAAATAGTTATATATACAGATAGAGAAACAAATAGATAGATAAATAGATTGATTGATTGATTTATAGATACATAAATAGATATACATATACATATATATATATATAGGTAGATAAATAGATTGATATATATAAATATATATAGATAGATAGATATATCAATATATAAATAGATAGACAAATATATAAATAGACATATAGGCAGATATTAAGATATAAATTTTACAAATATACTTATTGGCAGATAGACTGATAATTAGATGGATGGATATAAAGATGGACAGATATATAAATAGACAGATAGATAGATAGACAAATAGATAGATATATATATATATATATATAGTTAGATAGATGGATAAAAAGATAGATAGACACATAAAAATAGACAAAATAGATACATAGGCACATATACAAATAGATGAGAAATAGATACAAAGATATATAGATAAACATATGACTAATTAGACAAATAGATAGATAGACAGATAGACAAATAGAAAGATAGAAAGATAGACAAATAGATAAATAGACAAATAGAAAAATATGTAGATAGGAAAATAAATAGATATAATGATAGATAGATAGAAAATAGATAGATAGAAAATAGAGAGAAAGACAGATAGATAGATTGAGAAATAGCCAGATAGAAAGATAAGCATATAGATAGATAGACTGATAAAGAGATAGACATATATATGGATAGTCAGATAGATAGTTATATATACATATAGTCAAATAGCTAGGTAGATAGATAAAAAAATATATATATTGACAGATAGAAAGTTAGATAGATAGAAAGACATATAGAAATATAGACATATAGACAATTAGGCACATATACATAATTACATATAGATAGTATACATATAGTTATTTAGATATACAAATGGATAGATAGATATAGAAATAAATAAATATATAGATAGATAGATTGATACATACACAGATAGGCAGATAGATTAATTAGATAAATAGATAGTTAGTTAGATAGTTATAAAGTTATATAGTTAGACAGGTACAGAGATAGATAGATAGATTAATAGATAGATAAACAAATTTATAGATTAAAGATAGAAAGATAAATATGTAGATTGATTAATAGATAGACAGATAGATAAATAGTTAGATTGATAGATAGAAAGAAAATAAGATTTATAGATAGATAGATAGATAGATGGATATATAAATAAATAAATATATATATATATATATAATGATAGATACAAAGATATATAGATAGATAGATATATGTATATAGATAGAAAGGAAAATTGATAGATAGTTAGCATAATAGACACAGAAAGAAAAATATACTGATAGATTGATAGACATATAGACACATAGGATGGTAGATAGATAAAATTATAAATAGATTGATATATATAGTTAGTTAGTTAGAAAGATATACAGATAGAGAGACAAATAGAAAGATATTTAGATAGATAGATAGATAAATAGATCGATTGATAGATAGACAAATAAAATATAGATAGATAAATAGATAAATAAATAAATAAATAAATATATATATATATATATACACACACACACACACATAAAGACATAGAAATAAAGATAGATAAATATATAGACTGATAAATACATTGCTAAGTAGTCAGAAAAATAAAAAGTCATATAGACACATAATCAAAAAGACATATAGATAGACAAACATATATATAGATTGATAAACATATAGATAGAACAAATAGACAAATAAAGATATAGACAAATAGACAAATCGACTGATAGATAGTAGGATAGCAAATAGATAGATATAAAGGTCAGCTGATAGATAGATTGAAAGATATATAAATAGATATATTTATTTAGATACAATAATGGAAAGATAGACAAATTGATAGATAGAAAAATAGACAAATAGATAGATATACAGATAGACAAATAAAAAGAAAGAAAGAAAGAAAGATAGATAGATAGATATATAAATAGGTAGATATATATATATATATATATATATAGACAGATAGATAAATAGATTGATATATTTATAGACGGACAGATATAACTATAGATAAATAGATAGACAAATAAAGATATACTTATATTTATACATGTAGGTATATCATATAATTATATATATTTATACATATAGTTATGTATATGTATAGATATGAAAAAATACATTTTTATATACTAATATATGCAAATGAATATTAAATATAAGTTATAAATTATGTATTTAAATATAGTTATGTATAAAGCTTTTATAGTTATACATATAATAAGATACAATTATTTATAGTTATGTGTTATTATACATATAACTATAAATATTTTTATTTAGTTAAACATGTAGTTATATATATATATATATTCATACAAATAGTTATACATAAATATATAACGTTATAAATAAATATATAGATTTACATATATGTATACATAGTTACAAATATAGTTATATTTAATTATATAAAGTGTTATTTATTTATACAAATATTTATATATAGTTATACAACTATTTATATATAGTTATACACATATAGTTAAACATAATGTTTTATATTATTTTACATTTAATTATAAATATAGTTACATGTGGTTATACATATTATTACACATATAGTTATACTTATATTAATACATGTATGTGTATATATAAATATATTTTTTATATAATTTTATATATGTATGCATATAGTTATCTATAGGTATATATATGGTAAAATACATTTTAATATACTAATTAATAAAAATGTATATTTACTATTTGTTGGTAATTATATTTTTAAATATAGTTATGTATAACATTTTATAGTTATAAATATAGTCAAAGATAATTATTTATTGTTATATGTTCTTATACCTTTGGGATTCAATGGCAAAAAGACACAAAATAGAAAACAAACAAGTTCGGCTTGTAATAGATTAGAACAAAGTAAATGTGGTCTAGTATTTCAGGCATGCAATATATAAATAAAAATACAATTTGAATCACCCTAGAAATAGGTGATGTTATCCACATAACATAACAAAACTCAAGAAAAATAGGCAAAGATTAGATCCACATCCAGATATGTCAATAAAGTTTGCCTCATCCTGCTAAAATTATTTATGATTTGCTGGCAATGTAATTGGAAAACTGATCAAGACCCTCGTAGAGGCCCTCGCCACATGTAGCGCATGTGCTCTGACTTTGCCAATGGCATTGGAGAAGAGAGTGAAGTCATATTTGTCAGTAATTTTAGATGCATTCATCGCATTAAAAAGATCTTGCTTATTGGCAAACACTAGCAAAACTACATCTCCTAACTTTTCCTTGTTTAGCATCCTATGAAACTCATCTCTAGCTTCAACAACTTATCTCTATCATTGCTGTCCACCACAAATATGAGACATTGGGTATTTTGGAAGTAATCCCTCTAGAAAGGGCAAATCTTGTCTTGACCCCCAACATCCCACACAGTGAAATTGATGTTTTTGTATTCAACAATCTCTACATTGAAGACAATAGTAGGAATTGTGGTGACAATTTAACCAAGCTTCAACTTATACAGAATGGTTGTCTTAATGCTAGCATCAAGACTCGACATTAAAATCCTCATCTCCTTGTTGGCAAACAGCCTGCTGAATAGCTTTGTGAACATAAACCCCATTTCTTCCACTAAATCTCAATCCCTTTGTCGTATGGCAGTAAAGAGATCTGATGAGAGAAAGAAACAGAATCAATAAACCTCAAGAGATGGTCACCAAAGACGGAGGTTAACCTCAATATGTTTTTATACCTATAGTATATATAATTAAAAATAGAGTTATGTATAGTTAAACATATAATTATATATAGATATATTCATACAAGTAGTTATAAGTATTTATACATAAATATATACAAAGTTATAAATAAATATATCAATTTAATTATATGAATACATATAGGTATACATATATACAAATATACTTATATTTAATTATATAGAGTATTACATAGTCATACAAATATTTATATATAGTTATACACATATAGTTATATATATGAATGTAGTTAAAGATATACTTATATATAACATTTTTATAGTTATACATATAGTAAAATATGATTATATATAGTTATATATTATTATACATATGATATATTTTGTTAAAAATGTTGTTATTTAGAATTACTCATATAGTTATAAAATATTATATAGTTGAAAAAATAATTATATATGGTTATTAATATAGTTATAAAAATAGTTTACATAGTTACAAATATAGTTAAATATAATTTTGAAAAGTTTTATATATTTATAAAATATGTATAAATAGTTAAAATATACTATGATAACAACACATTTCAAAATGCCCAATTGAACACACCACTATAGAGAAAGAACTTGTATCAATAATCTTTTCTCTTGGCAAATTAATATCATATTTAGTGGGAACCAAAGTCATAAAATTTACTAAATCTTATATAATTAAATATCTCATATAAAAGAAAGATGTCAGGCCTAGATTGATTTGATGTATTTTACTATTACAATAGTTTGAACTAAAGATATTAGATAAGAAATGTACATATATTCAAAATTAAAAATTGCTTATAAAGACTAGAAAAAGAAGATAGAAGAGTTGTTGAAGAAGATATTAGATAGAATTTTTTATTTGAACAAATTATAGTATTGAATGAAAATGTAACTCCATGATATGTAGTATTTAATGAACCTTATCATTGCAAGTAGTATTCTAATCAAATTTAGTGGCAAAGTGTTATAGATGGGAAATTAGTAGTATTTTGCAATAATTTCACTTTTTGATCCTGCTCTCGCGAATTTGTGGAACATGTTAATATTTACGTGCTCAAGTATTTTTATTCTCAAAATTAATGTTGATTTTTACATATATATGTATGAATATAATGTGCATATACACTGCCCTACACACATACACACATTTATACATCCATATACATTAGTATACATTATATATTAGCATACACATTTTTGTACTTTTGTATATATTCACACATGTATCTACATTTTAAAAGTAGTGTGTATATAATTGTATGCATGCATATACTACTCTATACCTACACAAGCACACACATGTACCTATATACGTAATATATTTTTAAGTTACACATGTACCTATTATATATGTGTGTTTGTGTGTGTGTAAATGTATTTAAATTTTTTGATTTTGAAAATATAATTAAAATAAAATATTATATATTGTACACAATTTATAAAATATTGTAAATTCTGTATATTTAAAACAAATATTTGCACGTGTGCGTGTGTGTGAAGTATATTAATGCGTAAAATGAAAATATGAATTAAATATATAAGCTTATATTTTATTCAAATTGTTGTTTTTTAATATTTATATTAAAATAACTATCATTATATATAATATAAATAAATGAAGTTGGCATATTTGTAAAATATTTTGGTTTTACAATAATGTTAAAAATTAAAATTTTGTTCATAAATAGATAATATTGGTTTTGTTTTTCTATATAATTTTTTTATTAAAATATTAATGTCTATGATAAATTTCTACCTATTATTTATCGTTATTAATAAATTTTTAGAAACTTTAAAATTCAAACAAATATAATGTAGTGCATATAAATACATGCCTTTATTATTTTGTAAAAAATCAATTATTTTTTTAATTATGTTCAAACAAAAGTGATTACCATATAAATACATTAGTAAATTTTTCTACAAGTAATTATTTTTTTTATTTTATTCAAAATATATAAAGACCATTAAATATATGAATTTGTTTTTTTAATAATTATTTTTAAATTTTTTTTCAAATCCAATGCATTACAATATTTTTTTTTGTAATTAATAGATACATTTCAAACATTATTTATTTATAATAAATATAACATATTAAATATTATGAGGTGCAAATTTTATTCTGTAAATAAATTTTATTTTTAAAGTTTTATCTTGGTAAATTGAAACTACATTACATATATATTTTAGAAATTTTTATAATATTTATTACACAACCATATTATTATTTGTTTTTAAATTTACAAAATGAATTTTAACAAATGAACATTTTATTAGAAATCAATTTTAGTTAAATGATATTAAGTAAAACAAAAATGCAAACCCTAAACATATTAAATTATAATGATTTATACACACATAAAAATACAATAAAAAACATTTAAGATTGAAAAAATTAAATTTAAGTTGCTAAAATATATGGGAAAATGATAAAGATTTATACAATATCCAAAATAAAACTTGTATGCATGAGATGAATGATATGAATGGATATTAAGTTTATGAAGCTTGTAGATATACATGTAGATGTAGTTATATATATTTTTTCATGTATTTAAATATAATTAGACATATGGCTATGTATAGGTGTTAATATAGATAAATACATTTATATATAGTAATATGTTGATATACATATTGTTAAATACATTTATATATAATTATATATCTATATATATGTGTATATTAAATATATGTTATTATATTTATATATAGTTATGTTTATGTATACAATTTTTATAGCTATAGATATAGTAAAATACACTTATATAAGAAATTAGAATTATATCACACATGCATATTGATGTATAGTTATGTTTAAATACACTTATATAAAATACACTTAAGTTTGTGTATACTGTTTATATAAAGTTATGTATATTGATGTAGATATCAAGTCGGCATACCTTATATTGTTTATGTATTCTGTTTATGTATTGTGTTTATATGTAGTTATGTATATTAATGTAGATAAATATATTTATATATAGTAATATGTTGATATACATATTGTTAAATACACACACACACACACACACACACACACACACACATATATATACATATATATATATATATATATATATATATATATATATATATATATATATTAAATATACATTATTATATTTATATATAGTTATGTTTATGTATACTATTTTTATAGTTATAGATATAGTAAAATACACTTATATAAGAAATTCAAAGTATATCACTCATGCATATTGATGTATAGTTATGTTTAATATAAAATACACTTATGTTTATGTATACTATTTATGTATACTTTTTATATATAGTTATGTATATTGATGTAGATATCACGTTGGCATACCGTATACTATTTATGTATACTATTTATGTATAATATTTATATATAGTTATGTATATTAATGTAGATAAATACATTTATATATAGTAATATGTTGATATACATATTGTTAAATACATTTATATATAGATAGATATATATATATATATATATATATGTATATTAAATATATGTTGTTATATTTCTATAGAGTTATGATTATGTATACCATTTTTATAGTTATAGATATAGTAAAATACACTTATATAAGAAATTCTAATTTTATCACACATGCATATTGATGTATAGTTATGTTTAAATACACTTATATAAAATACACATATGTTTATGTATTCTGTTTATGTATGATGTTTATACATAGATATGTATATTGATGTAGATATCAAGTCAGCATACCTACTGTGCACCATAAACATCCACACAATTAGAATGCATTATATCACAAATGAATGAAGCATGTATATGAATAAGTTTGTATAAGCAATCCAAGCATATAATGGTGATTAATGAAGAATAATTTCAGTAAAAAAAATAACAGAATCAAAATGCACGTGCTTGCATTAAGATAATCGATGAAGAATTAGTGCATAAAACATACCTCAAATCAATAACAAATTATCATTAATCTTAGATTAAGTTTCGTTGCGTCGGTGTCGAGAGATAAATGGTGGAGTGCGAAGGACTTGCGCTTCACTTATAAAAGTTCTCTCTCGAGTCTCGACAACAAGTGAATATATATATATTACAAAAATATTTATATTTTTAATTATTAAAACAATAAATAAACAATATATATATATAATACAAAAGGACTCATTTATTTTATTTACTACCAAAAATTTTTCAATAATATTTATGTGCATGTAGCAAGGTAGGCATGAAAAACAAATACCTTATATTTTTTTTATAATATTAATTAAACAATAAATATATAAATAATTTAATAAATATATATATTTTATCTTTATAAAAAAATATCAAATAGCTACAAAATTAACAAACTTCATATAATAAGACTTACATGAAAAGATGGTTTGTCTTTTAGCCACTATTTTAGGAGTTATAAAATACTCTTAATGTTAAAAAATATATAAAAATTTATATTTTATGGTTATAAATTTTTAAGAATTCATATTAATTTTTATGATGATAATATGAAATAATTTTAAATGCATAAAATTTCATATTATTTGATATCATTAAAAATTTTTTAAATTCAAAAAATTACTTAAAGTGTGAAGATAATTAAAACAAGTTATATTTATTATTTTAATAATGACTTAATATTAAAAGCTAATAGTAAAAATATTACTCAATTGTTTAATTCTTATAAATTTTAGTAGGAGCAAACATTTATGTATTTATTTTAAAATATTAATTTATTTTTTCTTAACTTTATTGAAAATTTTTATATATTTGTTATATTTCAAGATTTTTAAATTTTGTATTAATATTTTTTTAAAAGTTTCCTATAATCATAAAATTTTTTTATACTTATAATCATATTAATATTTATAAGTTTATTTGTCAATTCAAATATTTTTGAATATATTTTTTATTTTATAATACAAATAATAATTTTACATTTATATTAGTAGAAATTTTAGTGTATGTGAATTTAATTTTTAAAATATAGAAAAAAATTATTATATTAATGAATTAATTATGTAATGTTACTTTTATACAAATTTTAAAGTTCTTAATTAAAAAGTTTAAAAAAAATTTTTGTATACTTTTTTAAAAAATTAATACATCATAAAAAAAGTTATTTTAGTCCTTATTTATATAATTTTTTTTGTATTATCTATTTGTCTAATTATTTTTAATCTATATTTTGTATCTATCTATTTATCTATCTATCTTTATATATGCTTGTTTATCTTCCTATCTATCTATTTATCAACCTGTATGTTTATCTGTCTGTCTATTTTATCACTGTCTACTTGTTTATATGTCTATCTATCTGTGCATCTATTATCTATCTATCTTTTTTTGTGACTATCTATCTATCTATCTATCTTTTTTTTGACTATCTATCAGTATATATATTTATCTATCTATATATCTATCTTTCTATTAATCTGTCTAACTAGCTCACTGTATATATGTCTAAATATCTTTATTTTTCTCTGTCTATTTGTCTATCTATATATCTATTTAACTATCTATCTATCACTATATCTAAATGTAATTCTATCTATCTTTCTATATGTCTATCTATTTGTTTGTTTATCTACTTGTCTATCTATCTTTGAATCTATCTTTCGATCTATCTATTTGTCTGTATGTCTGTCTATCTGTTTACCTATCTATCTATGTGTTTATCTATGCATCTATCTGTCTGTTTATCTGATTATCTATCTATCTATTTATATGACTATCTATCTGACTATCTTTTCATGTATCTATCTATCTACCTAACTTTGTATCAATTTATCTATCATTCTTTCTATCTATTTATCTGTCTATCTATTTATCTATTTTTAAGTCTATCTATCTATCTATTTGTATTGATATCTAACTCTTTATCTATATTAATATATATCTATCTATTTTCATTTATATTTGTCAATCTAATTATCTATCTATGTGTCTATCTATATGTTTATCTGATTATCTATCTATCTATATGACTATTAATCTATCTATCTTTTTATCTATCTATCTATCTACCTAACTTTGTGTCAATTTGTCTGTCAATCTATCTATATATTTGTTTATCTATCTATATGTTTATTTTTATGTCTATCTCTATATATATATGTTTATCTATCTATCTATTTTTCTATCTATCTATTTAACTATTTTTATTGATATCTAACTCTTTAACTATATTCCTATATATCTATCTATTTGCATTTCTATTTGTCTATCTATATATCTATCTATGTGTCTATCTGTGTGTCTATTTGTATGTGTATCTATATATTTTTCTATCATTCTATATATCTATCTATATGTCTGTCTGTCTATCTATCTATCAAACTATCTATGTGTCTATCTATATATCTATCTATCTATCTTTTATTTATCTATCTCTCTATTTGTATTATTCTTTGTATTATTATTTTTATACCTATTCGTCTATCTATCTCTATATCTATCTATTTATCTATCTATTTAACTATTTGTCTATCTATCTCTCTAATAATTTTTCTCTCTCTATCTCTATCTTTCTATCTATCTATTAGTCAATCTCTCTATTTATATATCAATCAATATATCTGTATATTTAAATGTTTTTCTATCTATCTATATATCTATCTATCTTTATATTTGTATATCTATCTTTCTATCTATTTATCTATCTATCTATCTATTTGTTTATCTATCTTTCTATCTATCTATCTAACTATCTATCTGTTTATATATCAATCAATCAATATGTCTATCAATTAATCTATATATCTATCTATCTATCATTCTTTCTATATATATGTTTATCTATCTGTCAATCTATCTATCTACCTATCTTTCTAATAGTCTATCTATCTATATGTTGATATATGTTTCTATCTATCTATATATGTGTTTATCTATATATCTATCTATATATCAATTTATGAATTTATCTTTCTATCAATATATCTATTAATCTATCTATCAATTTGTCTATCAATCTATCTATAAATCTATTTATCAATCTATCTTTAAATGTATCAATCAATCTATCTATCAACCAAACTATCTATCTCCCTATTTTTCTATCTATCAATCAATATGTCTACCTATCTTTCTATCTATTGATATATTTATCTATCTGTCTATCGTTCCTTCTATTTATTTGTCTATCTATCGATCTATGTATCTCTCTATTTTTCTATCTATCTTTCTCTCTTTATATCTTTCTATCTAACTATCTATCTATCTATCTATATATGTGTCTATCTGTCTATTTAACTATCAATCAATCAATCTATCTGTCTATCTCTATGTCTTTCTTTCTGTCTAATTATTTTATTATCTATCTGTCTATCTCTATGTCTTTCTTTCTGTCTAATTATTTTATTATCTATCTGTCTATCTATTTGTGTATCTATCTGTCTAACTATCTATTTGTATATCTATCTATCTCTCTATCTATCTTACCGTCTATCTATTTGTTTATCTATCTATCTAACTAACTATCTATCAATCTTTCTATCAATCAATTTATTTGTTTATACATTTATTTGTATAATTATCAATCTATCTATATTGATATGTCTATGTGCCTATCATTCAATCAATTAATCTATCTATATCTTTATCTATTTATTAATCTTTCTGTCTATCTATATATTTCTCCATCTATTTATTTGTCTATCTATTTGTCTATCTATCTACCTTTCTCTCTACATATTTGTCTATCTATCTGATTATATATCTTTCGATCAATCTATCTATATATCTATCAATTTATATTTTATATCTAAATGTCTTTCCATCTATCTATATATATATCTATCTATTTGTCTAACTATCTTTCTATATATCTATCTATATGTCTATCTATCTTTATATCTATCTATCAATATATATGTCTATCTATATGTCTATATATCTTTCTATTAATATGTCTATATATTTTTCTATCTTATTTGTGTGTCTTTGTATCTTTCTTTATATCTTTCAATCTATCTATTAATCTATCTATCTATCTATCTATTTGTATATATATCTATAAATCTATTTGTCTATATATCTATCATCTATTTGTCTATCAATATATTTATTTAATTATCTATCTATTTATCTATCTATCTATCTATCTTTTTATCTATCTATCTATCTTTTTTTTCATCTATATGTTTATCTATCTATATGTCAATCTAACTATCCTTCGACATATTTATTTATCTATATGTTTGTCTATCTTTCTATATATATATATATATATTTATTTATTTATTTATTTATCAATCTATCTATATGTCTATCTATCTATCTATCTTCCGTTCTATCAATCATTCTATCAATCTATCTATCAATTTGTCTTAAAATATGTATATCAATCTATCTATTATTCTAATTATCAATCTGTCTATCAATCTATTATTCTATCTATATACCTATCTATCTATCTGCCTATCTATCAATCTATGTATCTACCTATATATAAATAAATAAATAAATAAATAATATATATATATATATATATATATATATATATATATTTATATATTTATCTATCTATCTATCTGACTATCTATTTATTCATCTATCTATCTATCTATGTATCTATCTATCCATCTTTCTATCTATCTATATAACTATCTATATGTATATCTATTTGTATATCCATCCATCCATATATCTGTGTATCTATTTGTCTTCCTATTTATTTATATGTCTATCTACGAGTCTTTTTAATTGACTTTCTATTTGACTATTTATTATTTGTCTATCTGCATGTCTATCTATCTATCTATATTTTTATCTATATATCTATCTATTTATCTCTCTGTATTTCTATATGTTTATTTAACTTTCTATCTGTTTATGTATCTTTATGTCTATTTGTCTTTTTATCAGCTTATCTACTTTTCTTTCTATATGTCTGTCTATCTTTTATTATATTTATTTGTGTATCTATATATATATATATATATATATATATATATATCTATTTGTCTATCTATCTGTATATCTATCTGTGTATCTATTTTTCTATCGATCTGCCTATCTATCTAACTATATATCTATCTATTTATCTATCTGTCTGTCTATAGATCTATTTATATGTCTATCAATCTATATGTGTATCTATATATTTATCAATATGTCTATCTATCAATCTATTTATCTATTTATTTGTCTATTTATCAATCTACTAAATCTACATATCTTTCTATCTATCTTTTTCTTTATCTTTCCATTAGTCTATCAAACTATAAGTCTATATATCTATATAGTTGTATATCCATCTATCTTTTTATCCATCTATCCATTTATCTATCTATTCATCAATCTGTCTATCTATCTATATATTTGTCTATCTATCTATTTTTCAAACTATCTATATGTTTGTCTAATTATCTTTATATCTGTATATATGTCTAACTTTCTATTTATCTATTTATCTATTTATCTATCTGTCTATGTATCTATTTATCTCACTATTAATCTGTCAATCTATTAATCTATATGTGTGTTTATCTTTGTATCTGTCTAATTCACTAACTAACTAACAATATATCTATCTATATGTTTATTTGTCTATCTATCTATATATCTATCTATATGTTTATCTATTTATTTGTGTATCTATCTATTTGTCAATCTGTTTATCTATCAATCTGTTTGTCTATCTATCTATCTATCTACAAATCTATCTATCTTTCTATCTATCTATCTATATATCTATCTATTAATCTATTAATCTATAAGTCTATGAATCTATCCATCAATGTATCTATCGAATTATATATTTGTCTATCTATCAATTTGTATAACTATCTATATTTCTATCTCATTATCTATATATCTATATTTATGTCTAACTTTCTTTTTGTATTTTTTGTCTATCTGACTATGTATCTATTTGTCTATTTATCAATCTATTAATTTATCAATCTATATATTTGTTTATATTTCAATCTATCTATTTTACTAACTAACTAAAGATATATCTATCGATCTATTGGTCTATCTTTATATCTATCTATCTGCCTATCTACCTGTTTATTTGTCTATCTATCTATCTATCTACCTATCTATCTATTTTCTTATCAATTTAAATATCTATCTATCTATTTGTCTATCTGTATGTCAATATATCTATCTATTTATCTATCTATAAGTTTATCTTTGTGTCTATCTGTATATCTCTGTATTTTTTTATCTATCAATTTGTCCACTTATATATTTGTCTATCTATCTGTCTATCAATCTTCAATTTAAAAATCTATCTATATGTCTATATGTCTATCCGTCTATCTATCTAATTGTCTAACTATCAAATTTTATATCTATATATTTATTTATCTGTCTATCTATCAAACTATCTAGTTGCCTATTAGTATAATCATCTATCTCTCTATATGTCTATTTGTTTATTTGTTTATATATCTATCTTATGTTTTTTTATCTATCTAACTATATATCTAGAAATATATGTATCTATGTATGATTCTATTTTTTTGTCTGTCTCTTTTCTATCTGTCTATGTTTTTATGTGTTTATCTATCAATCTATTTATTTATCTATCTATCTATCTATCTATCTATTTGTATATCTATATATCTATCTATCTATCTATTTTTCTGCCATCTATCTATTCTGCTATTTGTATATCTAAAATTCTAACTATATATCTATCTTTGAATCTGTATATTTGTCTATCTGTCTATCGATCTATCTATCAGTATATCAATATATCTATCTATCTATGATTCTGCATGTCTTTATGTGTATGTCTATATGTCTATCTATTTATCTCTTTGTGTATATATTATTTATTTATCTATATATCTATCTATCTATCTATTTGTATATCTATCTTTCTATATATCTAACTTTCAATCTTTCTAAATATTTTATTGTTTATCTATTTATCTATATATTTGTGTATATATCCATATATCTATATATCTATATCTCTCTCTCTATATCTACCTATCTTCTTATATGACTATTTATCTATCTAACTAACTAACTATCTATCTATATTTTTATCTGACTATCTATCTATTAATCTATTTGACTATCTATTTGTCTATCTATCTATCTATCTATCTATATGTATATAGATCTCTCTAACTAAATATATATCTATTTCTATATCTTTCTTTCTATTGATCTATATTTCTATATGTCTACATATCTATCTATCTATTTTTATATATGTCTAAGTTTAAATCCATATATCTATGTAACTATCTATCTTTTTTATCTTTTTATCTATCTAACTATCTAACTCTCTTTATGTCTATGAGTCTGTCAATCTATCATTCAAAATCATTCTATCTATCTATCTATATGTCTGTCTATCTGTCTAACTAACTATTTCTATATAAATCTTTCTATTTATATGTTTACATAATCAACTATTTATTAGTATATTAGTCTATCAGTCTATTAGTTTATAAGTCTAAATGTCTCCTTATTTATCTACCTATTTTTGTATCTGTCTATATCTATCTATTTATTTATTTGTCTGCCAATTTACTAATTTGTCTATCTATTTATCTATTTATTTAACTTTTCATCAATCAATCTATCTAACTATTTGTCTATCTTTCTATAGGCCTATCTTTCTTTCTTTCTATTTTTCAATTTGTCTATCTATATATCTATTTATGTGTCTATCTATCTAATTCTCTAACTAACTAGCTATTTGTCTGTCTATTTATTTATCTATCTAACTATCTATTTTTCTATTAGTCTATAAGTCTCTATATCTGATTATCTTTATATGTATTTATATGTCTATCTATCTATTTATCTATATATCTATTTGTGTATCTTAATATCTATCTTTATATATATCTTTATATCTATCTATCTATCTATCTATCTTATCTATCTATATATGTATTTATCTATATCTATATATCAGTCATTTTACTATATGTAAATCTCTTATATATTTTATATGCCTTTATGTTTATCATTCTATAAGTCTATGTGTTTTCTATCTATATATCCATTTATCTAATCATCTATATTTCTATATGTCTAGATGTATATCTTTTTTCTGCCTATATAGATAATATATACTATCTCTCTCTCTCTAGCTATCTATCTATATATCTATCTAGCTATCTTAGTTTTATTGTTATCTATCTATCAATATATCTATTTGAGTATCTATCCATCACTATCTAGCTATATGTTTATCAATCTATCTATTTTGTCTATATGTCTATATATCTATGTGTTTAATCTATTAATATATGTAACGATCTAAGTATCTATCTTCTATCTGTCTATCCATCGTAATGTCTAACTTTCTTTCTATCTATCGGTCTATAATAAATATATCTATCTATCTATATATAATAAATATTATGTACATTAATATGATATCTTTTTATTTTTATGTCTCTATCAATATTATCTATCCAGATGTCTTACCTACTTCTATCTATATATCTATGTATCTATTTGTCTATTTATTAATTTGTCATGTTTCAATTTATCTATCTGTTTAGTCTTGTATCTATCTATTTCACTAACTAACTAACAAATATATCTGTCTGTATGTTATCTATCTTTTGTCTATTTGTCTAACTAGTTAACTATCTTGTGTCAATTAGTCTATCCTGTTTATCTATCTTCTATCAATCTCTCTAACTACCTATGTAAGCTATCTATTTATTTGTCTATCTATTTGTTTATTAGTTTATATGTCTCTATATCTATATGTCTATATATTTATGTCTCTTTGTTTCTATGTGTATATATTAATTTATCTATTTGTATATCTATCTATCTATCTTATGTTTGTGTTTCTATCTATCTATCAATTTATTTATTTATTTATCTACCTATCTAACTATATATCTATTTATCTATCTGTGTATTTCATCTATCTGTCTATCTATCTCTTTGTTATCATCTATGTTTATATGTGTATATCTATCTATCTGTCTATCTATCTATCTATCTTTTCCACTTATCTATTTATTCGTCTATATATGTATCTATCAATCTCTTTTTCTATCTATCTGCCTATATCTATCTATTTATTTGTATATCAATCAATCAATATATATATCTATATGTAAATCTATTTAATTGGCTAACTATATATTTGTCTATCAATTTATCTGTCAATCTATTTATCTATATGTTTATATGTCTATCTATCTATCTATTTTTTTTCTTTTTATCTATATTTTTTTTCATCTATCTATCTTTCTAAATATTTTCTATCTATCTATTTATCTATTTATTTCTATATATTAAATATATATAT
>JAREIK010001936.1:55251-73182 GCA_029783825.1 Sapria himalayana
ATAGAAATTTAGACAAATTGACACAATACACATAGACAGATGGACATATAGAAAGATAAACAAATCGAAAATAGAAATATAGGTCATATACAAATAGACATACAACCAAATAGACAGATACATGGTTGAGATAGGAAAATTGATACATAGATTGATATATAGATAGTAAAATATATAGATAGATAGATATGAAAATAGAAAGATAGATAGGATAGATACATATAGATAGATAGGCAAATAAAAAGATAGAGAGATATACATATAGATAGATAGACACACAAATTGATAAGATGGAAAGAAAGTCAGATAGAATAAAAGATATAATGAAAGATAGATAGATACATAGAAGATATATAAGACAGATGGATGGATAGATAGATAGATATATATATATATATATAGAAATAGATAAAATAGAATGTTAGGTTAACAATTAGATAGAAGTTAGATATGCAAATAAACAAATAGATAAGTAAATAGATAGGCTCATAGGTAGATAGACACAAATATAGATAAAAATAGACAGATTGAAATATAAATAGGTAGATAGACAAATAAAATTAAATTTATTGAAAGATAGATTTATAGATTGATAGAATAGATATATATAGAGAGACAAATAGATATATTGGTAGATAGTCAGAAAAGACAGACAGACAGAAGATAGATTATAGATAGACTCATAGAAAGATAGATAGATAGTCATATAGATAGATAAATAGATAGATTAATATGTAGATAGGTATAGACAAACAGACAAATAGACTTATAGATAGTCATATAGACAGATTTGATTTGATAGATAGATAAAAAAATAGACTATTGGATAGATAAAAAAATAGATAGATTAATAGATATGTAGATATACTGATAGACTTATATAGTGTTAGATATACAGATATTTTGATAGTTAGATAGATACTTAGATAGAAAGGTGGATAGATAGATTGACAAAAAGAAATATAGACAGATAGAAAGAATAATAGATTAATAGATAGATGGATAGATAGATATACAAATATACATATATATATATATATATATATAGATAAACAAATAGACAAATAGATAGATAGACACATAGATAAATATACAAAAAGTTAGATAGGTAGATAAACAGATGTACACATATATAGGTAGACAAATAGACTGAAAGAAAGATAGACAGATAAATTCATATACTAATATATAAATAGATATATAAAAAATAGACAAATAGATATATAGAACAGTAGCCAGATAGACAGATAGATAGACAAAAAGATAGATTGGTAGATTGAAAAATAGGTAAATTAAAAAATAGTCAAATAGATAGACAAACATGTAGACAAATAGATAGATAATTGATTGACAAATAGATAGATGGAAAATAGATAGTTAAATATTTAGATAGATATATAGAAAGATAGATACACAAACAAACTAATAAATTGATAGACTAATAGATTTATAAAACATATTGAAATATAAATAGATAGATGATATACAAATAGAGAGATAGACATATTTAATAATAGAGTGATAGATAGAAGAGAGTAAATTAAATAGAAAGATAGTTAGACAATTACACAAATAGATAGATGGACTTGCAATGATTTTTAGAAATAGATAGATAGACAAATAGATAGATACACAGATAGTCTGTAGAAAGATAGATAAATAGTCAAATAGATAGATAGATAGTTAGTTAGATAGATAGCGAATTGACAGATAAATACTTAGAGTAATATACTAATATAAAACTAAAGAGATACTTATTTAGGCTGAAAGTAGATATCAAATAGATAGATAGAAAGATAGATAATTTTATAGATTGACATATAGATATATAGATAGATAGATAGTGAGATAGACTAATAGATAAATTGACAAATAGATAGATAGATAGAAAAATTGATAGATAGATAAAAATATAGATAGATAGATATATAGACTAATAGACATATAGATAGATATATAAATAGATAAAAAGATATATTGATAAAAAGATAGAAACTATGACACATAAAAAATAGATATAATGACATATAGATAGATAGCTAGAATGAAAGATAGATATATACAAATAGAGAAAATATGGATAGATTGATATATTGATAAGTAGATATTTACATAAATAAATAACATATAGATAGATAGATGACAAATTTAGAATTAGACAGATAGGGATATAGATATATAGACATATAGATAGATAAATATTAATATACAAATTCTAAGATAGATAGATGATATAGATTGATAGATACATAGATAGACATATTGACATGTAACAAATAAAAAGATACAAAGATAGACAGAGAAATAGATATACATAAAATTAAAAATACAAATAGATAGATATATAGATCGATATATAGATATATATATATATATATATATCCATTTATGATAGATATAAAGATAGACATATAAATAGTAGAAAGATAGTTAGACACATTGACACAAAGTATATAGAAAGATAAATAGATAGATAGACATTTAGACAAATAGGCAGATAGACAAAGATATAAATAGATAGATAAATATATTGATAGATAGATAGATACATAGATAAATGATAGATAGATATATAGATAAAAGACACATAGATAGATAAGCAGAGAGGTAAATAGGCAAATAGATAGATAGTCATATATATAGAAAGTTAGATACCAAGGTAGATAGATAAAAAATATATAGATTGACAGATAGACAGTTAGAAAGATAGATAGAAAGACATATAGAGATATAGGCATATAGACAATTAGGCATATAGACATATTTACATATAGATGGATAAATAGATTGTTATTTACATATATATATGGATAAATAAAAATAGAAATAGATATATATATATATATATATATAGATAGATAGATAGATATAAAGATAGACAAATAGATAATTAGATAGATGGTTAATTAGTTCGATAGTTATAAAGTTATATAGTTAGACAGGTATACAAATAGACATATAGATTAATAGATAGATAGAAAGATAGATAAATTTATAGATTAAAGATAGAAAGATAGAAAGATAGATATGTAGATTGATTGAGAGATAGACAAATAGATAATCAGATAGGTTGATAGATAGATAGATAGATAGAAAATAAGATTTATAGATAGATAGTTAGATAGATAAACACATAGATAGATAGAAAGATATACAGATAGATAGATAGATATAAAATAGATACATAGAATGGTAGATAAATAAAATTATAGATAGATTAATAGATATATAGATAGACAGATAGATAGATAGACATATATATTGATATATTAATAGATAGATAGATAGTAGTTAGTTATTTAGTTAGAAAGATAGATAGACAAATAGATATTTAGATAAATAGATAGATAGATAGATAGATATATATATATATATATATATATATATATATATAGACACATTGAAAGAAAGAAACATAGATATATAGACAGATAGCCAGATAGTCAGAAAGACAAAAAGTCATATAGTCACATAAACAAAAAGACATATAGATAAACATACATATATATAGATAGATAGATAGATAGATAGACAAATAGACAGATAAACATATAGATAAATAGACAAATCAACTGATAGATAGTTAGAAAGCAAATAGATAGATATAAAGATCGATAGATAGAGAGAATGGAAGATATATAAATCGAGATATATATTTTGTTACAATAATGGAAAGATAGATAATTAGATAGATAGATAAATAGAAAAATAGTTATATATATAGATAGAGAAACAAATAGATAGATAAATAGATTGATTGATTGATTTATAGATACATAAATAGATATACATATACATATATATATATACAGGTAGATAAATAGATTGATATATATATATATATATATATATATATATATATATATATATATCAATATATAAATAGATAGACAAATATATAAATAGACATATAGGCAGATAGTAAGATATAAATTTTACAAATATACTTATTGGCAGATAGACTGATAATTAGATGGATGGATATAAAGATGGACAGATATATAAATAGACAGATAGATATATAGACAAATAGATAGATTTATATATATATATATAGTTAGACAGATGGATAAAAAGATAGATAGATACAGAAAAATAGACAAAATAGATACATAGGCACATATACAAATAGATGAGAAATAGATACAAAGATATATAGATAAACATATGACTAATTAGACAAATAGATAGATAGACAGATAGACAAATAGAAAGATAGAAAGATAGACAAATAGATAAATAGACAAATAGAAAAATATGTAGATAGGAAAATAAATAGATATAATGATAGATAGATAGAAAATAGATAGATAGAAAATAGAGAGAAAGACAGATAGATAGATTGAGAAATAGCCAGATAGAAAGATAAGCATATAGATAGATAGACTGATAAAGAGATAGACATATATATGGATAGTCAGATAGATAGTTATATATACATATAGTCAAATAGCTAGGTAGATAGATAAAAATATATATATATTGATAGATAGAAAGTTAGATAGATAGAAAGACATATAGAAATATAGACATATAGACAATTAGGCACATATACATAATTACATATAGATAGTATACATATAGTTATTTAGATATACAAATGGATAGATAGATATAGAAATAAATAAATATATAGATTGATTGATACATACACAGATAGGCAGATAGATTAATTAGATAAATAGATAGTTAGTTAGATAGTTATAAAGTTATATAGTTAGATAGGTATAGAGATAGACAGATAGATTAATAGATAGATAGATAGATAAACAAATTTATAGATTAAAGATAGAAAGATAAATATGTAGATTGATTAATAGATAGATAGATAGATAAATATTTAAATTGATAGATAGAAAGAAAATAAGATTTATAGATAGATAGATAGATGGATATATAAATAAATAAATAAATATATATATATATATAATGATAGATACAAAGATATATAGATAGATAGATATATGTATATAGATAGAAAGGCAAATTGATAGATAGTTAGCATAATAGACACAGAAAGAAAAATATACAGATAGATTGATAGACATATAGACACATAGGATGGTAGATAGATAAAATTATAAATAGATTGATATATATATATATAGTTAGTTAGTTAGTTAGAAAGATATACAGATAGAGAGACAAATAGAAAGATATTTAGATAGATAGATAGATAAATAGATCGATTGATAAACAGACAGATAAAATATAGATAGATAAATAGATAAATAAATAAATAAATATACACACACACACACACACACACACATAAAGACATAGAAATAAAGATAGATAAATATATAGACTGATAAATACATAGCTAAGTAGTCAGAAAAATAAAAAGTCATATAGACACATAATCAAAAAGGCATATAGATAGACAAACATATATATAGATTGATAAACATATAGATAGAACAAATAGACAAATAAAGATATAGACAAATCGACTGATAGATAGTAGGATAGCAAATAGATAGATATAAAGATCAGCTGATAGATAGATTGAAAGATATATAAATAGATATATTTATTTAGATACAATAATGGAAAGATAGATAAATTGATAGATAGAAAAATAGATAAATAGATAGATATACAGATGGACAAATAAAAAGAAAGAAAGAAAGATAGATAGATAGATAGATATATAAATAGGTAGATATATATATATATAGACAGACAGATAGATAAATAGATTGATATATTTATACACGGACAGATATAACTATAGATAAATAGATAGACAAATAAAGATATACTTATATTGATAAATATTTATGGATATAATAAGATACAATTATTTATAGTTATGTGTTATTATACATATAACTATAAATATTTTTATTTAGTTAAACATGTAGTTATATATATATATATATATATATATATTCATACAAATAGTTATACATAAATATATAACGTTATAAATAAATATATAGATTTACATATATGTATACATAGTTACAAATATAGTTATATTTAATTATATAGAGTGTTATATATTTATACAAATATTTATATATAGTTATACAACTATTTATATATAGTTATACACATATAGTTAAACATAATGTTTTATATTATTTTACATTTAATTATAAATATAGTTACATGTGGTTATACATATTATTACACATATAGTTATACTTATATTAATACATGTATGTGTATATATAAATATATTTTTTATATAATTTTATATATGTATGCATATAGTTATCTATAGGTATATATATGGTAAAATACATTTTTATATACTAATTAATAAAAATGTATATTTACTATATGCTGGTAATTATATTTTTAAATATAGTTATGTATAACATTTTATAGTTATAAATATAGTCAAAGATAATTATTTATAGTTATATGTTCTTATACCTTTGGGATTCAATGGCAAAAAGACACAAAATAGAAAACAAACAAGTTCGGCTTGTAATAGATTAGAACAAAGTAAATGTGGTCTAGTATTTCAGGCATGCAATATATAAATAAAAATACAATTTGAATCACCCTAGAAATAGGTGATGTTATCCACATAACATAACAAAACTCAAGAAAAATAGGCAAATATTAGATCCACATCCAGATATGTCAATAAAGTTTGCCTCATCCTGCTAAAATTATTTATGATTTGCTGGCAATGTAATTGGAAAACTGATCAAGACCCTCGTAGAGGCCCTCGCCACATGTAGCGCATGTGCTCTGACTTTGCCAATGGCATTGGAGAAGAGAGTGAAATCCTATTTGTCAGTAATTTTAGATGCATTCATCGCATTAAAAAGATCTTGCTTATTGGCAAACACTAGCAAAACTACATCTCCTAACTTTTCCTTGTTTAGCATCCTATGCAACTCATCTCTAGCTTCAACAACTTATCTCTATCATTGCTGTCCACCAAAAATATGAGACCTTGGGTATTTTGGAAGTAATCCCTCTAGAAAGGGAAAATCTTGTCTTGACCCCCAACATCCCACACAGTGAAATTGATGTTTTTGTATTCAACAATCTCTACATTGAAGACAATAGTAGGAATTGTGGTGACAATTTAACCAAGCTTCAACTTATACAGAATGGTTGTCTTAATGCTAGCATCAATACTTGACATTAAAATCCTCATCTCCTTGTTGGCAAACAGCCTGCTGAATAGCTTTGTGAACATAAACCCCATTTCTTCCACTAAATCTCAATCCCTTTGTCGTATGGCAGTAAAGAGATCTGATGAGAGAAAGAAACAGAATCAATAAACCTCAAGAGATGGTCACCAGAGAGGGAGGTTAACCTCAATATGTTTCTATACCTATAGTATATATAATTAAAAATAGAGTTATGTATAGTTAAACATATAATTATATATAGATATATTCATACAAGTAGATATAAGTATTTATACATAAATATATACAAAGTTATAAATAAATATATCAATTTAATTATATGAATACATATAGGTATACATATATACAAATATACTTATATTTAATTATATAGAGTATTACATAGTCATACAAATATTTATATATAGTTATACACATATAGTTATATATATGAATGTAGTTAAAGATATACTTATATATAACATTTTTATAGTTATACATATAGTAAAATACGATTATATATAGTTATATATTATTATACATATGATATATTTTGTTAAAAATGTTGTTATTTAGAATTACTCATATAGTTATAAAATATTATATAGTTGAAAAAATAATTATATATGGTTATTAATATAGTTATAAAAATAGTTTACATAGTTACAAATATAGTTAAATATAATTTTGAAAAGTTTTATATATTTATAAAATATGTATAAATAGTTAAAATATACTATGATAACAACACATTTCAAAATGCCCAATTGAACACACCACTATAGAGAAAGAACTTGTATCAATAATCTTTTCTCTTGGCAAATTAATATCATATTTAGTGGGAACCAAAGTCATAAAATTTACTAAATCTTATATAATTAAATATCTCATATAAAAGAAAGATGTCAGGCCTAGATTGATTTGATGTATTTTACTATTACAATAGTTTGAACTAAAGATATTAGATAAGAAATGTACATATATTCAAAATTAAAAATTGCTTATCAAGACTAGAAAAAGAAGATAGAAGAGTTGTTGAAGAAGATATTAGATAGAATTTTTTATTTGAACAAATTATAGTATTGAATGAAAATGTAACTCCATGATATGTAGTATTTAATGAACCTTATCATTGCAAGTAGTATTCTAATCAAATTTAGCGGCAAAGTGTTATAGATGGGAAATTAGTAGTATTTTGCAATAATTTCACTTTTGATCCTGATCTCGCGAATTTGTGGAACATGTTAATATTTATGTGCTCAAGTATTTTTATTCTCAAAATTAATGTTGATTTTTACATATATATGTATGAATATAATGTGCATATACACTGCCCTACACACATACACACATTTATACATCCATATACATTAGTATACATTATATATTAGCATACACATTTTTGTACTTTTGTATATATTCACACATGTATCTACATTTTAAAAGTTGTGTGTATATAATTGTATGCATGCATATACTACTCTATACCTACACAAGCACGCACATGTACCTATATACGTAATATATTTTTAAGTTACACATGTACATATTATATATGTGTGTTTGTGTGTGTGTAAATGTATTTAAATTTTTTGATTTTGAAAATATAATTAAAATAAAATATTATATATTGTACACAATTTATAAAATATTGTAAATTCTGTATATTTAAAACAAATATTTGCGCGTGTGCGTGAAGTATATTAATGCGTAAAATAAAAATATGAATTAAATATATAAGCTTCTATTTTATTCAAATTGTTGTTTTTTAATATTTATATTAAAATAACTATCATTATATATAATATAAATAAATGAAGTTGGCATATTTGTAAAATATTTTGGTTTTACAATAATGTTAAAAATTAAAATTTTGTTCATAAATAGATAATATTGGTTTTGTTTTTCTATATAATTTTTTTATTAAAATATTAATGTCTATGATAAATTTCTACCTATTATTTATCGTTATTAATAAATTTTTAGAAACTTTAAAATTCAAACAAATATAATGTAGTGCATATAAATACATGCCTTTATTATTTTGTAAAAAATCAATTATTTCTCTAATTATGTTCAAACAAAATTGATTACCATATAAATACATTAGTAAATGTTTCTACAAGTAATTATTTTTTTTATTTTATTCAAAATATATAAAGACCATTAAATATATGAATTTGTTTTTTTTAATAATTATTTTTAAATTTTTTTTCAAATCCAATGCATTACAATATTTTTTTTTGTAATTAATAGATACATTTCAAACATTATTTATTTATAATAAATATAACATATTAAATATTATGAGGTGCAAATTTTATTCTGTAAATAAATTTTATTTTTAAAGTTTTATCTTGGTAAATTGAAACTACTTTACATATATATTTTAGAAATTTTTATAATATTTATTACACAACCATATTATTATTTGTTTTTAAATTTACAAAATGAATTTTAACAAATGAACATTTTATTAGAAATCAATTTTAGTTAAATGATATTAAGTAAAACAAAAATGCAAACCCTAAACATATTAAATCATAATGATTTATACACACATAAAAATACAATAAAAAACATTTAAGATTGAAAAAATTAAATTTAAGTTGCTAAAATATATGGGAAAATGATAAAGATTTATACAATATCCAAAATAAAACTTGTATGCATGAGATGAATGATATGAATGGATATTAAGTTTATGAAGCTTGTAGATATACATGTAGATGTAGTTATATATATTTTTTCATGTATTTAAATATAATTAGACATATGGCTATGTATAGGTGTTAATGTAGATAAATAGATTTATATATAGTAATATGTTGATATACATATTGTTAAATACATTTATATATAATTATATATCTATATATATGTGTATATTAAATATATGTTGTTATATTTATATATAGTTATGTTTATGTATACAATTTTTAAAGCTATAGATATAGTAAAATACACTTATATAAGAAATTAGAATTATATCACACATGCATATTGATGTATAGTTATGTTTAAATACACTTATATAAAATACACTTAAGTTTGTGTATACTGTTTATATAAAGTTATGTATATTGATATAGATATCAAGTCAGCATAGCTTATATTGTTTATGTATTCTGTTTATGTATTGTGTTTATATGTAGTTATGTATATTAATGTAGATAAATATATTTATATATAGTAATATGTTGATATACATATTGTTAAATACACACACACACACACACACACACACACACACACACACACATATATATATATATATATATATATATATATATATATATATATATATATATATATATATATATATATATTAAATATACATTATTATATTTATATATAGTTATGTTTATGTATACTATTTTTATAGTTATAGATATAGTAAAATACACTTATATAAGAAATTCAAAGTATATCACTCATGCATATTGATGTATAGTTATGTTTAATATAAAATACACTTATGTTTATGTATACTATTTATGTATACTGTTTATATATAGTTATGTATATTGATGTAGATATCAAGTTGGCATACCGTATACTATTTATGTATACTATTTATGTATAATATTTATATATAGTTATGTATATTAATGTAGATAAATACATTTATATATAGTAATATGTTGATATACATATTGTTAAATACATTTATATATAGATATATATATATATATGTATATTAAATATATGTTGTTATATTTCTATAGAGTTATGATTATGTATACCATTTTTATAGTTATAGATATAGTAAAATACACTTATATAAGAAATTCTAATTTTATCACACATGCATATTGATGTATAGTTATGTTTAAATACACTTATATAAAATACACATATGTTTATGTATTCTGTTTATGTATGATGTTTATACATAGATATGTATATTGATGTAGATATCAAGTCGGCATACCTACTGTGCACCATAAACATCCACACAATTAGAATGCATTATATCACAAATGAATGAAGCATGTATATGAATAAGTTTTTATAAGCAATCCAAGCATATAATGGTGATTAATGAAGAATAATTTCAGTAAAAAAAATAACATAATCAAAATGCACGTGCTTGCATTAAGATAATCGATGAAGAATTAGGGTATAAAACATAGCTCAAATCAATAACAAATTATCGTTAATCTTAGATTAAGTTTCGTTGCGTCGGTGTCGAGAGATAAATGGTGGAGTGCGAAGGACTTGCGCTTCACTTATAAAAGTTCTCTCTCGAGTCTCGACAACAAGTGAATATATATATATTACAAAAATATTTATATTTTTAATTATTAAAACAATAAATAAACAATATATATATATAATACAAAATGACTCATTTATTTTATTTACTACCAAAAATTTTTCAATAATATTTATGTGCATGTAGCAAGGTAGGCATGAAAAACAAACACCTTATATATTTTTTTATAATATTAATTAAACAATAAATATATAAATAATTTAATAAATATATATATTTTAGCTTTATAAAAAAATATCAAATAGCTACAAAATTAACAAACTTCATATAATAAGACTTACATGAAAAGATGGTTTGTCTTTTAGCCACTCTTTTAGGAGTTATAAAATACTCTTAATGTTAAAAAATATATAAAAATTTATATTTTATGGTTATAAATTTTTAAGAATTCATATTAATTTTTATGATGATAATATGAAATAATTTTAAAGGCATAAAATTTCATATTATTTGATATCATTAAAAATTTTTTAAATTCAAAAAATTACTTAAAGTGTGAAGATAATTAAAACAAGTTATATTTATTATTTTAATAATGACTTAATATTAAAAGCTAATAGTAAAAATATTACTCAATTGTTTAATTCTTATAAATTTTAGTAGGAGCAAACATTTATGTATTTATTTTAAAATATTAATTTATTTTTTCTTTACTTTATTGAAAATTTTTATATTTTTGTTATATTTCAAGATTTTTAAATTTTGTATTAATATTTTTTTAAAAGTTTCCTATAATCATAAAATTTTTTTATACTTATAATAATATTAATATTTATAAGTTTATTTGTCAATTCAAATATTTTTGAATATATTTTTTATTTTATAATACAAATAATAATTTTACATTTATATTAGTAGAAATTTTAGTGTATGTGAATTTAATTTTTAAAATATTGAAAAAAATTATTATATTAATGAATTAATTATGTAATGTTACTTTAATACAAATTTTAAAGTTCTTAATTAAAAAGTTTAAAAAAAATTTTTGTATACTTTTTTTAAAAATTAATACATCATAAAAAAAGTTATTTTAGTCCTTATTTATATAATTTTTTTTGTATTATCTATTTGTCTAATTATTTTTAATCTATATTTTGTATCTATCTATTTATCTATCTATCTTTATATATGCTTGTTTATCTTCCTATCTATCTATTTATCAACCTGTATGTTTATCTGTCTGTCTATTTTATCACTGTCTACTTGTTTATATGTCTATCTATCTGTGCATCTATTATCTATCTATCTTTTTTTGTGACTATCTATCTATCTTTTTTTGTGACTATCTATCAGTATATATATTTATCTATCTATATATATATCTTTCTATTAATCTGTCTAACTAGCTCGCTGTATATATGTCTAAATATCTTTATTTTTCTCTGTCTATTTATCTATCAATATATCTATTTAACTATCTATCTATCACTATATCTAAATGTAATTCTATCTATCTTTCTATATGTCTATCTATTTGTTTGTTTATCTACTTGTTTATCTATCTTTGAATCTATCTTTCGATCTATCTATTTGTCTGTATGTCTGTCTATCTGTTTACCTATCTATCTATGTGTTTATCTATGCATCTATCTGTCTGTTTATCTGATTATCTATCTATCTATTTATATGACTATCTATCTGTCTATCTTTTCATGTATCTATCTATCTACCTAACTTTGTATCAATTTGTCTATCATTCTTTCTATCTATTTATCTGTCTATCTATTTATCTATTTTTAAGTCTATCTATCTATTTGTATTGATATCTAACTCTTTATCTATATTAATATATATCTATCTATTTTCATTTATATTTGTCAATCTAATTATCTATCTATGTGTCTATCTATATGTTTATCTGATTATCTATCTATCTATCTATATGACTATTAATCTATCTATCTTTTTATCTATCTATCTATCTACCTAACTTTGTGTCAATTTGTCTGTCAATCTATCTATATATTTGTCTATCTATCTATATGTTTATTTTTATGTCTATCTCTATATATATCTGTTTATCTATCTATCTATTTGTCTATCTATCTATTTAACTATTTGTATTGATATCTAACTCTTTAACTATATTCCTATATATCTATCTATTTGCATTTCTATTTGTCTATCTATATATCTATCTATGTGTCTATCTGTGTGTCTATTTGTATGTGTATCTATATATTTTTCTTTCATTCTATATATCTATCTATATGTCTGTCTATCTATCTATCTATCAAACTATCTATGTGTCTATCTATATATCTATCTATCTATCTTTTATTTATCGATCTCTCTATTTGTATTATTCTTTGTATTATTATTTTTATACCTATTCGTCTATCTATCTCTATATCTATCTATTTATCTATCTATTTAACTATTTGTCTATCTATCTCTCTAATAATTTTTCTCTCTCTATCTCTATCTTTCTATCTATCTATTAGTCAATCTCTCTATTTATATATCAATCAATATATCTGTATATTTAAATGTTTTTCTATCTATCTATATATCTATCTATCTTTATATTTGTATATCTATCTTTCTATCTATTTATCTATCTATCTATCTATTTGTTTATCTATCTTTCTATCTATCTATCTATCTAACTATCTGTCTGTTTATATATCAATCAATCAATATGTCTATCAATTAATCTATATATCTATCTATCTATCATTCTTTCTATATATATGTTTATCTATCTGTCAATCTATCTATCTACCTATCTTTCTAATAGTCTATCTATCTATATGTTGATATATGTTTTTATCTATCTATATATGTGTTTATCTATATATCTATCTATATATCAATTTATCAATTTATCTTTCTATCAATATATCTATTAATCTATCTATCAATTTGTCTATCAATCTATCTATAAATCTATTTATCAATCTATCTTTAAATGTATCAATCTATCTATCTATCAACCAAACTATCTATCTCCCTATTTTTCTATCTATCAATCAATATGTCTACCTATCTTTCTATCTATTGATATATTTTTCTATCTGTTTATCGTTCCTTCTATTTATTTGTCTATCTATCGATCTATATATCTCTTTATTTTTCTATCTATATTTCTCTCTTTATATCTTTCTATCTAACTATCTATCTATCTATCTGTCTATCTCTATGTCTTTCTTTCTGTCTAATTATTTTATTATCTATCTGTCTATCTATTTGTCTATCTATCTGTCTAACTATCTATTTGTATATCTATCTATCTCTCTATCTATCTTACCGTCTATCTATTTGTTTATCTATCTATCTAACTAACTATCTATCAATCTTTCTATCAATCAATTTATTTGTTTATACATTTATTTGTATAATTATCAATCTATCTATATTGATATGTCTATGTGCCTATCATTCAATCAATTAATCTATCTATATCATTATCTATTTATTAATCTTTCTGTCTATCTATATATTTTTCCATCTATTTATTTGTCTATCTATTTGTCTATCTATCTATCTTTCTCTCTACATATTTGTCTATCTATTTGATTATATATCTTTCGATCAATCTGTCTATATATCTATCAATTTATATTTTATATCTAAATGTCTTTCCATCTATCTATATATATATCTATCTATTTGTCTAACTATCTTTCTATATATCTATCTATATGTCTATCTATCTTTATATCTATCTATCTATATATAAGTCTATCTATATGTCTATATATCTTTCTATTAATATGTCTATCTATTTTTCTATCTTATTTGTGTGTCTTTGTATCTTTCTTTATATCTTTCAATCTATCTATTAATCTATCTATCTATCTATCTATTTGTATATATATCTATAAATCTATTTGTCTATATATCTATCATCTATTTGTCTATCAATATATTTATCTATTTATCTATTTATCTATCTATCTATCTATCTATCTATCATTGATATATAGGTTGACAACTAGACTGAAAGAATGTTAGGTAGACAAATTGATTGATCGATAGATAGATCAAGAAATAAATAGACACATAGACTAATAGACTTATATACAAAAAGATTGATAGAGAGATAGATAGAAAGATAGATTGACAAATAGAAAGATAAATATAGAGACAAATAGATATATAGATAGATAGATAGATAGATAGATAGAGAGACAGATAGACAGAAAGATAGATAGATAGATAGTCTTAAAGACTGATAGATAGATAAATAGATAAAGAGTTGAAAGACAGATATATAGATAGACAGACAAAAAATTGATTGAGAAACACACAAATATATAAATAGTTACATAGATCAATATATAGATAGATAGATTTACTTATAGACAAATAAATAGAAAGTCAGTTATATAATTAGATAGATAAATAAATTGAATGTTAAATAGTTTGATAAATAGAAATAAAGACTATTAGATAGTTAGAAATATAAATAGATAGGCATATAATTATATAGAAAAATAAATAGATATATTAATAGATAAATATACAAACTGACAAATAGATAGATAGATAGATAGATATAAAGAGCAGATTGATAGATTGACAATTAGACAGACATATAGTTATATATAGAGATAGATAGATAGATAAATAAATAAATATATAGGTAGATATCAAATAGATAGAAAGATCGACAAATATATAGATAGATGATTATATAGATAGATAGATTAAAAGATAGATAAACACAAAGATAGATAGAAAGATGGATATATATAAAAATAGATAGATTACAAGATAGCCATATGTATAGATAGAGATATAAAAATAAATAGATATACAAATTGACAGATAGATAAACATATAGATAGATAGAATGATAGCAAGAAGTCATATAGCAGATACATAGATATAGAAATAAATAGATAGATAGATAGACAAATATATAGACATATACAACGATAGATAGACAGACATACAGATAAATAGAATGTTAGATTGACATAAACATAGATAGACATATAGAAAGGTAGATATATAGTTAGACAAATAGATATATAGATAGATAGACAATAGATAGATAGATATATATATATATATAGGTTTACATACTAATTGATAGATAGACAAATAGATAGAAGAGATAGACATATAAATTGTTTGACAAATAGATAGATAAACATATAAAAAATATAGACATATAGTCAGATGGATAGACACAGACTTTTAGACTGATAAAGTAATAGGTAGATAGAGAGATATATAGATTGAGAGATAGATAGATTGATGGATGGATAGATTGACAGATAGGCAAATAGATAGATAGAAAAATAAATATATACACATATAGATAGATAGACAGGTATACTTATAGATAGATAGATAGATAGTTAGTTAGTTATATAGATATATAGATTCATAGATTGATATATAGATAGATATAAAGATAGATATAAATATAGATATATAGATAGATAGACAACTAAATAGATATAAAGATTGACATATGTGTGTGTATATTTATATAGATAGATAGATTGATTGATAGATTAAGAGAAAGTCAGTGAGATATTTAGAAAGTTAGATAGATAGAATAATAGATAGTTAGATATTTACATAGATTTATAGATGAACAGATAAATAGATAGATAGATAAATAGATAGACTAATAGATAGATAGACTTATTGACATATTGAAAGATAGAAAGATAGATAGATAGACAAATAGATAGATAGATAGATAGATAGACAGATAGATAGATACATAGATAGATTGATAGACATATAGACAAATAGACATATAGAAAATTACATAGATAGATAGATAAACACATAGACTTATAGACTGATAAACTAAAGGTAGATAGAAAGATATAGAGATAGACATATATACAAATAAACATATATATAGATAGACATGCATATAGATATATAGATAAATAAATATATATAAATATAGATAGATAGAGAGATATATAGACATATAAATAGATAGGCAAATAGATATATAGACAAATAGTCAAATAGATAGATAGACAAATAGACAAATAGAAAAAATAAAGAAATAGACAGATCGAAATATAGACTGATAGACAAGTAGATAGAAAGATAAATAGAAACATAGACAAAAAGTCACTTAGACAAATAAATAGATAGGTAAAAATATAGATAGATAGACATATATATACAGACATAAAGAAAGATAGATAGATATATAGACAGACACATAGACACATAGACATAGATTAAAAGATAGATACAATGAGAGACTAACAGACAGATATACAAATAAACATATATTTACATAGACTGATAGGCAAATAGAGAGATACACATATATACAGATAAGAAAATAGAAAATAGAAAGATACATAGATAGAAATAAAGATTAATAGCCAATTAGACTGATAGATGATAGATAGATAAATAGAAATAGAGATAGATAGATAAACAAATATATAGTTATATAGATAGACTGACAAATAGATAGATATATAGATAGATAAACATATAAACAAAATATATAGATAGATAGACATACAGGCAGATAGACAGACAGATAGATAGATAGATATATAGATCGATAAATAGACCGATAGACAAAAAAGATAAATAGACAGATAGACA
>JAREIK010001937.1:0-65617 GCA_029783825.1 Sapria himalayana
GAAATATAGATAGATAGATATATAACATATATATTATACAAATAAAATATAGATAGATAGATTTATACCAAAATATATATAAATATCAATAAATAGCTAGATAGATAGATAAATAGTTAGATAGACAGATAGACTAATAGATAGATCGACATATAGATTGGCAGATATATATAAAGGCAGATAGATAAATAGATAGATAGGCTACGAGATAGATAGACATAGAAAGAAAGAAAGAAAGATAGATAGATAATTAGATAGATAGAGATATAGATAGATAGATAGATAGATAGTCAGGTATATTGAGAAATAGATAGATAGATAGATAGTCATATTGATATATAGATAGACAGACACAAAGAAAGGCATATAGATAGAATAGATAGACATATAGATAGACAAATATATAGATATATAGATAGACAGATAAATAGACACATATAATAAAAATAATATAGAGATAGATGACCAATAAGTATTAGATATATAAAAAGATTTATAGATAGAATGATATAAATATAAATAGACATATAGATATATAGATAGATAGATAGATATGCAAATATATATAAAGTAAGATAGAAAGACAAATAGATAGATAGATATACATATGCATAGAGAGATAGATATACAAATAAATATACAGATAGATAGGTAGATATTGAAAGATAGATTGATAAAAATTTATAGATAGATTATAAATAGATTCATAGACAGACACATAGATAGATAAATAGATAGATAGATATATAGATTGATATATAGATAGACAGACAGATAGATAAATAGATAGATAGATAGGTAGATAAACAGATAGATTGACTGATAAATTGATACATATATAGATATATAAATAGATTGATAGATAAACAGATAGATAGACCATATAGATAGTAAAATAGTAAGACATATAGATAGAAAGATAGATAATCAAAAGATTTTCAGATAGATAGACAACTAGATATAAAGACAAATAAACACACATATAAACAAATAGATAGTTAGTTAGTTAGTCATTTAGGCAAATAGACAATTAGGTAGGAAAATAAATAGAGAAATAGATATACAATAGATAAACAAATAGATAGACAGATAGATCAAAAGATAGAAAGACATATACAACGATAGAAAGATAGATATATAGACAAAGAAAAAGATTGATTTAAAGATAGATAATTAGATAGACAAAATGATAGATATTTATTTAGATAGATGGATAGACAGAAAGAGAAATACATATTTAGACAGACAGACAGATTGATATATCGACATATAGTAGATAGAGAAATATATATAATATAGATAGATATACAGATAGATAGACAAATAAATAGATATATAGATAGATATACAAATATATATATATATATATATATATATATATATATATATATAAATAGATAGATAGAAAGATAGATAGAAAGATAGATAGAAAGATTTATTGATAGATAGATAAATAGAAAAATAGATTGATGTATATATAGACATATAGATAGATGGAAAGGATAGGACAAATAGATAGATAGATAGCTAGACAAATAGATACACTTTGATAGATATATATATATATATATAAGATAGATGGTTAGATAGAAATATAGATAGAAAAATAGGTATACATATAGATAGATAGATTTATATATAAATAGATAGATAGATAGATAGACAGATAGACTGACATATAGATATATAAACACTTAGAAAGATTAATAAATAGATTGATAGAAAAAAAGATAGATAGAATATTAGATAGATAGAAGATAGATTGATAGATAGACATAAAGATAGACGAAAAGATAGATTATTAGATAGATACATAGATAGATAAATAGATAGATACATCGGCACATAAATATACAGATCGATCATTAGATAGACACGTAAATTGACAGGTAGATAGACAGATTGATATATAGAAAGATAGATAGATAGATAGAGAAATAGATAGATATAAGTTAGATGATAGATAGATTGACATATAGATAGCAGATAGATAATTGAAATATATATAGATAGATCGATAAACAAATAGTTAGACAGACACATAGGAAGATAGATAATAAGATATATAAATAAATTATAAGACAAATAGAATGACAAAAGAATGACAAATAGATTAAAACACAAATACATATAGATAGATAGAAATAATATTAATAGATCTATAGATATATAAATAGACAGATAGATAATTTGATAGATAAATAGATATATATATATATATATATATATATAATATATAAGACAATTAGATAGACATATAGGTAGATAGATTGATATATGGATATAAATAAGATATACTGATCGATAGACATATAGAAAATTAGATAGACCGATACATGGATAGACACAGATAAATATATACCTAGATAGATAGACAGACAGTTAGATAAATAGGTATATTGATAGACAGACATATAGATAGATATGTAGACAAATAGATGGATAGGTTGATAGACAATTATATAGATAAATAGATTTAATAATAGATTTACAAATAAATAGTCAAATAGAAAGACACACATATAGAAAGATATATAGACAAATTGATAAAAAAATAAATAGACCAATAGATAAATAGATTTATAGATAGATAGATAGTTAGATAGAATGATAAAAATATATATAGACAAATATATAGATAGATAGTTATATATACTAATATATAAATAGTTAAATAGATAGATAAATAGATAATAGATAAATAGAGAAATTGATAGACAGATATATATAGATATATATACAGATAGGTTGATAGATAGATAGATAGATAGATAGATAGATAGTAAAAGTGATAGACAAATAGATATACAGATATATTGACAAAATATTTTTAGATACGTAGAGAAATAGATAAACAATAGATAGATAGATAGATATATATATATATATATAGATAGACAGATAGATATACAGATAGATAGATAGCTAGTAAAATAGATAGATGGATATATTGGCATATAGATATACAGATTGATTGACAGATAGATATAGATAGATATATAGATTGTTAGAGAAATAGATAAACACTTTGATAGATAGATATATAGGCAGACAAATAGATAGAAAGATAGATAGATAGGCAAATAGATAGACAGATAAATAGACAGAAAGATAATAGATAGATATATAGATACATAGATATACATATAGAGAGATAGAAACAAAGAAAGATAGATAAATAAACACATAAAAGGGAAAATTAAATATATTGATAGATAGAGATATATATACATTATTAGATAGATAGAAATATTGATAGATTGATAGAAATATAGAGAAATATATAGACAAATTATTAGATAGATACATAGATATAAAAATACATAGATAGATAAACAGATCAATTAGATAGATAGATCGACAGATAGATAGATCAACAAATAGATACTAGATAGATAGAACGATAGAGAGATATATAAATAGATATATAACACACAGATAGATTGATAGATATATAGAGAGATAGATAGAATGATAGTTAGATAGATAGATTGAAGATAGATAGACAGATATGTAAATTGATAGATATATAGATAGAAAGATAGATATACATACATATAGACAAATGGATAAACAGACACGTAGAAAGATTGATAGTCAAATATATAAATAAATTAAAAAACAAATTGTATGACAAATAGCTTATAACACACAGAGAAATAGATAGACAGACATATAGATAGATAAATAGACGATAGTGAGACATATAAATTGTTAAACATATTAATTGTATATAAATAGATAGAAAGATACACAAATTGATAGACATATAATTTGAAGATTGATAGATAGATTAAAGATAGAAAATTGATAGATAGATAGATATGACAATAGATCGATAGATACATAGATAGACACATAACAGATAAATAAATAGATTGATAGATTGATAGATTGGTATATTGATAGATAGATATGGATAGAAAGATAGATAAAAAAATAGATAGATTGATTGATAGAGTAATAGATAGAAAAATAGATAAACAATAAATAATGAGATAGATTGATATATATATTGTCAGAAAGAATGCTAGACATATTTGATAGTTAGTAGATAGATAGCTTGTTACAAAGATATATAGTTAAATATATAGATAGATTTATATACAGATAGATTGATATACTGAAAGATAGACAAATAGATAGATAAACAGATAGATAGAGAGATAGTTAGATAGATAGAAAGATAGAGAGATATAATGATAGACAAATCGATAGAGAGATAGTTATAAAATAGATAGATAGACTAATAAATATAAAGATAGTTTAGTAATAAATATATATAAATAGATAGAAAAATGAATAATAGATAAATAGATAGATAGTTAGACTAATAAAAAGATATATATATACATATATATATAATATATATATATATGTATCAATAGTATATATATATTAGTAGTTAGAATAATGATTGATAGACAATTTATAGAAAGATTTATTAACATATTGATAAACAAATTATAGATAGTTTGATATAGAGATTGATAGACAGATTAATCATATTTAGATAGATATATAAATAGATATATAG
Source organism: Sapria himalayana (assembly GCA_029783825.1). NCBI lineage: Eukaryota > Viridiplantae > Streptophyta > Magnoliopsida > Malpighiales > Rafflesiaceae > Sapria > Sapria himalayana. The sequence goes on from JAREIK010001937.1 coordinate 4,538, forward strand.
ATAGACAAATAAATAGATAGACAGATAATAATAAATAAATATGATGGATAGATGAAAGATAGATATATAGATAATAGATAGATAGACATCTAAATAGTTTAAATAGATAGCCAGATAGATCGACAGATAGATAAAAAAGATAGACAAATAGAAATACATGAAGAAAGAGAGATAGATAGATAGATCGATAGATAGATAGAGAGATAGTCTAATATAATTGATAGATTTGGGAAATATGATAGACAAATAGAAATATAGATAGATTGATTGAAAGATAGAGAGATAGACAAATAGATAGATAGATAAATAAATTAGTAAATAGCCAAATTGATAGATATATAGATAGATAGTTTTTTAGATAAATAGATAGATAGACAAATAGTTAGATAGATAGATAGTCAAATATATAGACAAATTTATAGACCAATTGATATATCGATAGATAGAAATATAGATTGATAGTTACAAAAATATAATGATAGATTAATAGACAAATTGATAGACATATAGATATATAGTTAAAAAGATAAATAGATAGTTTGTTAGAAAGATAGATATATAAATGATAGATAGATAGATAGACAAATAGATAGATAGACAGATAGATAAAGATATAGAAATGCCAGACAGATATATAAATAGATACATAGATTAATTAATAGAGAGATTAATAGATAGATAGATTGATAGATATACATATAGAAAGAAAGATTGATTGATAGATAGACATATAGATAGTGAGATAGATAGACATACAAAAAGATAGATAGATAGTCTTATAGATAGATAGATAGATAGATAGACTAATAGATAAACTGACATAAAGAGAGAGAGAGAGATAGACAAATAGATAGACAATAATATAGAGAAATAGATTAACATATAAATAGACAAATAGATAGACAGATAGATAGGCTGATTTATAGCTAGACATATAGATAAATAGATAAATAGATAAGATGATAGACAGATAGATAGATATATAAATAGATAAGATGATAGACAGATAGATAGATAGATATATAAATAGACAGACATACATATAGATATATAAATTGAGAATAGATAGAAACATAGATAAATCTATAAATAGCTAGATAGATAGATAGATAAATTGATTGATTGATAGAAGATAGACAAACAGATTGATAGACAAATAGATAAACAATAGATAGATAAATACATAAACAGATATATAGATAAATAAATAAATAAAATATATATATATATATATATATATATATATATGTGTGTGTGTATATATATATATATAGAAAAATAAATAGACAGATAGACATATAGATAGATATATAATAAATAGATAGACAGACAAATAGATGGATGGATATATAGATAGTGAGACAAATTGACACATAGATAGATAAATAGATAGATTGATAGACAGATAGATAGATAAACTAATAGATAGACTAATAGATAGACAAACAGATACATAGACATATAGAGATATAGATAAATAGACAAATAGATAAACAAACATAAAGAAAAAAGAAAGAAAGATAGATAGATACTTACATAGATAGATTGATGATTGAAAAAGAGATATATAGATAAATAGAAATATAGACAGCCAGACATATAGTGAAATAGATAGAGAAACAAATAGATTGACAAATAGAGATAGAGAGATTTACAAATAGACAAACATATAAATATACAGATATATAGATAGATATACATACATATAAATAGATAGAGAGAGAAATAGACAGTCAGATAGATAGAAAGATAGATAGGTAGACAGATATATAGATAGATAGAAATATAGACATATAGATCAAAAAACTAATAGATAAATAGATACATAGATAGATAGACGCATAGATAGATAGACAAATATAGAGATAAAATGATAGATAAATTTACATATAGAAAGATATATAGATGTTTGTCAAATTGATAGGTAGATTGATATATAGAATGATAATTAGATTGATAAATAGATTAATAGATAGATTGATAGAAAGATTGATAGAATGATTGATAGAAAGATTGATAGACATATAGACATATTAATATGCATATAGATAAATTGATAGATAGACGGATAGATAATCACATAGATTAACAAATAGATATAAAGATTGATATACATATTGGTTGATTGATTAAAAAATATGATAGATAGATTGATAAATAAATAGATAGACATATTGTTAGAAACATAGATAGAGATTCATAGATATTTATATAGATAGGTAGATATATGATAGTTACACATATAGATAGATGCATATATAGATATATCGATAAATATATAGATAGATTTATTAAGAGATAAATAAAATGATAAAAATGTGGATAAATAGATCGAGAGATAGTAAGATTGATAGATTGATTGATAGACATTGATAATTATATTGATAGATAGATTTATATAGATTGATACAAAAATTGATAATAAAATTTAAATTTAGATTGATAGATAGAAAGATAGATAGATTATTGATAGATAGATAGATAGACATATAGATAGATAGATAGATGGAAAATTATATTGATAGATTTATAGATAGATAGACAAATAGATAGATAGACAAATAGATAGATAGTTAGACAGATAGATAGATAGATAGATCGATAAATAGATAATGAGACATATAGATAGATCGATAGATAGACAGATAGATTGACATTTAGATAGACAAATAGATAGATAGATAGATAGATAGATTGATTGATAAATAGATAAATAGATAGACAAATAGATAGAAGGATAGATAGATAAATATATAGATAGATAAATTTATAGAGAGTTCAATAGATAGATAGATAGATAAATAAAAATATAGAAAGATCAATATATAGACAGACAGATAGATAAATAGATACATAGAGAGATAGACAAAAAGATAGCTTGACATATAGATAGGCAGATAGATAGAAAGATAGATAGATAAACATATATATAGACAGACAGAATAATAGATAGATAGACATATATATAAAAAGATAAATAGATAGATAGATATTTAGATAGTTAGATAGATAGATAGAGAGAGAGAGATAGTTAGGTATATAGAGAAATAGATAGATAGATAGATAGATAAACATATTGATATATAGATAATGACATATAAATAGACATATTGATATACATATATATAGAAAAATATATAGCCATATAGATAGATATATAGATAGATAGATAGACAAACATTAGGCAAAAACATAAATAGATAGATTAATAGATAGTCAGATATATAGACATGTCGTTATATAGAATGATAGACATATAAATAAACAGATGATAGATAGATATACTGAAAGATAATTTGAGATTCATTTATAGAAAGATTGATAGATAGATTCATAGACAGATAGATACATAGACATATAGTTAGATCAATTGATAAACAGACAGATAGATAGATGTGTCAAATGGGTCGGGCCGGGCCGGGCCGAATTTTTTGGGCATGAGCATGCCGTCGTGCCTTGCCAGACATGACACAGTTACTGTACCGTGCCGGGTCTGGCGCGCCACGGTTTAAAATAGCCTAGCCCGGCCCGGCCCATAGGCATGCGGGCCGTGCAGTGCCTTGCCGGGCCCGCTCGGGCTTGCTTGTCCGTACGGGTCAAGATTCGGGGGGACCATGGGTCGGGTCGAATCAGACCCGACCCGTGGTCTTTTTTGCGGGAGGGGCCATCGTGGGGTTGGGCTCACGAGACAAACCCGTGTTAGTGTGTCGTGCCGCGGGCTGAACCATGCCGGGTCAGGCATGACACGGCACGGGCCAGGCACGGCACGACACGGCTCGTGCCTTACCCGGGCTCGGCACGGGCCCAGGCACGGAATTTTTACGTGCCGGGCCGGCCTAGGCACGCCTGAACCGTGCCATGCCTCGTGCCGGGCAGGGCCGGCCCGGCCTGGTCGACACCTCTACAGATAGATAGATAGATATGTAGATATAAAGATAGATTGCCTGATAAATAGGTAGAGAGATTTATAAATAGATAGATAAATAGATAGATAGACATATAGATTGTAAATAGATAGATAAATAGATAGATAAATAGATAGATAGAAAGATAGATAGTCAAATAGATAGACATATAGATACATAAATAGATATATAGACAAATAGACACAATATAGTCAAATAGTTAGTTAGTTAGTTAGTTAGTCATTTAGGCAGACTGATAATCAGGTAAGCAGATAGATAGACAAATAGATATACATATAGATATATAAATTGATGGATAGAAAGATCGAAAATAAGATAGATAGATAGATAAATAGACAGATAGAAATGCACAAAGATAGACCAATAGATAGATAAACATATTGATTGATTGATTTATATATAGTCAAATAGATAGACAAAATTATAAAAATATATTTAGATAAATAGATAGATAAAAAGTGAGATAGATATTTAGACAGATAGATACATAGATATATATATATATATATATAGTTAGAGAAATAAATATAACATAGATAGATAGATAGATAGACAAATAGATTAATATATAGATAGATAGACAAATAGATATATAGATAGATAGATAGAAAAAAAGTTAGACTGATACCTAGCATATAGATATATGGATAGATAGACAGATTGATAGATTGCTATACAAATAGAATTACACATTGATAAAAAGATATATATACAAATAGATAAATAGATAGATAGATAAATAAGTAGACAGAAAGATAGATAGATATATAGAAAGATAGAGAGATAGATAGACAAACAGACAGATAGATACATATATAGATAAACACGTAGAAAGACAGATATATAAATTTATAGATAGAGAGAGAGATAGATAATTAGATAGATAGAAAGATAGATAGATATCTAGTAAGATAGACAAATAGATAGATAGATTATTAGATAGATACATACTTAGATAAATATATAGATAGATAGATCAATAGATAGATAGATTGACAGATTGACAGATATATCTACATATAGATAGATAGATTGATTGATTGATATATGATAGGTAGAGAGATAGATAGATTGATTGATTGATATATGATAGGTAGAGAGATAGATAGATTGATTGATTGATATATGATAGGTAGAGAGATAGATAGATTGATTGATTGATTGATCGATTTACATATAAATAGATAGATAGATAAATATATAAATATACATAAACATAGATAGATAGATAGATAAACATATAGAGAGGCAAATAGATAGACATATAGATATACAGATAGATAAATAGACAAATAGATAGATAGATATATAGATAGAGAGATAGATAGATAAACTGATAAAAGGATATTTTGATAGATAGATAGATAGATATACAGATAGATAGACACATAGAAAGAGAGAGAGAGAGAGAGAGAGAGATAGATATATAGATAGATATAAAAATAGATAGACAATTAGATAGACAATTAGATAGACAAATAGATATACATATAGATAGACAAATAGATATAGAAATAGATAGACAAATAGATAGACAAATACACACACACACACACACACACACACAGATAGATAGATAGATAGACATATAGATAGATAGATAGATAGAAAAATAGAGAATAGATATATATATATATACATAAATAGATATATAGATAGATTGATATATAGATATAAAGATTGATAAATATAAAGATAGATTTTTAAGAAAGATTGATAGATAGATTGATAGGTAGACATATAAATAGAGAAATATATAGATAGATAGATTGATTGATTGAAAGATAGATAGATAGTCAAATAGATATACATATAGATAAGGAGATAAATATATAGATAGACAGATAAATAGATACATAAACAAATAGATATACATATAAATAGATAGATATATTAACCGAACGCAATATAAACATATAAATATATAGATACATAGACAAATTTATAAACAGATTTATAGCCAGATTCATATATAGATTGAATGAAAGATAGATTGACAGATAGGCATATAGATAGATAGATAGATAGGTAAATAGACAAATATAAAAACTGATAGATAGACAGACATACATACATATAGATAGGTAGATATATAAAAACATAGATTGATTGATAGATATATAGATAGTTAGATAAATAAAATAGATATATAAAATAGATAGTTAGATAGATAGAGAAATAAATAGATATAAAGTTAGACAAATAGATAAATAAATAGACATATAGATAGACAAATATATATATTTGTGTGTGTGTGTGTGTGTGTGTATATATATCTATGTATGTATGTATGTATATATATATATATAGACAGATAGATAGACAGAAAAATCAAAAAATCAAAAAATCGATATACATATAGATAGACAAATATATAGACATATATAATGAAAGTTTGATATACAGATCAATAGACAAATTGATAGACAAATTAATAGACAATCTGATAGATAGACATACATATAGATAAACAGACACATATATAGACAAATTGACTCTCATTAGTCAGTTAGGCAGCCATACAATCATGTAAGCAATTATATAGCCAAATTGATATACATTTATATAGATAGATAGTAAATCTGATAGATTGAAAGATAGATAGATAGATATATCGATAGATAGATAAATATATAGAAAGAAAGATAGTTAGATATATAAAGAAATAGATATATAGACAGATAGGCAGATAGACAGATAGGAAGAGAAATAGATACACAAAAATACATATTGACATCTAGACAAATTGATTGATATATATATACATAGTTAGATTGATAGACAAATAAATAGATATATAGATATATATATATATATATATATATATATATATATATAGTCAAATAGACATATAATAAATTTAGAGACAAATTGACAAATAAATATATAAATATATAGACAAATAATTTGATAGGAAGATAAAGAAAAAGATTATTTGATAATATAAAGACAAAATGTTAGTGAAATTGTTAGATAGACAAATATAAAGATTAACTAATAGACTGATATATAATATAATAGATATATTGATATATAGATAGATATACAGAGAGATAGATAGATAGATACACAAATACATAGATACTTAGGTAGGTAGATAGTTGCATAGATAGATAAACAAATATATATATATATATATATATATATATATATATATATATAGGCAGATAAACATATAGAAAGATAGTTAGACTAGCAAATAGTCTCAAAAATATAGATAGATATATAAATAAATTGATAGATAGATAAACAAATAAACAGATAGATCGATAGACAGGTGAACAAATAGACTTATATACATAAAGATATATAGACAAATATAACAGTTAAATATATTGCTATATAGTGAGATAAATAAGATAGATTAAAAGAAAGATTGATAGATTGATAGTTATTCAGATAGACATATAGATAGATTGAGAGATTTATAGATTGATAAATAATAGAAAGATATAGATAGATAGATAGATAGACAAATAGATAGATACATATATAGAGATATAGTTAGTTAGACAAATAAATAAATAGATACATAGAGAGATAGACAAATTGACAAATTGATTGATACACATATTGATTGATACATATATAGATAGATTGATAGATAGATAAATAGACACAGAGAGATGTACAGATAGAAAGATAGAGATATATAAAGATAGACTAATAGAGAAATTCTCAGATTGGTAGATAGACAAAAAGACTGATAGACATATATATAGATTGATATTTAAATATATTGATAGGTAAATAGATATATTTATAAATAGATATATAGATTGAAAAATCTACAAAAAGCTAGCTAGATAAATAGATAGGTATACACATAGATAGATAGATAGATAGATAGAGAGATAGATAGAAAGACAAATATGTATTTAGACGGATAGATAGATAGATAGACAAATAAATAGAATTATAAATAGGTAGGTAGATAGCCAAATGGATAGATATATAGATAGATAGATATATAGATAAAATGATATAGAGATTGATAAACTCATAGACATATAGATAGAAAGATAGATAGATATATTGATAGGCAAATAGATAGATGGACACAGAGACAAATAGACATATAGATAGAAAGATAGCTAGATATATTGATAGATAGATAAATAGATGGACACAGAGACAAATAGATAGATATATAGATAGATGGACACAGAGACAAATAGATAGATATATAGATAGATGGACACAGAGACAAATAGACAGAAATATAGATAGATAGACAGACATATATATATATATATATTAATAGATAAATAGATAGACACATTAATAGATATATAGATAAGTAGATAGATATATAGAAATATAGAGAGATAGATATATTAAATAGATAGATAGATAAATTGATATAAAAACATATAGAAAAATAGACCTTTAATTGATAGATAGTCAAATAGAGAGATATATAGATATATAGATATATAGATATATATTTAGATTTACAGACAGATAGATAGATGGATAAACTGATAGTCTGATAGAAAGAAATACATTTAAATAGTACGATAGAAAAATAGACACATAGATAGATAGACAAATAGATTATTAATTAGTTAGTGAATTAGATAGATAGAAATATAAACATAAAGATAGATTGATAGTTTGATAGATAGACACATAGATAAATAGACAATTAGAAAGTTACACATATAGAAAGAAAAATAGATCGAAAGATATAGATATATATATATACATATATACATATAAAGACATAGACATATATATTGTTAGATAAATAGACAGATAGACATATAAATAGATAGAAAGACAAATAGATGGATATACACATATACTTATAGACTAATAGACTAATAGATAGATAGAGAGATAGATAGATAGAAAGATAGACAGATGACTGATATATAGATATTTAGACAAATAAATTGATAGAAAGATTGATAGATAGATAGATAGATTTATAGATAGATAGATATATAGATAAAAAAATAGATAGACAAACAAACAGATAGACATATAGATAGATTATTTGATAGATAGACAGATAAATATATAGATAGTTAGACATATAGATAGATTGATTGATAGATAAATAGTTACATCGATAGATAGATTGACACAGACATATATACAATAGATAAATAGATTGATAGATAGTTAGACAAATTGATAATATAGCTAGATAGATATATATACAGATAGACATATAGATAGATAGGTAGATAGATCGATAGACATATAGATATATAGATATATAGATAAATAGATAGTCAAATTATTAATAGATAGAGATATAGATAGTCATATAGATAGATAGACAGATAGATAGATAGCCTGCTAAAAAGATTGGTATTTATATAGATATATATATATATATATATAGATATATACACAAATAGATAGATAAAAATAATAGACCGTTAAATATTTATTTAGATAGTAAGATAAATAGATAGATAGATATGTAGATAGATAGAAAGATAAATAGACAAATATATAGATATATAAAAAATAGATAGATAGACATATATTCTGATAGACGTATAGATAGTTAGATAGATTGAGTGATAGATAGATATACAGATTGAGATATAGACAAATAGAAAGATAGTTAAATACTTAGACAATTAGACACATAGATATATAGATAGCTTGATTATTAAATAGTTAGTTAATTAGATAGATTGAAACATAAATTGATAGATATTTTGACTGATTGACAAATTGATAGATAGACAAATAGAGAAATAGAAAGTTATACATATAGATACATAGAAATATAGATGGATATTCAGATTTAAAGAAAGATATAAATTTAGACAAATAGATAGGTAGACAAATAGATAGATACACACTTTAACAAATATATAGTTAGTCAGATAGATAGATAGATGGACTAATAGTCTGGATTAAAAATAGATAATCAGATAGAGAGACAGACAAATACATAAATAGATAGTTAGACAATTAGATAGAACATCAAATAATTATATAGATAGATATACAATTAGACATATAAAAAGATAGAAAGATAGATAGATAGACAAATAAATAAATAGATAGATAGATAAATTTATATATATATAGATTGATATACACGTAGACAACTAGATTGATAGATTGTTAGGTAGTCAAATTGATTGATAGATAGATAGATCAATAAATAAATAAATAGACACATAGTCTAATAGACTTATATACAAAAAGATAATAGAGAGATAGATAGTAAGATAGATTGACAAACAGAAAGATAAATATACAGACAGAAAGATATATATATATATATATAGATAAATAGATAGATAGATAGATTGTCTTATAGACTGATAGATAAATAAATAGATAAAGAGTTGAAAGATAGATATATAGATAGATAGACAAAAAATTGATTGAGAAACACATAGATATATAAATAGTTACATAGATCAATATATATATATATATATTACAACAAAAACCATAATCAATGATGCTTAAAAAGCATCATTATATATATATAATGTCGCTTATCAATAGTGTCATCCGCTAGCATGACATAAAAAGTCTATACATATAATGCCATTTTTTTGCAGTGTCGTTCAATCATACATTGACGCTAAAATAAAGTATCATTTTTATTAACAATGACGTTTTATTTTAGCATCAAGGTATGATTGAATGACATTGAAAAAAAACGTCATTATATGTTATAGCTATCATACATTTTTTTAATACTATGACACTTAGTAAAAGCGTCAAGGAAGATTATGATTTAAATAAATTTAAATTTAATAATTATTGTAAATATATTTTTACCAGTTCTTGTAATACTACATGCACATAAGAACAACATTCTTTACAATCCATACCAAGAATATAGTTTTCAAGTATAATGGGGAACTTGGACTTCTTACAAAAAAAAAAATATAACACAATTTCAACATTCATTTCTTAAATTTAATTCAAAATTTTTGATATATGCAACCCAATTGTACCTTATCTCCATAAAACTGGTTCCTGCTAGCTTGACAAAGTTGAGAGTTAATTTCCAAATAAGGTAACCTGCATATAAAAAGATGAACAATAAATACTTACAATTGCAAAAAAATATATATTATAGAACATTGGAAAAAAACAGGAATGATAACAACATATCATAAAATTAATTTATATAACAATCGACATATACGATTAAACAAATTTAACAACAACAAAAATATAGTTAATAGTAATGGATAAAATATAAAGCAGGAGATTTATCAATTATGGCATAAAATTTTTGATGAGGTCTGTTTTTTAAAGGTAAAATTTCTTTGAGCCCTGCATTAAGAAAAAGAATTTTGTTACCAATAAATGCTTCATTCTATAATAAGAATGAAAAAACTTACATATTAACAATGCCTTTAAGATCATCTGAAGGGTGATGATGCAAGGAATCAAGGTAATAGGTGATCAAAGTCATTATGTCAAGTACCACCAATACCCAATAACAACTACAAAATTAACATTAGTGTAACAACATAACATTTATAATTTGATAAATATGCATACTTATAATCTTACTTATGTTAAATAACTTACCCTGGGTTATATTGAATAAAAACAAAATCTACATTATTTGCATTCTTCAACCGATTAGTTATAACACTTGACCTATTTTTCTTGCTTGCTTCTCCCAATCTAGTTTTGGAAACCAAGGTTGGATTTACAAAAATAAATCGCTCTGCCTCTTTAGCATCAATCATCTTTGTATGCAATTGCCTGATTTAATTTCAAACAATATTTAAAAGTTTTAATATTTTAATTTAACTAATATTAAATACAATTCTCATTATGAAAAATTAAAGCATAAATAAGATAGTTAAAAAATATGAAAAACATATTAAATGTTTCTCTTACCATATATAGAACATAAGGCAATTAGATGATACCTTTGTTGATGATATTATGATATCCATATCTTCTTTCATGTGGAAGGTCTTAAATGACTGTCCAAAAACATCCTCTATGAAAATAGTGGGATAAATAACAATTTGATAGTCACCATCTTATTATGATACATAGAAAAAAATTAACACTCAAGAATATTCAATGAATCAAAAATCATTTATAAATATTAGAGTAATCAAGAAAAATATATTTAGCCAACCAAAATATTATCATGTTCCATTATGGAATAGATTTGCATTTTGGAATATTATCAATCAATTAGTTAATTTGTGGTTATAACTTTAGGTGCTAATGAGACGAGACAACTCACAAGCTACTCGGACTCAACTCAATTAAAATTCGATCAAAACTCAACTCGTGTAAGATCAATTCGAGTTCGAGCATGACTAAAAATGTTAACTAGTTTAGTCGACAAACTAGTAACTCGACTCAAATAGATCACAACTCAAAAATTTTTGTATATAAAATTTAAATTTTTTTTATTTATATCTCTATTTTAGGAGATGAAATATATAATATATCTATATTTTTTTTATTCTTAAAAATCATACATTTTTATTATTTATGTAGTTATAAATATATTTATTTTTAAAATATTTTATTTTTTCTAAAGACAATATATAATAAAAAAGGATATTATTCTATAAATTATATTAATAAATTAATATTATAATTAATATATATAAACTATTATTATAATTTATATCCAAATTATAAATTAGTCATTATACATTTTTATATAAATCTTAAATAGTTTTCAGCTTACTTTTTATTTTATCTAAGCTTAGTGTTCTAACCTTAACAACTAATTTTAGGAGAATTGTATAATTTTTTTACCAAACCAAACAAAATCCAATGTTAGATTCCACTCACTTACAACATTCAACGGAATGGTTGCATAGTTGTTGTATTAAAGAAAGCATGGTTCAAGGTGGGTCATGTGTCAGAAGGCAAATCACATGCCCACCCTTATCACACCCAACCCATGACATTTTTTGTAGCTATCATGTATGCTCAAATCACAGTCTCACAAGCACCACCCCAAAACCCAACATGACCCATGTCAAGCATAAGATTCGAACCAAATTTAGTCTAAACCACTAGTAAGTTGGATCAAGCTATGCTACATATACACAACGAACAAGGGCCACTCCATCATCCCTCCATTATCAACATCTAACACTACAACATTTTTCCTTGAAACTAACTATTCTAGTCGTTTTTTAGACGTGTTTAAACCATCACTAATGTATAAAAATTTGTCATTACATCTACCCTGAGGTTGGTAAGGAATATTGGGTAAAGGGTGAAAAAAAAAAACTATTCTAGCAGTTTTTACTTCATCATGATAGTAATTTTCCATGAACAAACAAGTTATTGTCAAATAAAATGCTAAGCTAGGAAAGATGAGACAATGTTAAGGAAAATGGTACTTAGAATGATGAAGCTTTCAGAAATAGTAAATCAGGAGGTATCCACTAAGTGAAGCTACTAAACTTAATAAACAACATTGCAGAGTCTACACAAAATTCACAAATAAATAAAGTTTCATAGCACACTCCAAACAGGCTACATACCAGGCTTCTTATACATTGAGACAAACATCTACTTAATGCATTTGAAGCTTAAAAATAAAAACTTTTAAAGATTACCAATAGGATGGGTATGGTATACTATTATTCCTATCATAGCTTCAGGACCTTAACTGGCCGCCAGACCCAAGTGGCGACCTAGAAAGTCTCTGACCCAAATCATAAGAAATTCCAGAGAATGGTGACCCATATACATTAGGGTGGTTCATGCTATTAGGGAAGGCTAGCACTGAATAAAATCAAAAAGTATACAGCACAAAACACACTAAAGAAAATAGACACAAAAAGGAATCACAACTCATGAAAGTTTTAGAAGTATAGTACCTCCTGTATAACAATGAGGAGAAGAATAGGACGATCCCCTACATGACTCAAACAATCGCTTGGATTGAAGTGAGTTTTCAGTTCCACTCAGCAGCAAAGGAGAATGCATTGGCATTGGAGAAGAAACAATCACATTACAGATGTTCTGTAGTTTATATTGCCCAGAAATCTGCACAAAGAAGAGTTTTGCTAGTTTAATTCATAACAGGCAAAATCATGTCCAATGGGCAGTAGGAGAAACTGTAGGAAGTACAGCAACTGGATCCAGCAGAAGAGATAAATTCACATATAGTCAAATGCTAGTAGAAAATAATGGACACATCGTAAACTTTAGGGTACGATCATAGATAACCACTAGACCAGAGAAAAGCTTGATAGCATAGTCTGTAATCTCATGAGTTTCATATTCTGCAAAAGCATATCCTTTGAATTTGTCACTCTCTTTATCCCGAGCAAAGTGCAACTTCAGAACTCTCCCAGCTTGAATTAAAATATCATACAAAACCCTATCGCTCACCCTCTCATCCAAATTCCCTAAAAAAATTATTACAATATATAATATAAAGATGTTCCGTGAATACTTAGAGAATCAAGATATTGGATGCTTAGAGAAACAAGATAATTATGGAAGAAGAATTTTGGCGTGCAGTTGGTGAGCAGAAAATATGGAGCTTGCTCTTTTCTGTCCGTTACATTCATGACCCAATCAGCCTTCAAATAGGCATTACAGATAAATTGAAAAACACCCCACTATGTGGGAGAACACCCCCACTGACTTTACAAAATAAACTACCACAACTTAAGAAAAAAATAAGGAAAAGACTAAGTATAAGTCAACAACTGAAATGGGTAAAGAGTAGGTAGTTAATGGTGTTTTGTTTGAAGTTGTACTAACAAGAATGTAACCAAAACAATGTTGAGATGTGGTAGTGGTTCATGTAATGTCCTAAGTATGCTGACGACTACTAATTGCCAATAGGTTAACCTCGTCAATTATAGTGATTCAATGCGCTGTTTTTTGATAAAAATTAAATGTATGGAAGAGTAGATACAATTAGAAACTTAATGGGGAAACTTACAAAATGCTGCAAATATGGCCAATGATATCGGAGACGCGAGCTTGAAGCCGAGCTGTTCGAAATGGCCGAACATGATGAAGAAGACGCGCAAGTCTTTCTAGCGATCGATTCTTCATTATTATAATTAAGTTAAAAATAATATTAAATTAATCACATAATTTTATTAAATCACCTTATATTTTACATTATATTTTTATTTCTCTTATGGATAAATTAAATATTAACAAATTAATTTTAAAATTAAATATTATTACTTCTTTTATAAATAAAAAACTCAATTTTGAATGTAAAAATATTTAGATATTTTTAAATTTTATCATAAGTTTATGTTTATTTTTAATAAATAATTTTCAACTAAAATTTGATAATTTTTTTATTATTATAGAGTAAAAATAAAAATATTATTAATTATTTATAAAAAAATAAATAAGAAATTAGTTACAAATCAATAAATTCAAAATTAAATTTTTTACATCCACGACACTAATTTCAGTGACAAGGTTTTTAATTTTCAGCCCCTTATTCATTGGAAAATTTTTACGGAGATAAAAAATTTTCCTAACCTATTAGTCTTAACAATGACACATCTAGTAAGTGTCATTAAATATCTACTTACAAATATAATAATGACATTTTATAAAAGCGTTAAAATATAAAGCGTCATTAATTTTAAGTTTTGTTGTAGTAACAATGACACTTCTAGTATGTGTCATAAAAACTTAATACATTTTCCAAATAATGACGCTTTTAGAAAAGCGTCATTAAATGTCTAATTACAAAAAGTATAATGACATTTTCTGAAAGCGTCAAGATATAAAGCCTCATTGATTTGATGTTTTGTTGTAGTGAGATAGATTTACATATAGACTAATAGATAGATTGACAAATAGGCAAATAGATAGATAGATAGATAGATAGATTGATAGATAAATAGATAGACAAATAAATATATACATAGATAGATAGATAGACATGTATACATATAGATAGATAGATAGACAAATTGTTAGATAGATCGATAGATAGATAGATAAATAGACAGATAGATAGATAGAAAAATATACATATAAGCAGAGAGGTAGATAGATAAATAAACACATATACTTAAATATAGATAGATAGATCGATAGACATAAAGATAGATAGATAGATAGATAGACATACATACATAAAGATAGACCGTTGATAGATAAATTGATAGATAGACACACAGATAGATAGATAGATAGATAGATAGATAAGAAGATATACACATAGACACATAGAGATATAAACATATAGATATATAGGCAGATAGTTAGATAGATAGATAGACATATAGATAGATAAGTAGATAGGTAGATAGATAGACATATAGATAGATAAGTAGATAGACAAATAGATAGATAAAATTATAGACAAATAA
The DNA here is from genome assembly GCA_029783825.1 of Sapria himalayana. Classification (NCBI taxonomy): domain Eukaryota; kingdom Viridiplantae; phylum Streptophyta; class Magnoliopsida; order Malpighiales; family Rafflesiaceae; genus Sapria; species Sapria himalayana. The sequence goes on from JAREIK010001937.1 coordinate 20,766, forward strand.
ATCGATAGTTTGATTGAAAAATATAAGATAGATATATTAATAGATAGATAGTTAGATACAAAATTTGTCAAATCTCATAAAAAAATGAGAAATAAATAATATGATTTTGTTTTTGGAAAAAAAATGAGCTCAATCATAATTTTGCAATAAGAAAAATAAGCTAAAAATTTTAGAACCATGATGATAAAATAGATTTTGTTATTAAATTCATCATGAAAAATATAGTTACGGTAAATTTTTTCATATTCTGAAGAAGTCAGAATTTAGTTATTTTTTTATATATTTTAAATTATTTTTAGAATAAATAAATAAATAAATGAAAACAACACAAGTAGAAGACCATGCCACGACATCAACACGTGGCTGCTCCATGCACGATCATGTGTCAAAAAAAAGAAAAAGAAAAAAAACTATTTTAAAAATATTTATTTTTATATTATTATAAATGAAAACATCAGGAATCCTAAAAATGTGAAGATGGGGAAAGAAAAAAAACATACTTCAAGGGAGAAAGTGACACAATGCAGATGAAAAAAAAATTAAAAGATTTGTTGATTTTATTTTGATCATAATGGATTATTCTTAAATCGGAATAGAATAGTCTACGAACTAAAGTTACTCTACTTGACAAGATTTTTAGTTTACTATTAAATTTATTAAGTTTCCATTAAATTTTTCGTAGGGTAGTAGTTTTCTTTTATCGTAATTTCTTTCTATTTAAAGACCATAAATGTTAATGTTTTAAATTTCAATTTGAATTGTTAGGAATTTAATTGGAAATGGTAAATTGGTAAAAAGTTTCTATATTTCGTTTAGTAAAATTTAGTTCAGAATGAATTAGATTTGGTTTGTTATAATTGTGTCTGAGAAATCAAATGAAAATGATATAATTACATTTCATATGTACTAAAACATTCCATATAAATGGGTGGGTGCTTGATATATATATACATACATATAAAGATATATGGATTGTATTTGGCGAACACAAATTAGTAAAACATCCAAACTGAGTTGCGTGGTATTTCTTTATGGAGCATGGCTAATATAAATATGCTAACTCAAATTGCGACAATGGCCAGTCTGAGTTACGCGGTGGTTTTTAGAAAATATCTAAGAAAAAAATATATATTATCAGAAAATGTCCAATATATTTTTCGGAGGAAGTCCATATTTCTCGAAATTAATCCAAGAAAAACATATTTTGTTTGGATAAATGTCCAATATGTTTTTGAGAGTATGTCCATATTTTTTGGAATAAATCTAAAAAAAAATAAATAAATAAATAATATATATATATATATAATATCACACATGGCTTTGGCATGTGTGAGGGTGTCGATGGGACTCAGGAATATGAGCATATAAATATTTCATCCATAATTATTTTAATGTAAACATTATACTTGAGTGGGTATTAATATATATGCATGATATGTTATGAGCACTTAGATAGGGAGTAGCCCTATAAAAGTTTACATCTACAGTGTTTTGTTCGCTCCATTGCGAGACCCCTTTCAGGTACATGTCTAGGACAAATGACAGATACACATGCGGGATCGCACATGTGAAGGGAAGCTAGTAATGGCTTAAATAATATTTTTTGTGTTTTTTTATTCCACAGAAAAAATAAAAGGAAAAAATTGTTTACACTATTTGAAAAAAAAATATTTTATTGCATATTTTATTGTGTGATGAAATGGAGTGGGACCCCTGAGAGATGGGATGTCACATAAATAGATAGATAGATATATAGATAGACAAAAAAACAAATAAAAATAACAACAATTAAATAGTTAGAGAGATAGATAAATAGATAAACATAAAGATAGAGATATTTAAATAGGTAGATATTTAGACAAATTGATAGATAGATAGATATATATAAAGATAGATAGTTAGCCAGTTACACAGATACAAAGATAATTAGATAGACAGATACATAGATTAATAGATAAAGATATATTAAATTAGACATATAGACATATAGTTACATAGATAGATAGATAGACAGATACACATATAGAGAAATAGTTAGATAGATATACAGATAAACATATATACAATGGATAAAGACAAATAGATAGATAAATAGCTACTTAGATATATAAATAGACAGACACTATAGATTTACCTAGAGATAATAGAAAGAAAGATAGTTAAACAATTAGATAGATAGATAAATTGAAAGATATATAGTTAGACAGTTAGAAACATAGATAGTTGGATAGTTATAAATATATATAGATAGTCATATAATCAATTAGACAAATAAATAGATAGATAGACAGATATAAAGATAGCTATATAGATAAATAGATAGATAGATATATAGATAGATAGACAGATGGATAAAAAGATAGATATATACATAGATAAATAGATAGATAAAAAGATAGATAGTTAGATAGATATATAGAAAGGTATCAATTATACAGATAGATAAATAGATAGATAGAAAGATAGAATGATAGATAGATAGATAGATCGAGAGATAAATAGATTGATAGATAGACAGATCGAAATATAGATAGATAGTGAGATACACATATGGATAGATAGATAAATAGCAAAATTGTCATATAGACAGATATATAGATATACAAATAGCTATATAGAAATAATGATAGATAGATAGATAGACAAATACAAAGATAGATCGAAATATAGATACATAGATTGATAGATAGACAGATAGATAAATAGTAAGATAGATAGACAAATAGACAAGTAAATAGATAGAGAGATTGATAGAGAGGAAGATATGCTGATAGATAGATATATAGATAGTTATATTGACAAATAGATAGACATGCACACAAATAGACAAATAGATAGATAGATAAATAGAGAGAGAGATAAAAAGAATGACTAATAGACAGATAGACTAATAGACTAATACAAAAAGATAGATTGATAGATATATTGTAAAATAAATAGATAAATTGATAAACAGATAGATTGATTGATTGATAGATCGACACAAAAATAAATATAAAGAAAAGCAAATAGATATATCGATGGATAGATAGATAGCTGGACAGTTTTAATGATAGACTAATAGACAAAAAGATAATTAAACAATTAGAAATATAGATAGATAGAAAGATAGATTGACAGATAGATATATAAACAAAAAGATAGATAGATAGATAGATAGATAAACATATAGACTAAAAAATAGATAGATAGAAAGACATTTAGATAGATAGAAAGATATATAGACAAATAGATTGTTAGACAAAAAGATAGATTGATATATAAATATATAGATAGATAGATTCATTGATAAATAGATAGACAAATAGATAGAAAGACATTTAGACAGACAGACAGACATATAGAATGATAGATTTACAAATAGATAGATAAACAGATAAATATATAGGCAAATAGATAGAGATTTAGCTAGAAAGATAGACAAATAAATAGATAGATACAAAGACAAATAGGCTGATTGATAGATAGATAGATAAATACATTGATTAATAGATAGACAAATATACAAATACATAGATAAATAGATAGACACATAGACATATAGACAGATTGACATATTGATAGATTGGTAGATACATTGATAGTCAAATTATTAGATAGATAGTCAAATAGATATATAGATACACATATATATTGGTATACAGATAGAAAGAAAGATAGATAGATACACATATATATAGATAGACAGATATATAGATATAAAGATACATAGAAAAATAGAAAGATAGATAGTTAGATATATAGATAGAGATATAGATAGATAGATTGATAGTCAGATATACATACAGATATATTGATAAATAGATAGACAAATAAATAGATAAATAAAATTGAAAAATTGATAGACATATAGATAGACAGATAGACTATTAGAAATACAAATAAATTGATTGATGGATAGATAGTTAAACACATAGACTAATAGCCACATATACAACAAGATTGATTGAAATATATACATTGAGATAGATATACAAATAGAAAGATAGTCAGATTGATGTATAGATAAAGAGATAGATAATTAGATAGATAGGTAAATAGATATTTAGACATATAGACATATAAATAGATAGATAAATAGATAGTTAGATGTATAGTCTAATAGATGAATAAAGAGATTGAGAAATAGAGATAGATAGATAGACAAATTTACAAATAGATAGATAGATAGAGACAACGATAGTTTGCTGGAAAAATTGACAGATAGATAAATACACAAATAATTAGTTATATAGATATACAAATATATAGATAGGCAGATAAATAGATAGATAGGTAGATAGAAAGAACGAAAGATAAAAAGATAGATATATAGATTGGTATATTGATACATAGACAGATTGACACATAAACCTATAGACACATTGTAGCACCCATTTTCAACACATTTCATTCAGACCATTTCAAATATGCGAAAGCATTTTTTTTTTTCGTTTGCTACGGTAGACCCATAAATATTTAACAATTCACTTACAAAATAGCATACCATGCCTTTAAAAATATTACACAACATTGTTTCGTAATTTACTATTTTTAAAATACAAAATAAAGTCATGCTCAAAATGATATTAATGCATATGACGGAGCATACTCCTCAATTCTTTCTCAGTGACTCTGTGCTTCTCGATCTTGCCTCTTCCCCCTTACACTGTCTATCACTTGGTACCTACACATTGGTAAAACAATACGCTAAGCATTTTCATGCTTAGTGGTTCTATACAAATCCATTCTTCAGTTTCAATTAAAACAAATCATGCAATTTAACAATTCAATACTTTCAAACCATTATGGATAATTAATGTAAATATAATACATATACTTGTTATGTATACTATTAGTTATAATTCTTTGATCATCCCAAAATACACTTTCATATTCAATAAATCATGCATTAATCAAATCATGCATTTTACAATGCTCTTTTCAATTCCAATATTTCACAATTTCAAATCAATTCAAATATACTCACAAATTCAATTCAGTTATGCAATTCAATTCATTTTTACAATTCAATTCAATTCAGTAATGCCAATTAGTTCAATTATCTCAATCAGTTCAATTATGTCCATCAGTTCAATTATGCCCTTAATGAATTTAACTTTTGTCTTCGCTATACCAGATATCAGAGTCACCGGTACGGACCCGCTGGGCTGCAGGCCGATATAAAAATGGTTTTATAACACAGTATTATCCCGCTGGGCTACTGACTGGTTATAAAAATCAAATAGTGAACACTACCGATATGGTCCCTCTGGGCTGCTGATCGGAGTGACATATCAATAAAATCATTCGCAGTACTGCTATTTAGACTCCTATTGGTATACCAATCTATCCTTAATATGAACCAAATGGTTAATATTCTATTAAGGGCATTCAAATCTTTTATAGTAAAGTACAATACAATTTGTATATTTGTATAAATAGTTCACTTTTAATAGTCATGAAATTTTTATATGCAAACATTTTACAATCATTTTCTTCAAATCATTTAAAACCATTCAATATGCCTTTCTTATTCATTTAGAACAAGTATTTCAAATATTAAAATGAGAATAAGAAAAGGTAGAACAAACATTCAAAAACTTGAAACAGGGAATGGAAGTAGATAGAACAAACCCAAAAATATTGTCGTCCTTTAATTCCAGTTCTTGGAATCTCGACCTCAACGTGGATTTTCCTCCCCATTAATCCCTAATCCATCGCACATATTTCACAATCAACGAATAACCAAAGAAAAATCATTTATGCATTCTAGGATTTTTGGTTAGAGTTGTCTACCGAATACACCTTCACTTGCCAAATTTTTTTTGGGGACAATTGAGTCATATTTAGCTTATACATCCTTCACAAAAATTATAGCTCTATTAGTCTATTTGTATTAGGAATTTAAATTATTTAATTTGGATCATCCAAACACAAGTTATGAAATTTTTATTCCAAACTGGTCGGTATGCCCAATTCACTCGGTTACCTACAGTTTTTCTCAATTTTAGGGATCTTAACTCCATAAATTGGTAGTGGTTATTTCTACTCATTTGAAGATATGGTTCTAAGGTTTCCCCTACAATTGGAATCATCTAATTTGGATCCCAAAAACTCAAGTTATGGAATTTTATATTCAGACTACTCTAATTTTCAAAACAGAAGCAGATTTTTTTTTTCTTGCACATAGATCCCCTTTTTAAGGGTTTATGGACACTTTGGGGTTATAAATTGTATTCTATTCCTTAAAGTAAATTATTCTCATAGAAGTCTCATTTATTCAGAAATTTGAATCACTCAATTCGGATAAGAAATGACTAAGTTATGGTCAAAACAAAAACATAGGGTTTGAAAAATTTTGACAGCATCTCCTTTGAACTACCATAAATTCCCTCTTCGTGATTTTCTTCCAAAATACCTCAAAATTCAGAATAAATCATGTCAATCACTATTAATAACATCCTAATATCATCCTAAACCAATCACAAGCAAATCCCATGGATGATTTAGGGTTTTTCGAACTCAAACATCATAAAAAAATAAATTCTAGAGTTTATTCACTTACCTTGAATCACTTGGAAAACTCATGGCCTAGCCTTCTCCTTGAACAACCTTGTAAGTTCTTGCACAAATCTCTTGATTTCTTCTACAATTCCCTAGCTTCCTCTCTTTGCTCGTCTCTTCTCTCCCAAACACATTTTTTTTTCTAATGAGCTCTTGGAAACCTTTGGTCTTTAAATCAAATTTTCTTATATAAGGCCTTGGTTAGCCTACAAAGCCCATTTGGATTTAAGTTATCCCCAAAATGCTATATAGCTCATACATCCTTCTATTTGCACTTCAAATATTCTCATATCCACTCTTAGACACATAAACATATTCACAAATGACCTTTAGGTCCTGATTTTATAAGTTTCTACTTTTGCCCTTGACACTTGGGTAAATTTTCGGATTTAATCTTTTAAATCACTTATCAAATAACAATTAATATTCATTTAATAATTTTCAGAAATACCCATGTTTGACTCAATTTATACCTGAATATATAATAAAATTATAAAAAAAATTATAGGGTATTTTTAGGGCGTTACAACTCTCCCCTACTTAAGAAATTTCATCCTCGAAATTACCTTAGATGAATAGTTGCAGATATTGTTGCCGCATTGTTTCTTCACTTTCCCAAGTGGCTTCCTCGGTTTTATGGTTTCTCCACAACACTTTGACTAACGGAATCTTCTTGTTCCGCAATTCTTTCACTTCACAAGCCAAAATCTCAACTAGCTCTTCGTCATAGGTCAAATCTGGTCTCAGCTCAATTGTCTCCGTAGAGACTACATATGACGGGTCTGATCGGTACCTCCGTAGCATGGACACATGAAACACACTATGGATCTTTTCCAATTCTGGAGGTAATGTTAATCTATATGCTAATGGACCCACTTTTTCAATCATTTCATATGGTCCAATAAATCTAGGGCTCAACTTGCCCTTTTTCCCAAATCTCATCACCTTCTTCCAAGGTGATACTTTCAAAAATACTTTATCATCGATCTCGAATCGAATGTCTTTTCTTTTCAAGTCGGCGTAGGACTTTTGTCTATCCGTTGCTATCTTTAGCCTTTCTCTGATCATTTTCACTTTCTCTTCGGTCTGCTGAATCAAGTCGGGACCAATTACTTTCTTTTCACTCAACTCGGTCCAACACATTGGTGTTCTGCATTTTCTTCCATATAATGCCTCATAAGGCGTCATTCTAATGCTCGATTGGAAGCTGTTATTGTACACGAATTCAACTACATGAATGTGTCTATCCCAACTATTCTCATAGTCGATTACACAACTTCTTAGCATATCCTCCATAATCTGGATCACTCTTTCTGACTATCCATCCGTCTACGGGTGGAATGCTATACTAAAATTCAGTCGAGTGCCCAAGCTCTCTTGCAATTTTCCCCAAAATCTCGAAGTAAACCTCGGATCTCGGTCTGAAATAATGGATATAGGAATCCCATGTAACCGAACTATTTCCTTGATATACAGCTCTGCTAGCTTGTCAAGTGAATAGTCGGTCCTCACTGGTAGAAAGTGAGCTGACTTGGTCAATCGGTCCACTACAACCCAAACTGAATCATGTTTTCTCCCTGTCAATGGTAACCCAACTACAAAATCCATGGTAATTCAGTCTCATTTTCACTCCTGTATTCTGATAGGTTGTAATAATCTCGAAGGAACTTGATGCTCTGCCTTTACCCTTTGGCAAACCAAACACTTGGTTACAAACTCTGATATATCTCTTTTCATTCCAGACCACCAGAATGACATTTTCAAATCTTGATACATCTTTGTGCTACCGGGATGGATAGCAAAAGATCCATTATGTGCCTCTTCAAGTATGGCTTTCCTCAAATCATTATCATCAGGTACACAAACTCGATCTTTATAATACAAAACTCCATCTTCATTTACTGTAAACGTGATTTCTTTACCATTTCCGATCTGACTTACTATAACATCATTTTCTTATCTTTCTTTTGTGCCTCTTGCACTCGATTCAACAAACTAGGTCTCGCTATCAATTCTGTCACTATTGTACCATCATCTGTCAATGACAAATGAGCATTCAATGCTCGAAGCATTTGTATTGTCTTTCTACTCAAAGCATCGGCCACTACATTGTCCTTTCCCGGGTGATAGTCAATCACGCAATCATAGTCTTTTATCAACTCCATCCATCTACGTTGTTTCAAGTTAAGCTCTCGTTGTGAGGGCAAATACTTAAGACTCTTATGATCGGTGTAGATGAAACATTTTTCTCCATACAAATAATGTCTCCAAATTTTCAGCGCAAATACAATTGCGGCTAATTCTAAATCATGCATAGGGTAGTTCTTTTCATGCGACTTCAACTGTCTTGAAGCATAAGCTACTACTTTACCCTCTTGCATTAGGACAATCCAAGTCTATTTAGTGAAGCATCACTAAAGATCACATATTCCTTACCGCAGGTCGGCTGAGTAAGAACCGGAGCCTCGGTTAAGAATGTTTTCAGCTTATCAAAACTTCTTTGACATTCTTCACCCCATTCAAATTTCACATTTTTTTGGAGCAGTCTTGTCATTGGTGCTGCGATCATCGAAAACCCTTTAACAAATCTTCTGTAGTAACCTGCTAGTCCCAGGAAACTACGCACTTCTGTAACATTTCTTGGTGGCTTCCATTCTACAACTACTTCAATTTTCTTTGGATCCACTCGGATTCCTTCTTTCGATACAATGTGTCCAAGAAATGATACTTCATTCAACCAAAATTCACACTTGCTCAGTTTTGCATACAACTACTCTTTTCTCAAAGTCTCTAACACTACCCGAAGGTGTGTGTTGTGATTTTCTCGATCTTTCGAATACACAAGAATGTCGTCTATGAACACTATGACAAACATATCCACATATGGTCGGAAAACACGATTCATTAGGTCCATCAAAGCTGCTGGAGCATTTGTCAAGCCAAACGGCATTACTAGGAACTCATAATGTCCATATCGCGTCCTAAATGCCATTTTATGCACATCAACACCTTTAATTCTCAACTGATGATACCCAGATCGCAAGTCAATCTTCGAAAAGATACTTGCCCCTTTCAGTTGGTCAAATAAATCATCAATTCTGGGTAATGGATACTTATTCTTTATGGTCAACTTGTTTAGTTGTCTATAGTCAATACATAACTGAAGTGTACCATCTTTCTTCTTAACAAAAAGCACGGGAGCTCCCCACGGTGATACACTTTGTCGAATAACCCATTTTTCTAGTAGTTCTTGCAACTGAAGCTTCAAGTCTTTTAACTCCACTAGAGCCTTTCGGTACGGTGTAATGGATACCGGTGTGGCCCCTGGTACAACGTCGATAGCAACCTCAATTTCCCTCTGTGGAGGCAATCCTGGCAACTCTTCCGGAAACACGTCCGAAAAGTCACTAACAATAGTGATATCGGATATGTTAGGCCTTGCCTTTACCGTATCAATCACATAAGCCAAGTAGGCTTCACATCCTTTACGCACCATTTTTCTAGCAGTAGGTGCGGATATCACTTTAGAGAGGTGGTTTGACCTCTCGCCGATGAAAGTTACTTCATCCTTATTTGGTGTTCTCAATATCACTTTTTTCATTCTACAATCCACCATCACTTGGTGTCGGGACAACCAATCCATCCCCAAAATCACATCAAATTTCTTAAAGGATAATTCGATCAAATCCCCAGGAAACTCATACTCTCGTATTCGGATGTGGCAATCTCTACATACTCTATTCAAAATAACACTATGCCCGAGCGGGTTCATCACCACGATGTCATACTTAGTTATACTCCTTGGTAAATTTTTCACAGTAGGTATGTCAGTACAAATATAGGAGTGGGTTGACCCGGGGTCAATCAATGCATGTACAATAGTATCAAAGATTTGGAAATTACCAACTATCACATCTGGAGCATCGGTATCTTCCACTGCTTTCATTGCATATGCTCTAGCTAAAGCACGACCATCTTGCCTACCCAACGTCTGTGTCCCTTGTCTCGGAACACTCGGTGATGCAACACTCTTATTGCCTTTCTGTGCCACTGAAGCTGTACCCCCAGTCTGCGGTGCGGTATTTGAACGAGCTCTTGAACAATCTCTTGCTTTATGCTCTTTGGATCCACAAATCAAACAAGCACCAGTAAGTCTCCAACATTCTTCTTTATGATTTTTCCCACAGTGGGAGCAATGAGGAGCAATCTGTCCTCTAGAAGCACTTCCTGGTGTACTCGCAACTGACGGTGCCAGTAGAGTAGTATTCCTACCAGTAGTCTGAGCTATAGGCTGACTGGAACCCTGTGGTCCCTTGAATCTCTTCCTTTGCTATTGTTGTGAACTGGGCTGACCTGGATTTTTCTTTTCCTATCTTTTATCTTTTCTCTCTTTTTCTCTTTCTTTACTCTTTCCACATTCAATGCACATGTCACAATTTTGAAAAAATCATCATGGCAAAATCCTGTGACATGGGCCCGAATAAGGTCATTAAGGCCGTCTTCAAACCTACGACACATTTCTTCCTCGCTCACAAGTATCTCAGGGGCATACTTGCTCAACCTTGTGAATTCTCTTTGATATTCTGTGACACTCATCTGTCTTTGTCTCAGATTATGAAACTCTCTTCTCAGTTAGCCAAATAGATGCGACCCACATAATGCTTCTTAAATTCTTCCAAGAAGAACTTCCATGTAATACTCTCTGGTGGTGCTGTCCTGGTCATAGAAACCCACCACTGATAAGCCTCATCTTGAAGTAGGGCGGTTGCACATTCCAAACTCTCATCCGGTGTACAATGCATTTGCACTAGCATTCGCTCGGTCCTTTCGAGCCAATTCTCTGCCATAGAGGGCTCATCCTCTTTCCGTCCTAGAAAATCTACAGGTCGGTACCTTTCCATTCTCTCAATGGCTGATCGTTGAGGTGCAACCGTAGCTGGTTGTGCCGCTCTTTGTAATACCTGAGCTAATTGCCGAAGGATATTAATAGCACCTTTTGCAGCAGGTTCCGCTTCATTCATTGGTGGAGCATGAGAAGCTTGTCCACCTTCCACACTAGCAGGACTGTCTTGACGATTCCCTTGGTCTTGCTCTACCCTAAAAGGAGCTGTATCCATGTTTCACCTATTAAGACCAGCAAGATCTGCATCAGAGTCACGTCAGCGTTATATGCAAATGCAATGCGTGTTAGAACAATAAAAAAAATCTTTAAATTTTTTTTTTCAAATCATTTTGTAGAACCGCCTAAACCTCCCTCTGATACCAATAAATGTAGCACCCATTTTCAAACACGTTTCATTCAAACCATTTCAAATATGCGGAAGCATTTTTTTTTTTTTCGTTTGCTATGGTAGACCCATAAACATTTAACAATTCACTTACAAAATAGCATACCATGCCTTTCAAAATATTACACAACATTGTTTCGTAATTTACTATTTTTAAAATACAAAATAAAGTCATGCTCAAAATGATATTAATGCATATGACGGAGCATACTCCTCAATTCTTTCTCAGTGACTCCGTGCTTCTCGATCTTGCCTCTTCCCCCTTACACTGTCTATCACTTGATACCTACGCATTGCTAAAACAATATGCTAAGCATTTTCATGCTTAGTGGTTCTATACAAATCCATTCTTCAGTTTCAATTAAAACAAATCATGCAATTTAACAATTCAATACTTTCAAACCTTTATGGATAATTAATGTAAATATAATACATATACTTGTTATGTATACAATCAGTTACAATTCAGTTATCATCCCAAAATACACTTTCATATTCATTAAATCTTGCATTAATCAAATCATGCATTTTACAATGCTCTTTTAAATTCCATTATTTCACAATTTCAAATCAATTCAAATATACTCACAAATTCAATTCATTTATGCAATTCAATTCATTTTTACAATTCAATTCAATTTAGTAATGCCAATTAGTTCAATTATGCCAATCAGTTCAATTATGTCAATTATTTCAATACTTCAATTATGCCCTTAATGAATTTAACCTTTGTCTTCGGTATACCGGATATCAGAGTCACCGGCATGATCCCGCTGGGCTGCAGGCCAGTATAAAAATAGTTTTATAACACAGTATTGTCCTGTAGGGCTACTGACTGGTTATAACATTCAAATAGTGAACACTACCGATACGATCCCGTTGGGTTGCTAATCGGAGTGACATATCAATAAAATTGTTCGCAGTACTGCTATTTTGACTCCTATTGGTATAACAATCTATCTTTAATACGAACCAAACGGTTAATATTCTATTAAGGGCGTTCAAATCTTTTATAGTAAAGTACAATACAATTTGTATATTTGTATAAACAGTTCACTTTTAATAGTCATGAAATTTTTATATGCAAACATTTTACAATCATTTTCTTCAAATAATTTAAAACCATTCAATATGTCTTTCTTATTCATTTAGAATAAGTATTTCAAATATTGAAACGAGAATAAGAAAAGGTAGAACAAACATTCAAAAACTTGAAACAAGGAATGGAAGTAGATAGAACAAACCCAAAAGTATTATCGTCCTTTAATTCCAGTTCTCGGAATCTCAACCTCAACTTGGACATTCCTCCCCGTTAATCCCTAATCCATCGCACATATTTCACAATCAACGAATAACCAAAGAAAAATCATTTGTACATTCTAGGATTTTTTGTTAGAGTTGTCTACCCATTACACCTTCACTTGCCAAATTTTTTTTGGGGACAATTGAGTCATATTTAGCTTATACATCCTTCACGAAAATTATAGCTCTATTAGTCTATTTGTCGTAGGAATTTGAATTATTTAATTTGGATCACTCAAACACAAGTTATGTCATTTTTTTGCCAAACTGGTCGGTATGCCCAATTCACTCGGTTACCTACAGTTTTTCTCAATTTTAGGGATCTTAACTACATAAATTGGTAGTAATCCTTTCTACTCATTTGAATATATGGGTCTAAGGTTTCCCCTACAATTGGAATCATCTAATTTGGATCCCAACAACTCAAGTTATGGAATTTTATATTCAGACTACTCTAATTTTCAAAACAGAAGCAGATTTTTTTTTCTTGCACATAGCTCCCCTTTTTAAGGGTTTATGGACACTTTGGGGTTATAAATTGTTTACTATTCCTTTAAGTAAATTATTCTCCTAGAAGTCTCGTTTATCCATAAATTTGAATCACTCAATACGGATAAGAAATGACTAAGTTATGGCCAAAACAAAAACATAGGTTTTGAAAAATTTTGACAGCATCTCCTTTGAACTACCATAATTTCCCTCTTCGTGATTTTCTTCCAAAACACCTCAAAACTCAGAATAAATCATGTCAATCACTATTAATAACATCCTAATATCATCCTAAACCAATCACAATCAAATCCCATGGATGATTTAGGGTTTTTCGAACTCAAACATCATAAAAAAATAAATTCTAGAGTTTATTCACTTACCTTGAATCACTTGGAAAACCCTTGGCCTAGCCTTCTCCTTGAACAACATTGTAAGTTCTTGCACAAATCTCTTGATTTCTTCTACAAAATCCTAGCTTCCCCTCTTTGCTCATCTCTTTTCTCCCAAACACATTTTTTTTTCTAATGAGCTCTTGGAAACCCTTGGTCTTTAAATCAAATTTTCTTATATAAGGCCTTGGTTAGCCTACAAAGCCCATTTGGATTTAAGTTATCCCCAAAATACTATATAACCCATACATCCTTCTATTTTCACTTCAAATATTCTCATATCCACTCTTAGACACATAAATATATTCATAAATGACATCTAGGTCCTGATTTTATAAGTTTCTACTTTTGCCCTTGACACTTTGGTAAATTTTCGGGTTTAATCTTTTAAATCACTTTTCAAATAACAATTAATATTCATTTAACAATTTTCAGAAATACCCATGTTTGACTCAATTTATACCTGAATATATAATAAAATTATAAAAAAAATTATAGTGTATTTTTGGGGCGTTACACACATAGACATATAGACATATATACAGATAGATACATAGACACATTGTTACATAGACATATAAACACATTACAGATAGACATATACACACATAACCACATAGTCACGTTGACACATAGGCACATATAAACAAAGACACATAGACATTGATAGATATATAGAAAGATAGCTAGATAGATACAAAGAGGGAGAGATAGATAGATAGATAGATATAAAGAGAGATAGATAGATAAATAGGTATACAAATAGACATATAGGTACAAAGATAGACAAATAGAGATATAGTTAGTTATATAGATAAAAAATAGAAAAATAAAAAGATAAAATGATAAATAGATAGAAAGATAGAAAGATAGATAGATATTTAGACATCTATATACAAATAGCTAGATATATAGATAGATAGATAGACACATATGTATATATATAGAGAAAGATAAATATATAGAAAGATAGATATATAGATTTATAGATAAACTAATTTATAGATAGATAGACAAATTGACAGATAGATAAAAAATAGATAGATAGTCACATAAATAGTCACATATATAGATATATAGATAGACAAATAGTCATATAGATAGATAGACAAATAGACATATAATTAGGAGATAGGTAGATAAAAAAATATATTGACACACACATATATTTTTAGATAGATAGAAAGATAAATATTTAGATAGATAGATAGATAGATATATAGATACCTATATAGATAGATATATCGATATATAGAAAGATAGGCAGATAGATAGATAGATAATCAAATAGTCATATAAAAATATTGATTGATAGATAAATCGTCAAATAAAGATATAGAAAGATAGATAGATAAGCAGATTAGTAGAAAGATATATAGACATATAGACTAATTGATAGATATTTAGATAGACAAATAGATAGATAAACGGATAGCTAGATATACAAATAGATCAAGGGCAGGCCAGCTCTCAACTTTCTAGAGAGAGAAACAGATTTCATAGAGAGAGAAACCTACAATTTGGGTGGAAGAAGAAGCAAGTTTTAAGCTGATTTTAATGGAATTGGATTACTTAGTTAATACGAAATCCTTTTCTAATTTTATTAGAAAAACCACGCCCCCTATTGCGAACTCCTCGCAAATTCACGCAAAAAATATCGAGGAACCCTCGATATTCTTTTCGGCCGAGGAAGTTCACAAGCTCTCTGCAACTCACACACACGCTTGTGGGGAAATTTTCGCATGGAAGGCCCTGTTTTGACGATATTAGGGCATTCTTCGAATCATTGAAACTCAGAACATTGATTAAAATCGGGCTAATTGATGAGAAACATGTGTTACTGCAACTTCATTCCGAGGAGGATTTCCATCGTATATGGTTGAAAGGAGTTTGGTATATCATGGAATACCCCATGAGAACCTTTAAATGGACTCTAAAATTCAACACAAAGGAGGAATCCTCGTTGGCTTCGGTATGGATTCTATTACCTATGCTCCTGATTCACTACTTTGAAAAAATGGCTTTATATCGTATTGTGTGTGTTTTGGGCTCTCCTCTTCTTCTTGATGGTGCTACGGCAACACTCTCTAGACCGAGTGTTGCAAGAATTTGCGTAGAGGTGGACTTACAAACAACTCTTCCTCACCGTATCTGGATTGGAAACACAGAGGAAGGTGGTTTTTGGCAAGCTGTGGTTCCAGAATACCTCCCTCATTTTTGTGCATGCTGCAGCAAGATGGGATATGCTATAGAGGTATGTTTGGTTAATAAAAAAAGAAATGAAAATAAATAGAAACTTGAAGAGAAGAAAAGAGCAATTGAAAGTAAAGAAGAAATGGTTAAATATCAAAAAAAAAACATCAACCTATTGCCCAAACAGATATACAGAATGATGAAGTTGAAGAACTAAAATTAATTGAATATAATATGCAGAATAATGAGGAAGCAAGAACAGAATCCATAAAATGCTAAAAGGAGAGAAATGATGAAAAAAATTCAGAGCTAAATAGGAGAACCAGAATTCAAATGAAAAATAAGAAACAAAAAAATAAAAGCTGGGCAGTGCTGGTGGAAGAGGATTCAGATGATGAATCAGAAATAAAAAGCTTGACTTCCCTCTATACGGATGGGAAAGGCAATGAGCAGAAAATTAGATTCAATAATGATGATATTAATATAGAAAAACTCAAGCTTAAACAAAAAATGGGAAATAGAGATTGGGCAATTGAAGAACTAAAAATAATGGCTATTCAATTAGGTAGGGATTGGAAAGAGGAGAGAGAACAAGAACTAAGCTCACTAAGAAAACCTATAAGCATGAAAAAAAAACATTTGAATAAGATATACGAAACTAAATGCACCACTAGAGCACAGGCTAAATCCATAAGAAATGTATAATTACATCTATTAGAATATTAGGGGAATAGCAAACCCCCCCCTCAAGAAATAGAATAAAAAAACTAATATATATGCATAAAATTAATCTCATTTCGATGGCTGAACCTATGGTGGATAGAGTTCAACTAAATTATTATAAAAAATTATTAGGATTTGAAAATGGTTATGCTAATAATAATGGAAAAATTTGGATTTTATGGAAAGATAATTTACATATAAAAATATTAAATGAAACTAATCAACTTATAAACTTTAGTTTAAGTAAAGATGAAAATTAAATAATAACAATAATTTATGCAAAAAATAAAAGAGAAGAGAGAAAAGAATTATGGGAGGAAATGAATAAAATTTTGATGGAAAAAAAGCCTTGGATTATCGGTGGAGATTTTAATATAGTTAGAAGTCTTAAAGAAAAGAAGGGTGGTAGGACACCAAATAAAGGAGGGATGTCTCACTTTAATGATATAATAAATAAAACAAACTTAATAGAACCTAAATTTTTAGGCACACCATTTACTTGGTGTAATAACTGGAGGAAAAAAGGCACAAAATGGGCGATACTATATAGGGTCTTATTTAATTTTAAATGGCTAAATCAAGTTGGCTCTACATAAGTGAAACACTTAAACACAACCTGCTCTGATCACAACCCATTATTAATCACTATTAAAAAATCAACTCATACAGGAGATTCTTTTAGATTCCAGAATTCTTTGTGTTTACACCATGATTTTTTAAAGATGGTGAAACAGTACTAGAACAAAGAGACATTAGGAAATCCTATTCAATTATTTAATAACAAGTTGAGTAGATTAAAAGTTGAATTAAAAAAGTGGAATAAGGATACTTTTGAAAATATAATTAAAAATATAAAAGATGCAGAGGAACTGGTATTAAAAAGAGAAATAGAATTTGAAAAAACTCAAAATATAGATAATAAAAGTGCTCTTAGCAAGGCACAAGCAGAGTTAAATCTAAAAATATTAATGGAAGAAGTTTTTTGGAAACAAAAATCTAAAATTAAATGGCTTAAAGAAGGTGATAAAAACACAAAGTTTTTCAAAAAATAGCTAAGTTAAAATATCAGAAACATAGAATTAGAGGTATTAAAGATAATAAGGAAGAATGCCTTGAAAAAGATTCAGACATTCAAAACT
This sequence comes from Sapria himalayana, assembly GCA_029783825.1. Taxonomy (NCBI): domain Eukaryota; kingdom Viridiplantae; phylum Streptophyta; class Magnoliopsida; order Malpighiales; family Rafflesiaceae; genus Sapria; species Sapria himalayana. The sequence continues at coordinate 38,838 of JAREIK010001937.1, forward strand.
ATTTTTCAAAGTTTTTTGAAAACCAATTAAGTGGAATAAGAGAACTAAAAAGAAATTCACTTTTAAAAAACATAGAAAATAAAATCACCATAGAAGATAATAACATGTTAACTAAACTCCCAGAAGAAGAAGAAATCAAAATAGTGATATATAGTATGAACAAAGATAGTGCAGCTGGACTGGATGGATGGAATAACTATTTTTTCCAAGCCTGTAGGGATATAATAAAGAAGGATATAGAAAAAGTAGTTAATAGTATATTTTGTGGGGCTGAATTTGGAAAAAAATAGAGAAGCTTTCACATTATTCTCATACCTAAAATAGAGAATCCGCAGAAAGGTGAGAATTTTAGACCAATAAGCCTATGTAACACAATTTACAAATTTGTATCTAAAATTCTACAAAATAGATTAACTTTGATTTTACCTAAAATTATTTCTGAAGAACAAACTAGTTTTATGAAAAATAGATTAATAATGGAAAATATCTGTTTGGCTAAAGAAATGAGTAGAGAAGTAGGATCCAAAACAAGATGGCAAAATGTTATTATAAAGTTGGATCTATCCAAGGCTTTTGATAGAGTAGAATGGAGCATTCTCTGTTCTATCATGAGAAAGATGGGTTTCTCTGAAACATGGATAGATTTGATTTATAGATGTATTTCTAATACATGGGCTAGAATTATCACAAATGGAAAGGTAGGAGAAGAAATAAAACCAGTTAGAGGTTTAAGACAGGGTGATCCACTTTCACCATCATTATTTAATATTTATCTGGAAATTTTAATAGTTAACCTTAAAGATAAAATGCGGAATGGTATGATAGGCACTTTTAGACAACCGAGGAACACTCCATTAGTGAGTTGCCTTGCATATGCAGATGATGTGATTATATTTACTAATGGTAGTAGAAAATCACTACATAATATGATGAATTTATTAAAATGCATGGAGGAAGAAACATGACAAAAATTAAATAAAAGAAAATGCCAATACATGATATCATATAAGGCTCCAATTTCATTAGCTCATTAAATCAAAAACATTTCATGTTTCTCCCATAATAAAAGAGAAATGATCTATTTGGGCTGCCCGATATATGAAGGTAAACTTAAGATAGTATATTTAGAATTTTTATTAAATAAATTAAATAAAAAATTTCGGGATGGAAGGAGGAATGCTTAAGTATGGGGGGCAGAATTACTCTAATAAAACATGTTTTAGAAAGTCTTCTAATGCATAATATTATGATAATTCGACCTTCACTTTTTATTATTAAAAAAATCGAAAAAGAATTAGCTAACTTTTTATAGGCAAAAAAAAGGGCAAATATAAATAACACTGGAAAAAATGGAGAGACTTATGCTACCCAGTTCAAGAAGTTGGATTGGGTTTTGTTAATCTTATGGATTTAGCAAAAGCAAGAGCAAGCAAGAGATGGTGGAGGTTGAAAGAAATTAACAGTCTATGGTCTAAATTTATGAGGGCAAAATATTGTATTAAGGATGATATCAATAAAGTAAAGAAAAAAAGTAAGTGTTCATAGATATGGACACAAATGCTTAAACAAAAAGAGTTAGTTGATAGATTTTCTACACTTACTAAAATAGGATGGATATGGAATTTAAGCTCGGATGGAGCATTTTCATTAAAAACAGTAAAAAATGAATTAAGAAAAAAGCTAAAAGAACATACATTATTCAAATGGGCTTGAAATAATGATAATCCACAAAAAATTAAAACTTTTATGTGGAAAGTTTTATCTAATATTATCCCAATTGACAATAATTTAAAGAAGAAAGGAATTAAGCTGGTATCTAGATGCGAGTGTTGCTTAAATGAAATTGAAACATTGGACAATCTCCTTTCACATTAGAGAGTGGCAGCATAGATATGGAAGAGACTAGGATTAGAAATGAATTTAAAATATGAACATCTAAATTTGAAATGTAGGCTTCAGAAATGGATTTATCTAAAAGTTTCTAGCCTGGTGCAGAAATGGATTAAAATCAATGTGCCACTATTAGTTATGTGGTGCATTTGGAAGGCTAGAAATAAAAGTAGATTCGAAGGATATAATATGATAATAGAAGATATCTGGAATGATATTAAAGAAGAAACAAGTAAAATTTCAGAATCAAACCCTATAAAAATTCAAGGCTCGAAGAGGGATAAAGAAACCTTAATCCTTTGGAATCTAAAAGAAAATCAGCCTAAACAATTTAAAATAATAAGTATAAAATGGGAAAACCCACCTCAAGGTAGAATATCTATAAACACAGATGGTAGATTCGATAGAGATATGGGCGAAGCAGGAGGTGGAGGAGTGATTAGAGACTCGAAAGGAGGGCTAATATTAGCCTTAAGTAGACATATGCAAGCATCCTCGGCCGTTCATGCTGAGATATTACCTTTAAGAGAGGGAATTAAGTTATGTAGAAAATTAGAAATTAAAAATATAGATATTTAAATAGATTCGAAGATTATTGTAAATTTAATCACAAAGCAGACAAAGATGTGGAAATATGAAGATGACATAGAGGATATTCTACACGATATGAACCTTCTAAACTTTTTTATAAAGCAAATTTTTAGAGAAGCGAATGCATTAGCGGATATATTAGCTAAAGAGGGAAGAAAGAAAGGTGATCAGAATTATAATGAAGAGAGTTTACCAAAAAAATTTACTGGAATATTAAAACTTGATAGTAAGGATTTTCCTTATATTAGAAAGAATAAAAATATTAATTAGAACTTGCCATTCAAATAGGCAAATAAGACTATATAATGGATCAACCTGCTCCTGAGGGGTGATCGAGATAAGGTAAGCGGCTTTTGTATGTATGGTTTTTCTATTTTTTTTCTACAGGTAGAAATGAAAGAAGAAACTGAAACTAATTTGAAATAATATTAGGGGATTGGCTCGGGAAAAGGTAATGGATGTATAGATATGTAGTATGTTCTACAGGTACATATGAATCTGCATAAGGCAACCTTCAGTCCTTAGCTCAGTGGATTATACTGAATGGAAGGCTAGATCTGTTTAAATAATATTGTTAGAAGTTGGTATTATATAGAGTCTGGTTGCTGGAAGTCTGTGCTATATTTTCTGGAAGTCTGTGTTATTAAGTGTGTGTTGCTGGAAGTCTGTTTCTTTTAAATGGGTGTTGCTGGAGGTCTATTTCTGGTTGGTTGCTGGAAGTCTGTAATATATAGGTGTAGCCTGTAAAAGTTAATGAAGACAATGAATGAATGAAAAGCAAAAAGATATAAGAAGGCAGAACACCTCAAACAATCTGAATAGCTATGGATCGGTTTCTGAAGTATCAAGCCAATTGCTAATTTGGTTAGTACATGGAAGGGTGGATAAAGGGTTCATTTACGTGTATGATACAATTGATCTTGTGTAGGATAGAAAACTTGCAGGTGAATGGTCAATCTGGATATAATTAACAGCAATCAACGATAAACACTTAGTAGGACATCTTATAGAAATGCTCAAAACCTAGCTAGAGATTAAAGAAGGCACGAGATGACTCAAGACTCGAGCTAGCTAGAAAATGCTGGAGGGAGAATCAAAGATGTAGACTTAAAAGACACGAGACACGAGAGAAGCACGGAAACATAGAAAGAAGCAAGATAAAGCTTATTATACTCATCGAAAGATTGTGAAAGCAAGACAATGGATTAGCTACCATCATAAAGATAGCCATTAGCATTCAGAAGGAATACTTCTTTGCACAAAAAGGTAAAGATAAGAGACATAGAATAACATAGTCATAGCACAAATAAAATTACATTTTATTAGATTGGGTAAATGTTTTATCTTTATTTGAAGAATGGGTGTAAAAGGGCTAAGGGTAGATGATAGTTTGTATTAACGGTATTCCTCCGCCAAAAGAGACGGTTATTATTAATAAAATAATATTCGATAAAAAAAATAAAGATAGGTACTTAATTTGATAGAATGATAGTTAGAAAATTAAATAGATAAATATATAGATAGATAGATAGATAGATCGACAAATAGATAGACAGATAGGTAGATCAATAAATTTATAGATTGACAGATATATATATAGTAAGATAAATAAATTGATAGATCAATAGATATTTATCTTGAAAGATATACTAAAAAAAGATATGGAGATAGATATTCATACATACAAACATACATACATACATATATATATATATATATATATCTAGATTGATAGATTGATATGTTGACATAAATAAACATATATATATCTATATAAATAAATAGACAGATAGATATATAATGTGATATACATATAAATAGATAGAGACTTAAACACATAGAAAGATAGATAAACATATAGCTAGATAGCTAGAATGGTAGATAGACATATATACAATTATATAGAAATACAAATAGATTTATATATAGCAAGAAAGAAAGATAGATAGATATATAGATAGATATATAGATAGGTAGCCAGATAGAAAGATATAAAAATATACAGATAGATAGAGAGATATATAGAAATATAGATCTAAAGATATACATATAGATAGATAAGCAGAGAGATAGATTGATTGATTGATTGATAGACATATAGAAAAGTAGACAAATAGAAACATAGAGAGATTGATATACTAACAAAATACATAAAATAGAAATACATATAGATAGATTTACAGATAGACATATAGACAGACATATAAATAGATATATAGATAGGTAGAAAGTTAGATATATGCATTGATAGATAGAAAGATAGATAGATAGATAAAAAAATAGATAGATAGAACGATAGACACATAGAAACATAGTAGATAGACAAATAGACAAATAGACAGATAAAATATAAATAGATAGATAAAAAAATAGATAGATAGAACGATAGACACATAGAAACATAGTAGATAGACAAATAGACAAATAGACAGATAAAATATAAATAGATAGATAAAAAAATAGATAGATAGAACGATAGACACATAGAAACATAGTAGATAGACAAATAGACAAATAGACAGATAAAATATAAATAGATAGATAGAGTGATATATAGATAGATAAAGTGATAGACAGACAGATATATAGATAGAAAGATAAATAGATAGATAGATATATAGATCGATAGACACATAGATAGATAAGTAGATAGACAGATTGACAAATAGATAGATAATCATATACAAAGATCGTCACATAGCCAGATAGATGTATATGCAAATAGACAGATAGATAGATTGACAATTAGATAGATATATAAAGAGAACTATAGACATATAGACATTTTGATATATAAAAACATATACATATTTACAATAAGTCAAATAGACAAATAGAGAGATACGCTGATAGATACATAGTCAAATAAATAGAAATAGAAAAAGATAGATAGATAGACATATAGATAGATAGATAGATAGAGACACAAATAGAGAGATAGACTAATAGATATAAATATATATATAGTTAGACTATTATATAGTTAGATAGATACGGAGATAAATAGATAGATAGATTAATAAACAAATAGATATATTGACAGATTAACAGATAGACTGATAAAAATATAGATGGATTGATAGATAAAAGATAGATAAATAGATAGACAAATAAAGTGTTAGAATCATTGAAAATAGATAGATACATAGAAAGACATAGAGATAGATAGAATGATTGACAGTTAGATATATTGATAGATAGATATATTGATAGATTGACATATAGATAGGTAGACAGATAGATTCATTTATTCATAGACCGATAAATAGGTAGATAGATAGGTATATTGATAGATAAATAGATACACAGACATATTAAAAAATTAATAGATAGACATATAGATAAATAGATAGATATACAAATATAAACATAGATAGATAAACATATATAATAATATATAAATATATAGATAGATAGATATATAGATAGCCTGATTCATAGATATACAGATAGATAGATAGACAGATAAACAGATTGATATAGAGATTGATATACTGATAAATAGAGAGATAATTAGATAGAAAGATAGATAGTTACAAGACTAGACCCATAGAAAGATAGATAGATTGACATATAAAGTCTTAGTATGATATCTAAATAGATAGATTGATAGACATATAGATTGATATTTAGATAGATAGATAGATAGATAAAAATATAGTTAGATAGATAGATAGACAAATATATAGATACACAGATAGAAAGATAGAGTGATAAATAAGTAGATATATACATACATAGCCAGATATAAAGATTGACAAATAAAAAGATAGATAGAAAGACAAAATTGATAATTAGACAAATACAGAGAAGACAGATATATAGATACATAGATATAAAGATAGAAAGATAAATAGATAGATAAAGGTAGATATATAGACATATATATATATATATATATATATGTATATATATATATGTATGTATGTATGTATGTATGTATAGATTAATATATAGACAGAAAAATAGATACATAGATTTGTAGATACATAGATAGACAGATAGACAATTAGACAAATAGAAAGATTAAAAGATAGTCAGACAAAAGATAGGCATAATAATAGAAATACAGATCGATAGATATATAGATAGACAAATAGATAGACAAATATTTATATATATAGTTAGATAGATAGATAGACATATAGAAAGATAGACAGATAGACACATAAACACATAAATACTTCAATAGATAGTTAGATAGACAAATAGATAAATAAACATATAGACATATAGATACATATACTAATAAATAGATAGCCAAATAAATAGACAGGTAGATAAATAGATATATAGATAGATAAAGATATACATAGTTAGATAGACAGATGGATAGATAGGTAGGTACACAAATTGATAGAAAGATAGATAAATATATAAATGATAGATAGATATATTGAATAAATTTTGACAGATAGACACATAAATAAATAGATGGATAAATAGAAATATAGATAGGTAGATGATAGATATACATATTGACAAATAGACATATAGACAAATAGATATATAGACAGACAAATAGGCACATAGATAGATAGATAGATAGATATAGATATAGATAAATAGATATAAAGATCGATATTTAGATATAAAGATCGATAGATAGATTGAATGAAAGACAGATAAACAAATACATGTTAGATAGTTATATAGATATAGATAGAAAGATTGTTAGTTAGAAAGTAACATATATAGATTCATACAATTATAACATTTTGGTTAAAGATAGATAGACATGTCGAAATATAGATAGATAGATGATATACAAATAGATTGAAAGATATATAGATGTTGAATATCTAGATTGATAAATATAAAGATAGTTAGACAGAAAGAGTGAAAGATTGATACACTGATAGATTGATAGACTAATAGACATATAGACATATAGAATAATAAAAAAATAGACAAATTGATAGACAGACAAATAGACCTATATAAAATAGATAAATAAAAAAATAGATAGATAGATCGATAGGAATATCGATAGATATATAGATAGATAAATAGATATATAGATACATAAACAAATATATACATAGATAGAAAGAAAGATAGCCAAATTAATAAATAGATAATTAGAGTGATAGACTAAAAGACAACTAGAGAAATATATATATGTAGATAGATATATACATAGACAGACAGATAGACAGATAGATAGATAGATAGTAGATAGATAAATTGACAGATAAATAGATAGATAGATAGAAAATTATACAGGTTGATATATAGACAAGCAGATAGACTAATAGATAGATAGATAAATAGATAGTTAGTTAGTTAGATAGTGATAAATATAGACAGATAGACAAAAAGATAGATAGTCATATACAAAGATCATCACATAGCCAGATAGATAGATATTTAAATAGACAGATAGATTTGATTGATAATTAGATAGATATACAAAGAGAACTATAGACATATAGACATTTTGATATAGAAGAATATATACATATTTAGAATTAGTCAAATATTCAAATAGAGAGATACGCTGATAGATACATAGTCAAATAAATAGATATAGAAATAGATAGATAGATATAGAGATAGATATATAGATAGAGACACAAATAGAGAGATAGACAAATAGATAGATAGATATATATATATATATATATTTATTTATTTATTTATAGTTAGACTATTATGTAGTTAGATAGATACAGAGATAGACAGATAGATTGATAGATAAACAAATAGACATATTGATAGAATAATAGATAGACTGATAAAAATATAGATGGATTGATATAAAAAAAATAGATAAATAGATAGACAAATAAAGAGTTAGAATCATTGAAAATAGATAGATACATAGAAAGACATATAGATAGATAGATAGATTGATAGTTAGATATATTGATAGATAGATAAATTGATTGATAGATAGATATATTGATAGATAGACATATAGATATGTAGACAGATAGATTGATTCATAGACAGATAGATAGGTAGATAGATAGGTATATTGATAGATAAATAGATACATAGACACATTGAAAAATTGATAAATAGACATATAGATAAATAGATAGATATATAGATAGATACGTAGATAGATAAACATATATACTGATAGAAAGATATATAGATAGATTGATAGATATATAGATAGCATGATTCATAGATATACAGATAGATAGATAGATAGATAGATTGATATATAAATTGATATACTGATAAATAGAGAGATAAATAGATAGAAAGATAGATAGTTACAATACCAGACCCAGAGAAAGATAGATAGATTGACATATAAAGTCTTAGTATGATATCCAAATAGATAGATTGATAGACATATAGATTGATATTTAGATAGATAGACAAATAGAAATATATTATAGATAGATAGATAGACAAATATATTGATACACAGATAGATAGATAGATAGAGTGATATATAGATAGATATATACATACATAGCCAGATATAAAGATTGACAAATAAAAAGATATATAAAAAGACAAAATAGATAATTAGATAAATACAGAGAAGATAGATATATAGACACATAGATATATATATATATATATATATATATATATATATATATGTATATACATATATATATATATATATATGTATATATAGATTAATAGTTAGACAGAAAGACAGATAGACAGATTTATAGATACATAGATAGACAGATAGACAATTAGACAAATAGAAATATAAAAAGATAGTCAGACAAATAGATAGGCATAATAATAGAAATACAGATCGATATATATACCTATAGACAGATAGATAGACAAATATTTATATATATAGTTAGATAGATAGATAGACATATAGAAAGATTAATAGATAGACACATAAACACATAAATACATAAATAGATAGTCAGATAGACAAATGGATAAATAAACATATAGACATATAGATAGATAGACAAATAAATAGATAGATAGATAGATAGATCAAAAAATATATAAGCAGATAGATACATGGACAAATATGTAGATAGCTAGATAGATATATAGGTAGATCGTCAGATAGATAGAAAAACAAATATAGTGATAGAATAATAGAAAACATTATATTGGAAGAAAGGAAGATAAACATATATAGACATAAATAGATAGTTAGTTAGATAGATATATAGATAGAAAGGTAGATAGACAGATAAACATAACTAGATAGTTAGTTAGATATATGGATAGATACAAAAATTTACATATATACAGATAAAAGGATTATTAGTTAGTTAGATAAATATACAGATAAATATATAAGAAGATAGATAGATAAACAGATAGATAGAAAGAGAGATATATCAGTAGTTATATAAATAATTAGAATTATAAAAATATAGAGAGATAGAAAGATTGATGGGTTGAGGGATAGATAAACTGTTACACACATAGACACATAAAGAGATATATAGATAGATAGAAACATAAATAGATAGATAGATAGATAGATAGACAGACAGATAGATCGATAGATTGATAGATAAATAAATAGACAGAGATAGATATATAGATAGAAAGATAGATAGACAAATAGTTAGATAAGTATATATGCTAATAAAAAGATATGTAGATCGGCAGAATAAAAGATTGATAGATATAGATATTAATAGATAGACAAATAGATATATCAATAGCCATATAGATAGATAAATAGATGGAAAGATAGACATATAAATAGATATATAGATAGATAGATACATAAATAGACTAATAGACAAATAGATAGGTAAATAGATAAATAGACTAATAGACAAATAGATAGGTAAATAGATAAATAGATAGACAGATAGATATATAGACATATAGACATATAGATAGATACATACATACATACATACATAGATAGTTAGATAGATAGATAAAAAAATAGATAGATAGACAATTGATATATAAATAGATCGACAGAATGATAGATAGATAGCTAGATTAATCGACAGATAGATATATAGAGAGTTATAAAGATAGACAGAAAGACATTTAGACTAATAGAAAGATGGACATATAGATAGATATATAAATAGATATATAGATAAATAGATTGATACATAGATAGACAATTGAAAGATAGACTAGTAGACTGATAGATAGAGAGATGGCTAGATAGATAGATATACTGATAGATAGATAGATTCATAGATTGATAGACAGAAAGAATGAAAGATAGAAAGATAGTTAGATAGATAAAAAAAATTAACAAATAGACAGTTAGAATGTTATAAAGTTAGATAGTTTGACAGATAAATAGAGAAACATATAGATTGATTTTTTGATTAATACATAGATATATCACACATATATATAGACAGGAAGATAGAAATACAGATGGATAGATAAATAGATAGTTACTTATAAAGATAGATGTATATATAGATAAATAAATACACATGTAGATAAATAAATACATAGATATGATAGATACACATAAATTTAAATAGATAAATTGATAGATAGACTGATAGGTATATAGACATATAGATAGATACTCAGATAAATAGAAGCTAGATCGGCAAATACAAAGATAGTCACATAGGTAGATACATAGATAGGCAAATATACATATAGATAGATAGACAAATAGACAGATAGACTGATATATTGTTTTATAGATAGCCATATAGATAGATTGATAGTTGTATAGACTGATATATAGATTAATAAAATGTTAGATAGACATATTGACATATAGATATATAGATAGATAGATATACAAACAAATAGACTAATAGATAGATATATAGACAGACAAATAGATAGATAGAAAAATAGATAGATATACATATAAATAGTTAGACAGATAAATATATTAACAAATAAATAGATATATAATTATATTGATAGATAGATAAGTAGACTGATATATTAAAAGATTGTTATATAGTTATACACATCGATAGATAGATTGTTAGATAGTTAGATACTTAGATAGTTAGACAAATATACAGATAGATAGATACACAGATAGACTATTTTTCAGATTGACACAATGAAAGATAAATGGATAGATAAATACATAGACATATATGCTAGAGTATGCCCTAAAAGGCAATCATTAGATAATTCTTTTGGTACTTTTGTATCATATCTTTTATGTAAATAGGCATCATTATGTCATTATTATATTTATTTAGATTTGTGCAAATATTAGATTAATATAATAATGCCCTAGAGTGATATTTTCTATGGAATACTACTCTAAATTTTTTAAAGTCAAGTATTAATATTCAAGGAAAATATTAATACATTAAGACTAGTATGAAGGTTAACTAATATGAGATATTAAGTTAACAAATGAGTATATGTTAGATAACAAAAATTGAACTAACCTACTTTGAGAATGTTGCTTGGATTGTTATATAAGTGTCATACATATCCTCATAGTGATTATTATTATTGATTGTCCTTTGACTTGAAGTCACTATAATTCCCTACATAAGGAGTTGTATACTTTAGATTCAATAAATGCAACCTGTAACAAGGATGGTTATAAAGTTGTTTACTAGGTATATAATAAATTGTGTATAGGGATGTGATTTATGTAGATGGAATTTTTCTTTTCTATATAATGGAAATGATATCAGTTGACCCCTTGATTGAGTAGGACTACTAAAATACATGACCATGCTCAAATAAGTCAAAATGAGATTATAACTTAATTGTTTAAGTTACTTTATTCAAAGATTAAGAAACATATAGATTGATGTGAGGATGACATGATCCGTGCCACATATATCAATCTAGATATCATGGAAAAAGGACTAAGTCATACAATAAAATAAATCACGAAATTAATATATGTCGAATCTATTATATTTTCATCACTTTGGTAGCAATGATGTATTGCTAAATGCTGCTCATTGCTAGTTAATTTAAAATAAGATTTTAAAGTCACCTCAGATGTTATGAAAATGTATTTATATTTGAGGTTCATTTTATTTTGATAGATAAAAATAAATTGGGCCTAATCTTAAGTCTGAAATTAATTTTAAATCTTAAGCTAATTGAATTAAAGAGTTTGGTCCAATTAGTAGATATTTGGAGGTTTGAAATTTAAAATGGACCCAAATTTAAAGCCCATGTTTCTCTCTTTTATTTAATGACACAACCTTTTAGAAATATGTGTCATTAATGATATGTCCTTTTACTAAATGACACTTACTTTTAATAAATGAAACATCCTTTTTGTAAATGACACATCATTTTAGAAAGGTGTGTGAAAAAAAACAAAGGTTTTATTTTATGGGAGAGATAAAAAAATAAAGAAATAACAAAGATAAGTTTATGTGGATAACGCTAGAGGCATGGACACTTGACTATGATAGGATTCAACTGAACAATTTGGATACAAAAGTTATTTTTTCTACGCTTTAATTAGTAACATCCATGTCCAATGTTTAATTGTATTCGCTTGGATCATTGGTTGGTTCCTTGTCCACAACAAAATTATGAAATGAAAATTATTTGAACCCTAACAAGAGAGACATATAGAAAGATAGGTAGTTAAAAAGATAGATATATAGATAGATTGATTGATATATAGATAGATAGATATATAGATAGGTAGATAGAAAAATAGATTGGTAGATAGGGATAAAAGTAGATAAGCATATAGATAGATAGATAAATAAATAAATAGATAGATATATAGATAAATAGAAAGGTAGACAGATCAATATTCATATAGATAAAAAATAGATAGACAGATAGATAGGTTGATATTCAGATAGTTAGATAGATAAACAGATAGATATAAAAAAAGACAAATAAATAGATGTACTGATAGACAGAGAGATAAATAAATAGATCGACACATATATGGATTGATAGACATATAGATACATAGATAAATGGATATTCAAATAAATATATAGACATATAGACAGCTAAACAAATAGAAAAATTATAAGATAGACAAAAATATAGATAGACATATAGACAGATATATAGATAGACACATAGATAGATATATATAGATAGATAGATAGATAAATAGATAGTAAAATTATTATATAGACATATAGATAGATAAACATATAGACTGTCAGATAGATAGATAGATAGATAGATAGATAGGCAGATGAACAAATAGACAAATAGATAGAAAGACATGCAGATAGATAGACATATATACAAATAGATATATAGACTTATAGACAAATAGATAGACATGTATAGACATATATACAAATAGATAGAAAAACAGCAATGGGCTAAATGTATACAGTGGAATACTCCACCGGTTGGCAAACTCTCACTTAATAAGGATAGTAGTTTTAGCAGGGACACTGGAATAGCAGGAGGAGGCGGGGTAATAAGAGATCATACAGGGATAGTAAAGAGAGCTTTCACCAAATCTAGTAGGGCCTCCTCGGCCCTAGAATCAGAAATTAAAGCATTAAAATCAGGGTTAGAGATATGTAAGCAGCTAAATTTTAAAAATATTGAAGTTCAGGTAGACTCGAAATTATTAGTCGAAACAGTAATTAATAAGAAAATATTATGGAGGTATGAAGAGGACCTAGAAGTAATTCTTAGCCTTTTGGATGAACTGAAGGCCTCAATAACACATATATATAGAGAAGCTAATAATCTAGCGGATAGTCTATCTAGAATAGGCACCACTAGAGGAGATATAGAATATAACGTGAAATCCATGCCAAATAAACTAAAGGGAATAGCATGTTTAGATAAAATGGGATTTCCTTATATTAGAACAAATAAACAGACCACGATGGTATGACAAAGTCTCAACCTCCTGTTGGATCGTGCAGGAATTCGACATTGCAGGGAATTTCTGCCTCATACTTAAATGGAATGGATGGGTGGAGGTTGAGCCATCTTTAAAAATAAAATAAAACTTAAATCATAATTTAGAATATTGAATCTAAAAAAGAAGCATACAGGTTAGAGTTATGAATGTGTTAATTCTGCATTTCGGCAGAATAGTGCATATCTTAAAATATGTATTTGGACTTTCCTTGCAGGATGTTAAGAAGAATAATAGGGTATAAATGAAGGAGAATTCATTGCAGAATGTGTTAATTCTGCATTTCGGCAGAATAGTGCATATCTATTAATATGTATTTGGACTTTCCTTGCAGGATGTTAAGGATGAGAATTCGACAATTCTATGGAGTTTTAGTCTAATATTGTATAAGTTTAACAAGGGATAAGGGTAATAGGGTGCCAAGTTATCTTGTAGGCACGTTCGTTTTTTCTCTTTGGTTTTTTTACAGGTTCAGCAGTGTATAAATGAGGAAGGAAGATGGCTGGAAACTTTTTAGAAAGTATGTGAAGAGAAGAGCCCGAGACATGGGGAAGATGATAGATAGAGGTCCGATCACATGGGCAGCACTATCCCCATATGCTGCCTGTCACTTGAACTAGCTGCTGCTTGCTGCTGCTTCAACAATTCATGCTGATATCATATATATGTTCCTGATGCCTTAAGAATGATTCTGTTGTTGTCTGTCATTAGCTGCCTCCACACAGATGTTGATACAACATCAAATAAAGGAGCATATATTATCAAAAACCACCTGAACAAAGAATAAGGAAGATGGGAGAACAAAAAAGAAGCTGCCGGAACAAATCTTATATACTGCATATACCTATGTAGAGTGATGCCTGTTGCTGCCTTGAGTCTACCTGCAGCTGAGATGAGTCTTTTTTTTTTCGAAAAGTCTACCTGCTGCTGCTTGTTACACTGCTACATAAATATGAAGGAACACAAAGAGAGTAGCTACTGCCATAGTTAACTTAACTAAGGATAAATTACTGTATTTTGTGTTATTTTGGTTAGGGTCTTGTCCTGTAAATGTAATGTCCTATAAATAGAGTTATGAGGTTGTAAAGGTTTTCCTCCGCCTACAAGTGAGGGTTATGTTTTCTTTAATAGTAGATAAAAGCCCATTTTTATAAAAAAATAAATAAATATAGACAAATAGATAGATAGACATATAAACTAATAGAATAATAGATAGATAGGCAGATAGACAAATAGATAGGTAGATAGATGGATAGGTAGACAGATAGATAGAAAGATTGACAGATAGACAATTATATAGATAGATAGATAGATCGAAAGATATATAGATAGATAGATCAATAGGTAGATTGATAGATAGATATACAAAAATTTAAATAGTCAGATATATAAAAATATAGATAGACAGAAAGATAGATATGTATATAGATAGATAGAAAGATAGACAAATAGACAGATAAAGAAATAGACAAAAAGACAAATTAGTAGATAGGTAGATAGGAAGATATGAAAATAGATAGATAGACATATATAAAGAAAGCCAAATAGATAGATTGTTAGATAGACAGATAGTCAGATAGATAGACAAATAGAAAGATAGAAAGATCGATAGATAGATAGATAGATAGATAGACAAATAGATAGATAAATAGATACACATATAGATAGATAGATACATAGATAGATAGACTTATAGACTGATAGACTATTAGACTAATAGATAAAAATATAGTTAGAAAGATAGATAGATAGATAGATAAATATATCAATACTTAAATAGTTAGATAATTAGATAGATATAAAGATAGAAAATAGATAGATAGAATGAAAGAAGATAGATAGATAAAGAGTAAGAAAGAAAGATAGATATACAGAAGAAAGATATATTTATAGGATAATAGGAAGATAGACAATAGATATATAGACAGATCATATAGATAGATAGATAACCATATATACCTATAGACAAATAGATAGATAAGGAGATAGAAAAATAAATAGATACATAGATAGATAAATAGATAGATAGATAAATAAATATACAGATAGATAAATAGATAGATTGATTGATAGATTGACTTATAGATAGAAAGACTGATAGACAGAAAGATAGTTAGATAGATATAGAATTAATAGATAGATAATTAGATAGATAGATAGATGGTTAGATAATTAGACAGATAAATAGATTGATAGATTGATAAATTGATAGATAAACATATTAACAGATAGATAGATAGATACATATACATAAAGAAATTTGCCCATATAGATAGATATACATATAGACATATAAATAGATATAATTATAGATATATGAACACATAAATATATATAGACATATAGATAGATAGATAGATAGACATATATATTGATAGACAGATAAACCTATAAAAAAATAAATAGATATACAGATTGATAGAAAGACACAAAGATAGATAGACAGATAAACATATAAACAAATAGACATATATAAAGATAGATTAAAAGAAAAATAAATAGGTAGATAAATAGACAGATATACTAATAGTCTGATAGATTGGTTGACAAGTAGACAGACACACAGACAGACAGACAAACATACAGATAGATAGATAGATAGATAAACATATATAAGGATAGATAGATAGATAGACAGATATACAATTAGACTGATAAATTGAAATATTATAGATAGATAGAAAGATAGACAAATATACATATGGACTAATAGACAGATATATAGATAAATAGATAGAAAAGATATTGATAGACATATTAATAGATATATAGATAAATATATAGAAAGAAAGATAGATAGATAGATAGATAGACAAATAGGCAAATAGATAGATATATACATAGATAGAAAGATAGATAGATATATAGATAAGATAGGTACTTAGATAAATAGAAGATAGGCAGATAGATAGATAGGTAGATAGTTAGATAGATAGATAGATTGTTAGACAGACAGATAGATAGATAAATAAATAAATAATAGTTGGACAGATAATTAGATAGATAGATTAATAGATTGGTAGATAGACAGATAAGCATATAAACATATAGATAGAGAGATAGAAAGAGTGATAGATAGAAACATAGATTAATAGATAAATGGACAGATAGACAAATAGATAGATAGATAGACAGATTGATATATTAACAAAAATATATGTAGATAGATAGAGAGATATAGGTAGACAGATAGATAGATAATCATACAGATATATAGATAAATAGACAAAGAGATAACAAAAGAGATAGATAGATATAGTGATAGACAATTATATATAAAGATAATTTGATAGATAGATAGATATATAGACAGAAAGACATCCAAAACTTTAGATAGATAAAGAGAAAGAAAGATATACATATAGATAGATAGAAAAATAGATATATAAATAGATTACTACATAGAAAAATAGATAAATAGTTAGATAGATAGAAAGATAGTAAGATATAAAGATAAATAATATACAAATATATTGATAGAATGATAGAATGATGCAATAATTGATAGTTAAATAGTCTGAAAATTAGATAGATAGATATATATAAAGTTAGAAAAATAAATTGTTATACACAAAGATAGATAGACATATACAAAGGTAGATTGATACACAAATAGACATATTGACATATAGAGGGATATATAGATAAAAATATAGGCTAATAAATAGATAGTCTTATAAATAGATGGAGATATATATAGATTTATAGATAGATAGATAGATAGATAAAGTGATAAAAAGATATACAGATAGATAGACTAATATATAGGCAGAAAAATAGATGGATAGATACATAGATAGATAGGTTGAGAGATTAATAATAGATAGATAGAGAAATAGATAAATAGAAGGATAGACATATAGATAGATAGATAGAAAAATAGACATATAGAAAAATAGAAAGAAAGATTGATAGACATGTAGGAAAATAGATAGATAGATAAATACATAGAGACCTATAGACACATAGACACATAAACACAAAGACATATATACTAATAGGCAGATAGATAGATAGATAGATAGATCGATAGGGATATACAATGATTTATAAATAGACAAAGAGACTGATAGTTAGATAGAGAGATAAATAGATAGACATATAGTTAGATATATAAATTCTCAGATAGACATATAGATAGATAGATATATATATATATAAATAGTCATATAAACCAATAAACAGATAGATAGATAGATAGATAAAAAAATAAATATATAGACAAATCAACATATAGATAGACATATAGAAAGAAAAATAGATAGATAGATAAATAGGTAGATAGATACACAAATAGACAGATAAGTAAATATAGAAAAAGATAGTTAGATAGATAGATAGATAGAATGATAGAAAGATAGTTGACATATACACAAATAGATAGATTGACAAATTTATAAATACATAGACACATAGTTAGATAGATAGATAGCCATATAGAAAGACATAAATTAATAGATAGATAGCCATATAGAAAGACATAAATAAATAGATAGATAGATAGAGAGATATATAGAGAGGTAGAATGTTTTATAAACAAATAGATAGAAAGAAAAATAGATACACATATAAAAAGATATATAGATATACAAATAGAAATATAGGCATATAAAAAGATAGATCAATAGATAGCTAGACTAATAGATAGATCATCTTATAGATAAATAGAAAGATATATAGATTGATAGCGAGATAGATAGACAACTATATAGATGGGAAGATATATATATATATATATATATACAGAAAGATAGATAGATAGATAGATAGATATATGGATAAATAGATAGATATACAGACATATAGATAGATATATAGATAAATAGATAGTCATATAGATAGATAGACTGATGGATAGAAAGATTTTTAGACAAAAAGATTGATAGATATATATAAAGATATATAGATAGATACAAAAATGGAAATATAGATAGATTGATAAGTAGACAGATAGACATATCAATAAATAGATATATATATATATATATATATATATATATATATATATATATATAAATAGATAGTTTCACAATTAGATTCATAGATTGACAAACATATAGATAGATATATAGATTGTTAGAAATATAAATAGACAGACAGAAAGATAGATTAAAATATACATAGACATATAAAAAGATAGATAGATAGATATATAGATAAACAGACTGATAGATAGATAGATAGATAGACAGATAGACCAATAGGTAGGTAGGTAGATAGATACATAGAGAGATATACATATTGACATATAGGCATTTAAGTAAATAATTAGAAAAAAAAGATAGATAGAATGATAGACAGATAGACATATATACAAATAGTTACATAGACAGCTAGATAGATAGATATGAATAAAGATAGATAGATAGATACCCAGATAGATATTTATAAAGATATTTAGAGAAATAGATAGAAAGATTATTGATAAAAAAATAGAATTACAGATATATAGACTTATAGATTAATAGACTCAAAGAATGATAAATAGAAAAATAGTAAGATTATTTGATATATGGAGAGATATACAAATAGACACTTAGATAGTTATTCAAATAGATAGTTAGACACAGCTAGATAAAAAATTTATAAATTGGTAGATAGATAGATAGAAAAATAAACATATACATATTTACATTTATAGATCGATAGACATATAAATAGATAGATATTTAGACAAATGGATAGATAGATAATAGATAAACAAAATGACTTATAGATAGATAGACTGATGGACAAATAGACTAATAGAATGAAAGATAGATAGATAGTTAGATAGATAGAGAGAAAGATATACCAACAATTACATAGTTAAACAAATAGATAGTTAGACACATATAAAGATAACATATTGATAAATTTTCAGATAGATAAATAGACAAATAGACATATAAACATAAACACATATAGATAGATATAAATAATGACAAATAGATAGACACCTAGAAAGATAGAAAGATCATAAGATATTCAGATAGATAGATAAACAAATATACTTTAAACAGATAAATAGATATATATATATATATATGGATATATAAAGAGATAGATAGATAGATAGATGGATGGATAGATAGATAGATGGATGGATAGATAGATAGAGAGACTAAAAAATTGATTGACATATAGATAGATAGATAAATAAATATATATGTATATATAGATAGATAGATTGAATAAATGATGAATAGATAGATATATAGACATATATACATATAGAATGATAAACATATAGTGAAATATATAGATTTATAGATAGATAGACAGATATACAAATAGACAAATAAACAAACAAATATAAAAATAGTAGAAACATAGTTATATAGGTAAACAGATACACAAATAGATAGTTTATAATTAGATAAATAGAAAGATAGATAGAAAGATAGATAGATAAATAGATACACAACTTTACATATTGATAGATTGATAAATACATAGAAAGAGATAAATAGATAGACAGATAAATAGATAGTCAAATAGACAAAAAGATAGATAGAATGATAGACAAATAATAAGATATATAATAAGAGATAGATATAAAAACACAATTATATTTTGATAGATAAATAGATAAGAGATAGATAGATAGATAGATAGATAGATAAATAGAATGATAGAAGATATACTAAAAGACTAATAGGTTGAAAAATGGATAGACAGAAAGATAGTGAGAAAGTTAGATAGATAGATAGTTAAATAGTTAGTAAATTAGATAGTTAGACAAATAGTTAGATAAACAAATTGATAGATTGATATGTATACAAATATAGAAATAGTCAAATATACATATACACATATTGATAGATTAACAAATAGATAGATAAACACATAGACACATAGAAAGATAGATAGATAGATAAAGAAATAGACATATAGATAAATAGACAAATATACATATAAATAGATTGACAAATAGATAGTTAATTAGACAGATAGATAAAAAAATAGTTATATAGATAGATATTTTGATAGACTGATAGAGTGATATATTTGATTGATATATAGATAGATAGATAGATATAAATATAAATAAATAATAATAATATATATATATATATATATATATATATATATATATATATGTATGTATGTATGTATATATGTATGTATAGATAGATAGATTAATTTAATGATAAATAGATTGATAGATAGAAAAATAGACAGATAGATAGAGTTGTAAATAGATAAATAAATAGAATGATATGCATAAACAATTAGACAGATAAATAGATAGATATTTAGAGAGATAGATAGATAAACAGATAATCAAAAAGATAGTTAGAAAGATTTATAGATAGATATATAGATATATACATAGATATATAGATAGATGGAAAAATAGATAGAAAAATACATAGATAGACAAATAGAATGATAGATAGATAAACAAATAGACCAGTAGATTCATAGATGATAAACAAGTGGAAAGATAGAAAGATAGGTATAAAGATAGATATATAGATAGATAATTGATATAAAGATAAATAGATAGAAAATTGATAGATAATAGATAGACATATAGATAGAAAGAGAGATAGGAAGAAGAGTTTATAGATAAAAAGAAAATTGACTAGTCATAGAAAAAAATAGATAGAAAAATAGATAGATAAATATATTGGTTGATAGATAGATACACAGATAAATAGATAGATTGACAAGTAAATAGAAAGACTAATTGACTGATAGATAGATATAAAGTTATATAGATAGACAATTTGACATTTAGATTGGTAGGCAGATAAACAAATAGATAGATAGATAGACAGATATATAGATTTTTATTGATTGACTGATTCATAAATATATATATAGGTACATAGATAGATAAACAAATATACAAATTGATAGAAAGATAGATTTATAAATAGACAAATAGATTACTAGAAATATAGATAGATAGACAAAATGACAGATCAATAGATAAATAGACAAATAGATAGATAAATAGAAAGATAGATAGATATATATACAGATAGATAGATAAATAGATAGACAAATTGATAGATAAAGAGATAAATAGATACGTAGATAGACAGATACAGAGATAAAGTGATATATAGATAGATAGACATAAAGATAGATAGATAAATAGATAGACAAATATCAAGTTGGATAGATAGACAAATAGATAGATATATATAGAGATAGGCATATAGATAGATAGAAAAATAGTTAGATAGATAGATAGAAATATAGATAGATATATAGATAGACAAACAGATAGAGAGATAGATAAATAGTAAGTTAGATAGATAGATAGACTGATAAAGAGATAGAGAGATATACAAATAAATAGATATACATATAGATATAAAGATATATAGATAGATTGACAGATAGACAAATCAACAGATAGGTAGATAGGCATATAAGCATATATACAAATAGAAAAAAGGACAGAAAGACATATAGATATATTGATAGAAAGATAGATAAATAATTTGCTAGATAGACAAATACACAGATAGACATATTTATAAATACATATATTGATAGATACAAAGATAGACAGATAGTCAGATAGACTGATATACACATAGGTAGATAAACATATATATAAAAGAAAGATAGATAGATTAATAAATAGATATACAGATAGATAGATAAACTCAGAGAAAGATTATAGAAAGTAAATTGAAAGAAAAATAGATAGATAGATAGAAAGATAGACAGATAGATGGATAGATAGATAGATAAATAGTTATCTAGATAGACAAATACACAGATAGACATATATATAAATACATATATAGATAGATAGAAAGATAGACAGATAGTCAGATAGACTGATATACACATAGGTAGATAAACATATATACAAATAGAAAGATAGATTAATAAACAAATATACAGATAGATAGATAAACTAAGAGATAGATTATAGATAGTTAGAAAAATAGACAGATTGATGGATAGAAAGAAAGATAGATAGATGGATAGATAGATTGATAGATGGATAGATAGATAGATATACATATAGATAGATAGGTAGATATGCAGATCGATAGATTGATAGACAGATAGAGTGATAGATAGATAGTCAGATAAAAAAATAGATATATAAATTGATATGAAGATAGATAGATAGATGGATGGATAGATAGAAACATTGATAGATAGAAGTATAGATAGATAAAAAATTAGATAGATTGATCAATTGATTAATAAAAACACAATTATATAGTTACATATATAGATAGATAAGCAATAAGATAGTTAGATAGATAGATAGATATATAAATAGAAACATATATAAAGAGATAGAAAAATAGATAGATAGAACGATATACGGATAAATAGACAGATAGAAAAATAGACAAATAGATAGATAGATAGATATATTGATTGAAAAATAGATAGAAAATAGATAGACAGAAGATAGATAGATAGATAGATAGATAGATAGACATATCAATAATAAAAAGATAGATAGACATATAGATAGATAGATAGATAGATAAATAGATCAATTGATTGATAGATAGGATGATATATAGGTATATATATAGATAGATAGATTGATTGATAGAAAGACAGATAGTGAGATACACACATATACAAATAGAAAAATATTTATATTGACAGATAGAAAGATAGATAGATTGATTGATTGATAGTCATATAAATAGATAGACATATAGACAAATAGAGAGATAAATAGATAAATAGATAGAGAGATAGATAGAAAGATAGATAGAAAGATTGATAGATAGATAAAAGATAAATAGATAGATAAAAGATAGATAGAAACTTAGACAGATAGATTGATAAATATAAAGGTAGATAGGCATATACAAAGATAGAAAGATAATTGAATTAACACATAGATATATATAGAGTTCATTAGATAAATAGATAGACCAATAAAAATTTAGTCATATAGATAGATAGAAATATATATAGATTGATAGATAGACATATAGACTAATAGAGAGAGAGACCAACATAAAAAGACTGAAAGAAAGATAGACATATTGAATAATAGATAAACTCTTAGATATATGGATAGTCAGATAGATAGAATGATAAACACATAGACATATTTGATAAATTTTCATATAGACAAATAGGTATATAGAAAAATAGATAGATTGATAGAAAAATTGTCATATAAATATAAAGACATATAGTAAGAAACATGATATATAGATTGACTAATAACTGATAGATAGATAGACAAGTAGATTGATACACATAAAGATAAACAGACAAATAGATAGATAAAATAAATAAAAAGATATACAGATTGACAGATAGATAAATATATAGATAGATATATAGATAGATAGATATATAGATAGTTAATTAGATATACAAATACACAAGTAGGTAAATAAGCATATATATAGAGATACAGATATATAGATAGATAGATAAAAAAGAATAAGATTGTTTTATAGTTAGATTAATAGAAAGATAGACAACTATAGATATAAACATTTATGTATGTAGGCAAATATGTAGAAAGTTAGATAGACACATTGATAGATAGCCAGATAGTCAGAAATGAAAAAGAATAGATAGATAGAAAACAGACAGACAGATAGATAGATAGATAGATAGGTATATAGATAGACATATAGATAGATCGATAGACATAAAGATAGATAGCTAGATATACTAATGACTAATAGACTTATAGATAGAAACATTGTTATATAGTTAACGAAATAGAAATATAGACAGACAGACAGATAGATACATACATACATACATTCGTAGATTTATAGATTGACAAATTAATAGACACACATATAGATAGATAAACAATACGTAAAAAGATAGATATACTAATATATAGATAGTCAAATATAGATAGAATAATTCAAAAGCTATGCAGATAGATAGATAGACAGATAAATAGATAAATAGATAGATAAATAAATAGATATACAAATAAACTGATAGACACAAAGATAGATAGATAGACATTTAGAAAGATAGATAAATAGATAGATAGATATCAAAATAGATAGAAGGATAGATAGATATATAGATAGATCCACATATTTAACATATATATAGATAGATATATAAATAGATAGTAAGATAGAAAGATAAATAGATAAATAGATAGATAGATAGATATATCGACATAAATACTTAAAAAAAGATAGATAGATAAACAAATAGATAGATAGAAAAATTGATAAATAAAGAGATAGACTATAGAAGGTTAGATAGACTGATAAATATAACCATTGTTAAATAGTTTAACAAGTAGACGTATACATAGTTAGACAAATTGACAAATTTAAATATAGGTAGATAAATAGATACTTTGATTTATAGATTCACTGATTTAGAGATACACATATATATATATATAGATAGATAGACATATAGATAGATAGGTTGAAGATAGAAACTAAGAAAGAAAGATAGATTGACAAATAAATTGATAAATACACAAATAGTTAGATACACAGATAGATTGATAGATTAATAAACATATTGATATACATATAGCAATATAGATAGATAGACATATGGATAGATAAAAAAATAGATAGATATAAAGATAGACATATATATAGATAAATAGATAGAGAGACAAATAGATAGATTGATAAATAGACAAATAGATAGATAGATAGATATATAGCCAAATAGATAGATTTTACAGATAGTCAAATAGACAATTAGATAGATAGCTAGTTAGATAAATAGCCATATAAACATATATATATATATATATATATATGTAAATCGATGGAAAAATTGACAGATAGATAGATAGGTAGATTGATAAATAGACAAATAGATAGATAAATAGATATACAGATATATAGATAAAAAGATAGATACATATATAGATATATAGATAAATATATAGATAGATATATAGATAGATATATAGATATATAGATAGATATATAGATAGATATATAGATAGATATATAGATAGATATATAGATAGATATATAGAAAGATATATAACTACACACAAAGATAGATAGAGAGAAATAAAGATAGGCACATAGACATATAGATTGATAAACATATTCATATAGATAGAGTGAAAATTATTGACAAATAGACATATAAAAAGATAGATAGATATACAGATAGATATATAGATAGATAGATAGATAAAAAGATTGAAAGATAAATAAATACATAGATACATAGATAGATAGATATTTAGACATGAACACAAATTTGCATATAGGTAGATATGCAGATAGACACATAGATATATACATAGATAGCCAGATATAAAGATAGATTAATTGTCATATATTCTAATACAAAGAAAGATTGATAAATAAATAATTAAATAGATAAATACATAGATAGATAGCTAAATACATAGATAGATAAATACATAGATAGAAATTTATACAAATAGACTGATAGATAGAAAGACAGCTTACTAGACAAAAATATAGATAAAAGATAAAAAATGTTGATAGTTAGATAGTTATACTGATAGATAGATTGGCTTATTGATAGATAGATAGATAAATAAACTTATAAAAAGATAACAAATCCATAGATAGTTAGGTAGATAGACCAGACAATATATATATATATATATCTATAT
>JAREIK010001937.1:71359-92338 GCA_029783825.1 Sapria himalayana
GTTTATATGTCTCTCTATCAAGTTGTATATATTTCTAAATATTTATATATCTATATATCTATCTATCTATCTGTTTGTCTATATTTAATCAGTATATCTATTCTAACTATATGTATGTCTATCTAGTATTATCTATCTATACATATTTATATATCTATCTATATAATTATCTATCTATGTATATATATATATATATATCTATCTAATTATACATATGTTTATCTTTCTATCTATTTAATTATCTATTTGTCTATATGTCGATCCCTCTATCTATCTTTTTTTTCTATATTTCTATCTATCTATGGATGTATCTATCTATCTATCTATCTAATTGTCCATCTACCTATCAATCGATCTATCTATCTATCTAACTTTATTTCAATCTTTCTATTTATCTATCAGATTATATTTTTATCTATCGATCTATAGAACTAATTATTAATTATTTATCTTATATCTAACTATCTTTCTAATTATATATATATATCTAACTAACTAACTTATGTGTGCCTATATACTACATATCTATCATTTATCTATTTATCCATATATATATTATCTATTTTCTATCTATCTATCAATCTATATCTCTATCTATCTATTAGTTAGTCTCTCAATCTATCTATCTAGTTTGTTGTATATATTCTATCTTTTTATATTCCATCTATTATATTTCTATCTATCTATTCATCTATATTTCTTTCTATAAATCTATCTATCAGTATGTCTTTCTAATCTATCTATCTATCTGTCTATTTGTCATTCTTGTATCTAACTATCTAACTATTTGACTACATAATGATCTGACTATATATATATATACACCTATCTATCTATATATTGAATTCTTTATCTATCTATCTTTCAATTAATCAATCTATATATCTATCTATCTATCAGTCTATCTATCTATCTATCCATCTATCATTATATCTATCTACCTATCAATCAATCAATCAATCTACTTATCTATTTGTATGTCTGTCTATGTGTCTATTATTCTATATGTTAGTCTATCTAGTTTCCTATCTATCTATATATGTTTATATCTATCACTCAATCTAGCTATCTAATTTTCTATCCATCTTTCAATCTATATATTAATCTAACTTTTCTATTTTTATATATCTATCTATTTATCTATTATCTATCTATCTATATTTCAATCTACCTGTCTATATACCTATTTATATATCTATTTATCTATCTATCTATTTATCTAATTATCTATCTATCTACATATCAATATATATATATATATATATATACATATCTATCTGTCTATCTGTTTATTTGTCAATCTGTCTATCGGTCTATCTGTCTATGTATCTATCTAGCTCTATGTCTTTCTATCTATTTAAATAGCTTGCTAGCTTTTTATCTATCAATATATCTAGCTATCAACATATCTATTTATCTTTCTATCTAGCTACCTATGTATCTATGTATCTGCCTATCTATCTAACTATATATCTATCTATCTGGCAATCTATCTCTCATTTATCTATATGCCTATCCATTTATCTACCTACTTAGCTGTCTATTTATTTATCTATATAGCTAGCTATCTACTTGTCTATCTATTTATCTACCTACCTACTATCTATCTATCTACCTATCTACCTATATATCTATCTATCTATGAATCTATCTATCTCTCTATCTGTCTATGTGTCTATTTATGTATCTATCTATATTTCTATCTATTTATTTGTCTTTCTATCTATATATCTTTATTTTTATCTATCCATTTATTTATATATCTATCTATCTATCTTACTATCTATCTATTTGTATGTTTATCTATCTATCTCTCTATCTATATATTTAAATATCTATTTGTCTATTTATCTATCTTTTTATCTACAATCTATATATCTGTCTGTCTATCTATCTATCTATTAATCTATCTATCTTCCTATCTATATATCTATCTATCTAACTATCTATCTATTTGAATATCTATCTGTTTGTCTGTCTATCCATCTATATACCTATCTATTTATCAACCTATCTACCTATCTATCTGAATATCTATCTATCAGTTTAGTATTATATATGTCTGTTTAAATAGTTGTCTATCTATCTATATATTAATCAATATATCTGTCGATCTATCTATCTATCTATCTATCTATCTAAATATCAATCTTTGTTCTTTCTTTATATCCATATTTCTTTCATTCTTTCTATATTTCTATTTATATATTAATCTAACTTTCTATTTTTTAACTATCTATCTATCAATCTATTTTTTATCTATCTATCTATCTATATTGCTATCTATATATATATGTACCTATTTATAAATATATCTATCTATATTTCGGTCTATCTATTTGTCTATCTAATTATCTAATTATCTATCTATCTATATAATTATTTATCTATCAAATAATATATTTATCTATATGTCTATTTATCTATCTATCAATATATCTATATATCTATCTATCTCTTTGTCTAACTAACTAACTATCTATCTATATAAATATCAAGCTATCTACCTATCATTTTATTTATCTATCTACCTATCTAATTATCTAACTATCTACCTATATTGATATCTATTTATCTATCTAACTATCTATTTATTTGCATTTATATCTGTCTATCTAGTTGTCTATCTATCTATCCATCTCTTTATCTTTTGGTCTATATAATTATCTATCTATCTATCTAAAATATATCTATCTATCTATCTATATGTCTGTCATCTATCAATCTACTATATATATATATATATATATATATATATATATATATATTATCTATGTATATTTTTATATATCGATCTATACATATATATATCTTTCTATCTATTTCTATCTACCTACCTATCTCCCTATCTATCAATCTATCTATTTATCTATTTGTATATGTCTATCTGTCTATCTATCTTTATGTCTGTCTATTTATTTGTGATTCTTTATATATATCTATCTTTCTATCTATGTATTTATATGTATCTTTCAATCTATATATATGTCTACACACACACACACATAATATATATATATATATCTATCTATCTATCTCTCTCTTTCTTAATATCTTTCTATCAATCAATTTAGTTATCAATCAATATATTTATTTATCTATCTTGCTATATATCTATCTATCTTCTTATCTAGTTATCTATCTATCTACCTATATATCTATAAACCAATCTACATTTATACCTATCTACCTATCTATCTATATATCTATCTATCTGTCTAACTAACTAACTATCTATATATTTGTTTATTTATATAGTTGTATAAATCTCTATCTACTTACCTATCTATCTGTCTATCTATCTAATTGTCTATATGTCTAGCTATCTAGTTGTCTATCTAATATGTATATATATATTTTTATCTATCTATCTATCTGTAGGTATATCTACTTGTCTATCTATTTATATATCGATCTATCTATGTATCTATATATCTATATATCTATCTATCTATCTATCTAATATGTTATTATTTATCAATATCTATCTGTCTGTCTATCTATCTACTATATATATATATATATATATATATATATATATATATCTATGTATATTTCTATATATCTATCTATACATATATCTATCTTTCTATCCATATCTATTTAGCTATCTACCTATTTTCCTATCTATAAATCTATCTATTTTTCTATCTGTCTATGTGTCTATCTCTCTATCTATCTATAAATCTATCTATTTTTCTATCTGTCTATGTGTCTATCTCTCTATCTATCTATATGTTTGTCTATTTATTTGTTCTTTATATATATCTATCTTTTTGTATGCCTATCGATATATATATATATATATATGTCTACCTATATATATATATCTACTATCTCTCTATCTCTCTATATAAATATCTTTCTATTAATCTATCTATTTATCAATCAATCTATTTATTTATCTATCGTACTATCTATCTATCTTCTTATCTATTTATCAATCTATCTACATATATATCTAAAAATCTATCTACATTTCTAGTTACCTACCTATCTATCTATTTATCTATCTGTCTATCTATATATCTATATGTTTATCTATATAGTTGTATAACTCTCAACCTATCTATCTATCTATCTGTATATTTGTCTATATGTCTATCTATCTAGTTGTCTATCTAATATGTATACAAATATATTCTTATCAATCTATTTATTTTAGGCCTATATACATGTCTATCTATATATCTATTGATCTATCTATATATCTATACATCTATATATCTAAATTTTTATCTATCTATTTATCTATCTAATATGTAATTATCTATCTATCTTTCTTTCTTTCTAAATATCTATCTAATTATCTATCTAATTATCCATCTATCTATCTGTTTGTCTGTTTGTCTATCTATCTATCTATCTATTTGTTTGTCTATCTATCTGTCTATCTATCTATTTATCTGTATGTTTATTTATCTATCTATCATTCTATCAATCTATCTATCTATCTATGTATCTATATTTCTATCTATCTATCTATCTATATTTCTATCTATCTATCTATCTATATTTCTATCTATCAATCTATTTATATTTTTATATGTCTATCTGTCTATATCTCTATATGACTTTATATCTACTTGTTTATATATATATATATATATAATTATGTATCTTTCTCTCTATCTAATTATGGTACTATCTATCTACCTATCTGTCTGTCTATACACACACACACACACACACACACACACACACACATATATATATATATATATTTCTATCTATTTGTATCTATTAATCTATCTATATTTCTATCTAATAATCTATCTATATTTCTATCTATCTATTTTTATATCTATCTTTATTTCTTTATTTCTTTCAATCTATTATCTATCTATCTATCTGTCTATGTGACTATTTATTTATCTATCTATATATATCTATCAATCTACCTATCTATCTATCTATTTGTGCATCTGTCTATCTTACCATGTGTCTATATTTCTATTTGTCTTTTTGTCTATTTGTCTATCTAACTATCTATCTATTTTTATATTTGTCTATCATTATAACTGTCTATCTATCTTTCTATCTAACTATCTATCTATGTTTCTATTTGTTTATATGTCTATCTATCTATTTATCTAACTATATATCGTTCTATCTTTCTTTATGTCTATCTGCCTGTCTATTTGTCTATATCTTTATCTATCTCTTTGTTTCTCTATTTATCTATATACCTCTCTATCTATCTTTCTATCTCTTTAACTAACTAACTATCTATCTATTTGTCTTTATATCTAAGTGTCTATCTATCTATCTATCTAAATATCTTTATATCTATCTGTTTGACAATATATTATCTATCTATCTATATATATTTATCTATCTGTTTGTCTATTTATCTACGTATCTATCTATCTATCTATATGCCTATTTGTTTATCTATCTATCTATTTGTTTGTCTGTCTATATATTTGTCTGTCTATCTACATGTTTGTTTTTCTATCTATCTATTAATTTATTTATCTCTCTCTATTTATCTATCTATCTATCTATTTATTTTTCAATCTTTCTCTCTCTCTATTTATCTATCTATATATCTATTTGTCTATCTGTCTATCTGTCTATCTATATATCTAACTATCTATCTATCTATCATTAATATATATATTTATTATTTATTTATTTATCTATATATTTATTTATATACTTATCTATCTATCTATCTATCTATCTATCTGACTATAAGAAAAAGCTCAGGTGGCTAAAGAATAATCTCTATATCTATACGATTTTTTCATCGCTAAAATAGAATAACATCAGGATAATGATGAAAATTATCCCAAACCAAAGTGCTCGTCATAAAATATTAATGAGAACAAATAATTTTCTACAAATTTTTTAATGATGGAAATTCCCTAGCTAATTATTTTTTTTTCTTACAATTTTTTATCATAATTATGAATAGTAATTAATATTTATTGACTCAATATATATAGATAATTTCCTACCTAAATTAGCGATTAAAATTTCTCTAGCTATTTTAATTCCCAAGCTATTTTCACAATTTATTTTACAAAAAATTTATTACATCTTTTTATATTATTATATTAAATTGAATAAAAACATATACTATAAATAATATTTTATAGTTAACCAAAAGAAAAAGTAGTTCAGAAATTATTCTGATACAATTATTACATAATTAAAACAAAAACATAACATAGGTATATAATTATATAAAACAAAATTTTAATCCTCATCATTAGCTGAAGCATTTGTGCTAGGCTCTCCTACATGATTTCTCTGCTAGAACAATGTGTTCTATTTGTCTCGTAAAGGCTGCTAACTCTGATTCCATATAGCACTTATGCTATTGTTTTGCATCTGATACTACTCAGAAAAATTATTTTAAACTTCCTCAATAACATTATTAGCAACACTAAAATCATGAATTAAAGCCACAATATTATAAACTAATGAAAGGCACACTCTAAACACAAAACAAAAGCAAACAAACATGAAGGAAAATATTACTTAATTTTTAGATGCACTTTATGACCAGATCCAGCAACTAAAGCATCTACCTCAAGTTTATTTCCGAATTTCAAGCACTTTACTAATACCTTTTCATTATTTTCAATGGCTACTGCTGCATATATGAAATAGTTATGAAAAAATAAATAAGAGAGAAGACTAATAAAAGAAATAACAAACCAAAAAAATATTTAAATAATATGTGTAGCTAGAAGAAGTTATTAGAAACAAATAAAAAAATGAGAACCAGTATTCAATGAGAAATCGAATCATGCTATTTTTCCCGGAGATGGGTTCGCAGGTTCGAGTCCAACACCATGTTCTTTCCTTTAGTATTACGGATCAAGACACTCGCTGGAGCCTCCAAGAAAGTGA
This sequence comes from Sapria himalayana, assembly GCA_029783825.1. Lineage (NCBI taxonomy): Eukaryota > Viridiplantae > Streptophyta > Magnoliopsida > Malpighiales > Rafflesiaceae > Sapria > Sapria himalayana. Next base: position 78,224 of record JAREIK010001937.1, read on the forward strand.
CTCTGACCCCATCAAATAACTCATTTTATTATTCAAAGACACTGCACTTGTGTGTCCCATGTTTTCATAAAGATGAATATTTCTTCACCATATCAACCAACTCAAACCTAGCAAAACAATAAGATTTCATCAATTGAATAGATACATAAAAAGATACACATACTGATTATCAACTTGTTTTTTTAAAACAAGAATACTAGCACATGAAAATAATAGACACCCATTGTAAGGTGAACTACAACGGAAAGCAGCAAAATCAAATGAGAATCAGCTGAGCAAATAATTGGAGCTAAATGGAAGAAAAAGATGGGAGCTTTGCCTATCCATCATGCACCCTTGTTGTTGTAGTCGAGCAACCAGCACCATCATTAAAATGACCACCTTAATAAACAAACAAACAACAGCAACAAGCACCACAACTAGGAGGTGGGCTGCACCAATTTGTGTTGGCTCACAATAAAGAAAGTTATCTGGCATTCTTCTGGTCTCATATGGCTCTCCTCTTCTTGGTGCAGGCTCAAACTACATCAATTTTAAGTCTCAAACTGCATAAATTTTAAGGCTAAATTAGCATCAACACAACCACAAAAACAATCATTTCACAGCATAAACATTTTAAAAAACAAAAACAAAATAAAAATCAAAATAAAAAACTTTTTGATATTGGCCCCAATTGTAGCCATCCATTACAAGCTAGTGAGCTCGAGCAATAAGCTATAGATTGATTGTTTGGTTAAACTGGTCAGAGATGTTCTATAGAAGAAGGATGGCGAGAGTTGAGGTGAAGGAAAAGCACAAGTGGGTCTACTTTCTGTCTCAACCAAGGAAGTCAAGAGAAAATAATCAAACAGATCGGTGAAAAACTCCCAGACGTTAGCATTTCCATACTTCTGTAGGCACTCATCATAAAATCCATAAAATTTAGTGATCTGCTAACTTTCATGATTTTTATTTAGGATTGTGATCCACTATGGATAGTGCACTTTAAGAGCCACTAGGAGTGAGACTGTCTCAACTGTATAATATCCAAGATCAACATAATCTTACATCCAACTCAATTTTGAGATGACACTCTTTTTTTAATGAAAGAAAAGAATCATTAGTTATGTTAGTTAGCCAACACAGACAAAACCAGAATCAAGAACAATAATGCCACCAAATAAATCTTTTCTTGTTTAGCGACACATTGGTAGAAATCATGTGCCAGCAAGTTGCTAACTATTCCTTTTTAATTAAGTGAGGAGATAAGAGCTTTGAGACAACAAATCTTATGAAAGACTTGCATTAATATAGATCTTTCAACTTATCATCACATATTATTCTACGTCTATCTCATTTATCATTTAAAAAACAAGAATATTTAATGATTAATTGAAATTAAAGAATAAAACCATGGATTCTCATTGGGGGAGGTGAAGACGAAGGATGTTGGCATACATGTAGGTTATTTCCTTTTATATAGTCTCACATCTTCTTTACAATCTTAGAATGAGATAATGCATCTTTACTTGTACCAAAAAATTGTATGAGAGAGTATGAAAGAGGAACAGGTAGCCAAAAATCTAGAAGTTTTCTTCTTCTCTTGTTTTTCTCTGTGCTTTGATTTATCATCTGAAGATATGAAGCAATAATATTTATTTAGACACATTACAAATTGACTTCACCATGACATATTTAACCATGAAAAACTTTTACCTGTCTCTTCTTCTTCTTCTATTTTATTTGATTCCTTCTTCTTTAATAAACGAAAACCAAAACAATTCAAAAATAATTCTTATACAAAAGTTTCATGGTTAAAATAAAAACATAACATAGGTTCATCATCATTTAAAATAAAATCATCCTCATAATTAGTTGGTGCATTTGTGCTAGCCTCTTTTGCATGGTTTCACTGCTGGAACCCAGAATGCTATCTATTGCATCAAGGCTGTAAATATGACACTATATAGGTCATCTGTTGTTGCTTAACAATCTTATTTTCTTTCATCTCATCATTAACTTTTTCATTTCCTATATTTTTTTTCTTTAAATAAATAATCTACTTATTTTCTCTTCTTTTATTTCCTGCATGTTTTCCTTCAATTGAGTAATCTGCTCAACCTTCTCTTTCATTTCTATCTCCGTAACTTCAAAACATTAATTTGTTTTCATTACTTGCTATTCAACCGCCTCATCCACCACTACTATGACAGAGGAATTAGAAGCATGACTACTACAACAAAATGCCACTCCCTTCAAGTCAATGCCATATACTCGTTGCTTCTTCTGACCTCTTATGGTATCCAAATAGATATGATCATAGTCGAGTGGTTGAAGATCCATAGAACTTTCAATTCATTGAGAAGCAGCTATCACTCATTCCTCCACGACTTTTTGTGATAAAATAGAAAAAAAATACTATTCTAGATATACATAAAATAAATCTAATATTTTCATTCCACACAACCTTCAAAATTTACTGTAGTATTCTAAAAGTTTATTAATATAATAGATTCTTATATTAATCATCTGAGATTTGTTGTCAACAAACTACCCTTCCACTTTCTCCACATGCATCTTTTTGAAAATCTCATAAAAATTAGAATCTCGACCCAATTCTCCAGCCTAAAGTATGTATTTATTAAGTAAAAAATTAATAAATGTTAGAAAATGTTAGATAAAATAATTAAACCATGCACATATTTGATTTATTTGGACTATTAGACCAACTATTAAATATATAAATGTTTTAAACTTATAAATTATACCAAATCTCGAGCGCATTTAATGCTCGATTTTAACCCTCCTATGTTGCGAGATATTCTTGTACCTATTCCAGCTACCTTAGTCCATTAGTTTTTGATAGCTATCTCTGATTTTTTTTGACATCTAGCTCATGCCAATATTTAAGCCACTCGGGCCACTCATCCTCGTGTATACAATTAGGCCTATCTTTTAGAGTCTTTAATTTTTGAACAAAATCTGGGTACCATTCAGTAGTTTTGCTCTCCCACAATGACTTTATTTGTCCATTAAATTTGGGTACCATGTGCACTGATTCGATATCTATATATAGAAAACTCAAAAAATAATTATATTAATAACAAGGACATAATTATTTAATACTTAAATAATAAACAACATAATATTTAACTAATTATATAATTAATTTTCAATGCTTTTGTTTATTTGTTTTTACCTGAAAGTGATTAAAGTTAGTCTCTCTTGTTGATTAAGAAACTTTATTCCATGAGAATGCTTTAGAATTAACCATTTTCTTGGAAGACTTTGTAATTATAGCCGACTACTTGTGTAAATGGAATGAAACTATAAAAATATAAAAATAACATTGAAAATAAGCAAATCATAACTATATATAAAAACAATATCACTAACAGGAACATCATAATTTTAATTAAGTAATATTTACATATTTTTTTATACCTCCCATCCAGAATCTCTATCGCTAACTTAACACTGTATGCAGAGGAAGACATAGTATTTGATGATGTCGATGGTGTTGTAAATGGGAGAACTATTAGTGTAAAATGTGGTGTTGAAGATGGTAATGGATCAAAAGTGTGTGCAAGAGGGACAATGGGTGGTGGCATATATCTGATGAAGGTGATGGTAAAGGTGTTAATGACGGTGATGGTGATGGTGATGGTAATGGTGATGTTGAAGTTTGGATATAGTGGGTATGAGATGGTACTAACTGTACAACATAAAACAAATAATAGAGATATAATAAACATCAGTAATGGATTTCAACAAAATATATAAAGTCTTTGAAACTATACAACTCTAATACAATTATAACAATTTAATTATTGGCATCACTATCATTCTTTAATCGATCTTCTGACATTTCATCTGATTCTGATGGAAGTTCCAACTCATCTTCAAATAGAAAAAGGAACATCTTCAATTTCTATTTGGTCACCATTTCAGTCACATTAGCTTTCTGGATCTTCATCTACATGCACGTGCTCAATATTAATTAAGTCATCTTCTTGAAATGCTAGTTCAAAAGCTAAGTTTGCACTTCTTTTTTGAGATGTTGGTACTTCAAAATTTGACCGAGCTTTAATTTTGCAAATAGCACAATAGTCACTCTTATCATGAGATAAACTCGGATATGTACAATAATATACTTGAGTGGCTTGAACTACCATGATTAATGGCTCATTAAATTAAATCAATGTTTATAGTTAACATCCACTAGCTTATAATCCGAATGAATCGTTGTACACCCATTTTGTGTATGATCAAACCACTCACACCTTAAAAAAACAATCTTGTTATTTTTGAGTAAAGGATACTCCAACTCAATAACTTTTGTTAGTTAACAATTATAATCAATCTCATCTACACTATAACTTGAGCCTTTAATGCATACACTACTATTCATAGTTACTTTAGAAGAATTGTGTGCTATTGTGTGAAATTTATATTTATTGATACAATACCCATGATAGGTTGCCACATATCTAAATGGGCTTTTACTTAGATTCAGTATTAATATGTTGGAATCTCCATTTGAAGGATCATTTGTCTGTTGCATAAATTCAACAAATTAGATAGATAGATAGATAGATAGACAGATAAATAGATAAAAATATAGACATTTAGATAGACAAGTAGTTAGACATATAGATAGACAAATATATAGACAAATAGAATAATAGATAGACATATAGATAGAAAAATGGATAGACAAATTGATAGATAGATATATAGATAGATGTATATACAAATAGATAAAAATAAATAGACTGATAGATAGACAGATAAATAGACATATATATAGTCGGATAGATAGTCTAATAGATACATAGAGAGAGAAAGAGAGAGAGAGAGAGATATATATATATATATATATATATATATTAGACAAATAAATAGATAGATACACAAATAAATAGCCAAATAAATAAATATATAGTTAAACAATTTGAAACATAGATTGATAAACCAGATAGATTGAGAGAGAGAAATAAATATAAATAGATAGTTAGATAAATAGATATATTGACATATATATACAAATAGAAAGATAGAAAGAAAGAAAGATAGATAAATAGATAGACATTAGATATAAAGATAGACAAATAGATAGTTAGACAAATAGATAGAAATATTGATAGACATATAGATAAATAGGTTAATTGAGAGACCTATAAATAGATATTTAGATTGATATATAAATAGATAGATTTACAGATAGATCAATAGATAGATAGATAGATATATAGATAGTTAAGTAAACATACAGATAGATAGATATATAGTTAGTTAGTTAAATATAAAAATAAATATATAGATAGATAGATTTATAGACAGATTGATGGACAGATAGTTAGATATATATATATATAAATAATTAGTTAGATAGATAGATAGATAAATAAACAAATAGATACATAGATAGATAGATAGATAGACACGTAAATAAAAAATAGAAAGAAAGAATGTAAGATAGATAGATCAACAAATAGTTAGTAAGATAGACATATAGGTAGATTGATAGACAGATAGATAATGCATATACAGATAGTTATATAGATAGATAGAAACATATATAGATCGATCGATAGATAGATAGATTGAATAACAGAAAGACAAATAGATAAATAGATAGATAGATAGATATATAGATAAACATATAGATTGACGTATAGATATATAGATAATTAAATGTATAGATAGACGAATAGATAGACATATAGATAGATAGACAATAGATACATAATTAGACAAACAAATAGACAAATAGATATATAGATAATTAAATTGATAGAAAGATTGAATGACATATTGATAATGATATTGATAGATAGATTGATAGAAATATTGATAAACAAATAGATAGATTGATACATAGATAGATAGACAGATAGATAGATAGAAAGATATATAGATAGATAGAAAGATAACTTGACAGATAGATAGATAGATAAATAGATAGAAATATAGATGCACATATAGATAGAAGGTAGATATATAGATAAATAGATAGATAAATAGATAGATAGAAAGATATATATATATATATATACTTATATATAGATAGATAGATAGATTGACAGATAGATAGGAAGATAGACTTATAGATAGATAAACATATAGGTAGATAGAAAAACAGATTGATTGATAGATAGACAATATATATGGACAAATAGATAGATAAATAAATAAATAAATAAATATATATATATATATATACAAACACACAGATAGATAGTAAGATAGATAGATAGAAATATAAAAATATATACATTAGTTAGACAGATATATATACATATAAATAGACTAATATATATACAAATACATTCTTTGATAGTTAAACAAATAGATAGACATATAGATATAAAGATAGATAGACAAATTGATAGATAAATATATTGATAAATGGATAGAAACATAGTTAGACAAATAAATAGACAGATAGATAGAAAGATAAATATACAAATAGTCACATATATAGACTGATAGTTAGACTAATAGACAGACTGATACATAGATAGGTAGATAGATATACAAATAAATAGATATATAAGCAGATAGATATATAAGCAGATAGATATATAGATACAAATATAGATTGAAAAATAACTCGATAGATATTGAGATAGATAGATAGATAAAGAGTTAGATACTTAGATTATTATACAGATAAATAAATAGATAGATAGAAAGATCTATAGATAGAAATATAGAAAGATAGATTGATTGACTGATAGGTAGAAAGATTGAAAGAAAGAAAGATAGATAAAAAGATATATAGACATTAGATAAAGAGATAGATAAATAGATAGATAGGCAGATAGATAGATAGATAGAAAGAAAAAAGATAGATAGATATACATATAAATAAATAGATAGATAGATATATAGATATATAAGAGATAAAAAGATAGATAGATATACAATAAATGGATAGATAGATAGTTAGAAAGGTAGATAGATGATTATATAGATAGATAAATAAAAATATTTATAAACATATATATAAATAAGTAGATAGACATATAGATAGACAGATAGATAAAAAAATAGATAAATAGAAAGAAAGACATATTGACAGACAGATAGATAGACAAATAAATAGAAAAATATATAGATAGACATATAAATAGATAGATATATAGATATATGGAGAGACACATAGATAATAGATAGAAAGAGAAATAGATAGATATAAATAAAAATAAATCGATAGATAGATAAATAGAATAGATAGATAAATAGAACGATAGATAGATAATTAGATAGATAGTATATAAATAGATAGATAGATAGACAAATAGTATAAAAGAAAGATAGATCTACATATAGATACATAGATAAATACACAAATATATAGATAGATAGATAGATTGATTGATATATAGACAAATAGATAGAAAGAAAAAAAGATGGATATAAAGACATATTTATAGATAGATTGATAAATATACAGATAGATAGATAGATAGAAACATAGACATATAGTTAGACAAATAGATAGTCATATAGATAGATAAATATATAGACAAAAGATAGATAAAAAGATAGACTAATAGATAGAAAATAGGTAGGAAGATAAATAGACAAACTTATAAATAGATATATAGATAGATGGATAGACATATAAAAAAAATAATTGATAGATAGATAAATAAATATATAGATATTCAGATAGATAGACAAATACATAAATAGATAAATAAAATGATAGATAGATAGATATATGAATAGATATATAGATAGACAGACAGACAGACAGATAGATAGATAGATAGATTGATACACAAAAAAATAGATAGATACATAGATGGATAGACAAATTAATAAACAGATAGATAAATAGATTGATACATAGATAGATATGTAAATAAATAAAGAGAAAGATTGAAAAATAAATAGTTGGATAGTTTGATTTATAGATAGTTTATCATTTAGATTGATTAAAAGATATATAGATACAAAAAAAAATAAATTGACATTAGATAGAGATAAAGATAAATAGATGAATAGGTAGATAGATAAACAGATTTATAGATAGATAGATAGATAGACATATAAATAGATGAATAGGTAGATAGATAAACAGATTTATAGATAGATAGATAGACATATAAATAGATAAATAGAAAGATAGATAGGCAATAGATAGTGAGATAGATATATATATAGATAGACAACTAGATAGGTAGATTGATAGATAAATTGACATATAAATAGAAAGATAAATAGTTAGATAATTAGATAGATAGATTTAGATATAGATAGACAGATTGATTGATAGATCTAGGGATAGATAATTAGATAGATATATAAATATATAGCTAGATATATAGATAGAAAAATAGATAAATCGATAGATAGATAGATAGACATTTAGATAGATAGATAGACATATCAATAGATAGTTAGATACATAGATAGTTAGATAGATAGATAGATATATAGACAAACAAGTAGTTAGATAGATAGCTAGATTGAATGACAAATAGATAGATAGATTTATAGATAGTTAGATAGATATATTGATAGATATATAGATAGATCAATTGACAATAGATAGATAGATATAGATATAGATAGATAGATTGATTGACGAATATAAAGATATATAAATAGATAGATGTATAGATAGATGGAAAGATACACATATAGCTAGATAGATAGATATAAACAAATAGATAGTTAAATAGATAGATAGTCAGATTGATAAACATATTGATAGACATTGATAATTAGAATGGAAGATAGATTGATATACATATAGATATATTGATTGATGCAAAGATAATTAGACAGATAAATAGACAAATAGATTGGAAGATAGCTAGACATAAAAATAGACAGATAGACAGATAGATAGATGAGCAAATAGATAAATAAATAGATAGATAGATATATTGATTGATAAATAGACAGATAAATATTTAGATAGATAAATAGATAGTTGATAGATAGGTAGATAGAAATATAGATAAACAAATAGATAGACAAATAGATAGAAAGATAGAAAGACAAATACACAGAAAGATAGATTGAATGATATATAGAAAAATAGGTAGACAAATAAATGTGTACATATATTGATAGACAGGTAGATATAAAGATAGTTATACACATGGATAGACACATAGATAATAGATAAATAGAGAGATAGATAGATAGAAAGCAATTAAATATATAGAAAGATAAATATATAGAAAGATAAAAAGATAGATAAATAGATATATACATAGATAGATATATAGATAGATAGATAGATAGATGGCAGCTTGACAGATAGATAGATAGGCAGCTTGACAGATATATAGATAGATAGACAATTAGATAGATAGTTAGATAGATAGATATATTGACAATAGATAGATAGATAGATAAATATATAGACATATAGATAGATAGATAGATAGATAGACACAAATATAGATATAAATAATAACATATAGATAGATAGATAGGTAAATATATATACAAATTGATAGACTAATATATAGATATATAGATAAACAAATAAATAGACTTATAGATACTAGATAGAAAGATAGATAAACAATGTGATAGATAGATATATATAGGCAAATTAATAGGCAAATAGGTAGAAAAATAAATAGACAGATATAATGATAGATAAATAAATAGAAAGATAGTAAGATAGATAGATAGATAGAAAAATATATAGAAAGACTGATATACACACACACACACACACACACACACACATAGATAGATAGATAGATATATAGATAGATAAACAGATAAATATATTGATTGATACATAGATAGATAGACAGATAAATAGGTAGATAGATTTAAAAATAGATAGTTTGATTGATAGACAAATTGAAAAATAAATAGATTAATAATTATATTGATAGATAGAAAGATAGATTGACATTAAATAGAAAGATAGATAAATCGATGGATATGCAGATATATAGATAGATATATAAATTGATATATAAATAGATAAATAAAGAGATAATAGGCATTAGATAAACAAATAGATAGAGAAATAGAAAGATAAATAGCTAGATAAAAGGTAGATAAATGGATAGATAGGTAAATAGATAGATAGATTGATAGATAGATCTATAGATATTTAATTAGATTATTATAAAAATAGATAGATAGATAGATATATAGATAGATATAGATAAATAGATAGATAGATATTTTAACAAATAATGAGTTAGATAGATAGCTAGATTGATTGATAGACAGATAGAAAGATAGTTTTATAGATTGTTAGATAGATAAATGACAGATATATAGATAAATCAATATAAAAATAGATAGATAGATTGATAGATTGATTGATTAACAAATAGTAAGATAGATTAATAGATAAATGCATAGATAGATGGATAGATAGACATATAGATGTATTGATTGATTTATAGATAGATCAATAGACAAATAGATATATAGATAGATAGTCAGATTGATAAATAGACTGATAGACATATTGATAATTAGACTGATATATAAATTGATACATAGATCAATAGATGGATTGATAGACATATAGATCGATTGATTGATACAAAGATAATTAGACAGATAGATACACAAATATATAGATAGATAGATAGATAGACAAATAGATAGATAGATAGACAAATAGATAGATAGATAGATAAATAGATAGATAGTTAGATAGATAGATAGTTAGATAGATAGATAGATAGACAAATATATAGTTAGATAAATATATAAATATATAGATAGGTAGATAGATATATAGATAAACAAATATATAGATGGATAGATATAAAGATAGAAAGACATATAGATAGATAGATTAATTAAAATATAGAAAAATAGGTAGACAAACAGATAGATAGATAGAAAAATAGATAGAAAGATAGATATACACATGGATAAACACATAGATAATAGATAGATAGAAAGATAGATAGATAGAAAGCAAATAAATAGATAGATAGATATATAAATAGTTAAATAGATATATAGATTTATAGTTAGAAATATATTTCGATAGATAGATGGACATATAGAAAGATAAATATATAGACAGACAATTATCTATCAATCCATCCATCTACCTATCTCTCTACCTATCCGTCTATCTATCTCTCTCTCAATCTATATGTCTATCAATTTGACTAACTCTCTGTCTATTTATCTATCTTTTTTTTGTATAAGAATCTGTCTATATAACTATCTATTTATCTAACTAAATATCTATATATATATATATATGTCTAATAATTTTTTTATCAATTTGTCTATCTATCTATCTATCTACCTGTCTATATATCTATCAAATTGTCTATTTATCAATCAATTAATCTGTCTGTCTATCTATTTGTGAATTTGTATTTCTATCTATCTATTTTTATGTATATCTATCTTTATGTCTATCAATCTATCTAACTCTCTATCTAATTAACTATCTATATTTTTGTATAACTGTCTGTCTATATAACTATCTATTTATCTAACTAACTATCTATATGTCTGTCAAATTATTTTTCTATCGATTTGTCTATCTATCTTTCTATCTATCTGTATATCTATTTATCTATCTATCTATCTATCTATTATCTATCTGTCTATCTATCTGTCTATCTATCTATCTATCTAACGAAGTGTCTATATATCTATCTATTTGTCTGTCTATCTATCTATCTATCCATCAAACTATATATCTATCTATGTGTCTATCTATCCCCCTATCTATCTCTTTATTTATCTATCTATCTAATGTTTTATCTATCTGTCTATCAATCTATCTATCTATGTGTTTATTTATTTTTCTATCTTTTATCTATCTTTCTATCTAACTTTCTATCTATCAATCTATCATTCTATCTATATATATGTCTAACTATTTATATATCAAATTTTTATCTATCTAGATATCTATCTATGTGTCTATTTTTCTATTTATATATATATCAAACTATCTATATTTCTTTCTATCTATCTGTCTATCAATCTATTTAATTTACTATCAATTAATGTGTCTATCTATCTATCTATTTGTCCATCTATCTGTCCATCTATCTATCTATCTATTTATCTAAATATATATCTATCTATCTATATGTCTATCTATTAGTTTATCAAACTATCTATCTATATGTCTATCTACAATTCTATCTATATGTCTATCTATATATCTATCTATCTATCTTTATATATACCTACCTATCTATTTATCTTTCTTTCTATCTATATACCTATCAATCTATTTATCTTTCTTTCTATCTATATACCTATCAATCTTTTAATCTATTAATCTATTTGTTTGTCTATCTGTCTGTCTTTTTGTTCATCTATCTATCTATTTATATGACTATCTATCTATTTATGTATTATTTGTGTATCAATCTATCTTTCAATCAATCAATCAATCTATCTATCTATCTACCAATCTATCAGTCTATATTTTAATTTGTCTATTTGTCTATCAATCTATCTAATAATCTATCTATCAATCTAACTTTCAATTTATCCATCAATCAATCTATCTAAATATCTATATATGTATGTGATTTTCTTTAGATCCATCTATCTATCTTTATATCCATCCATCTATCTTTCCATGTATCTTTCCATCTATGAATCCTTCAATCTATCTATCTATTTATTTGTCTATCTATTTGTCTATCTATTGTCTATCTATCTCTCTATCTTTATGTACATCAATTTATATTCCAATCTCTCTATATATGTGTTTATCTATTTGTCTAATTTTTAATCTTTCTATTTTTCTATGTATATATCTATTTATCTATTTAAATATATTTTTTTCTATCTATATATCTATCTATCCATCCATCTATACGTCTATCTAATTAGTTATCTATTTATCTAACTATATGTATATCAATCTATATATCAATTATTCTATCAAAATCTTTATCTATCTATCTAAATAGTATATATATATATGTCTATCTATCCATCTATATATCTATCTCTCGATTTATCTATTAATTTATCTATCTGTCTAACTAAGTATATATATATATATATATATATATATATATATGTCTATCCATCCATCTATATATCTATCTCTCTATTTATCTATTAATTTATCTATCTATCTATTTGTTTATCTTTTTTTCTATATATATGTCTATCTATCAATCTATCGGTTTATTTATCTACCAAAATATCTATTGATATATCTATTTTTCTATCTATCTATCTATCTATCTATTTGTCTGTCTGTCGGTCTATCTATCTAATTTTCTATCTCTTTGTTTATCAGTCTACCTATCTAACTATCTATTTATCTATCTATCTGTCTATCATTTAATCTAACTTTATATCTTTCTATCTTTTTATCTATTTATCTATTTATCTATCTTTCTATCTTTTTAATTTTCTATCTATCTATTTATCTATCTGTTTATCTATCAGTCTATCTATTTATATATCTGAATCTTTCTATTTATTTATGTGTCTATCTATCTTTCTATCTAATTTGTCTTTCATTTTTTATATATGCATATATATCTGTCTATCTTTTTATTTATCTATGTGTCTATTTATTAGTCTTTTTATCTATCTATCTAGTTTGCAAGCTATCTATCTAACTTCTATTTTTCTATCTATCTATCTTTCTATCTTTGAATCTATCGAACTATCGATATATCTATCTATCTATCTTTCTTTCTTTCTATCTAATCTTATATCTATCTATCAGTCTATCTATCTATCAATATTTTTATCTATCTATCTATCTAACTATCTATCTATCTCTCAATCTATATATCTATCAGTCTATCTCCCTATCTATCAATCTGTCTATCAATATGGCTATCAATCTATCTATCAATCTCTCGATCAATATAATTATAAATATGTCTATCAATATGTCTATAATTATGTCTATTAAGATGCTTATCAATCTGTATATCAATCTAATTATTAATCTATTTATGAATCTATCTATCAATCATACTATATATCGGTCTCTCTATTTGTCTATATAGTTTCTTATTTGTGTATCTATCTATCTAAATGTTTATTTATCTTTGTATATTTCTATCTATCTATTTATATATCCAACTATCTATACAATAATCTATCTGACTAACTATATGTATATTATATCTATCTATCTATCTTATATCAATATCTTTATCATAT
>JAREIK010001938.1:0-29344 GCA_029783825.1 Sapria himalayana
TTTAGATTCTAAAATTTATGGCCCTGAATAATTATCATGACTTTATACTGAGTAGTTGTGCATCTATAATTTTTTGTAGGTTAAAAATTAATTTTTTTTGTAAAAAATAGAGGTGTCTAATGGGCAGGGCTGGGCGAGCCCTGCCCATTTTTTACAGGGCCATTCAAGCTCATGTGCCATGTTAGGCATGACATGTTATAGTGTCGTGCCATGCCTAGAATGACATGGTTTTTTGAAGAGTATGCCCAGCATTGCCCATGGCCCAAAATTAGTCTGGGTTTGGGTTGGCTTGGGTCGTGTCAGCCCATGGACCAAGTCTAAGCATCATGACTCCTCACTGCATGGCTCGTGTCATGCCTATCGAGCCATCGCCCATTGAGCGACGCTACGTCATCCTCCGTCATGAGTCATTTTGTAGGCCGTCAGGCATTATTTCGTCAGTCGTCGGGCACATCGCCCATGTCGTGCCCACATAGCAGGCACCCATGTCATGCCTGACAAGGCACGTAGGATGAATACCATTGGCCTGGCACGACATGAGCCATGCCGTGAGCCGGCTCAGCACGGGCATGGGCATGAATCTGCACCATGTCGTGTCGGGTCAAGCACGGCTGAATCAGGCCATGCCTCGGGTCATGCCTCGGGCTGGGCCAAGGCCGCTCGGGCCACCCAGCCTATTTGACAGCTATAGTAAAAAGGCATGACTCTAACTTACGACTATCGAGTTATATTAAAGATAAAGTCATGATGTTTAGACTTGATTGTGTCCTTGAATACTAATGGAATACTTAGTTGCTATAACATATAAGTAATATCATTGTCATTTAAATTTCTCAAGATAAGTATGAATATGACTTTATGATAATATCATAGAGACTAAGAATATATCACTTTATAAAAGGATTGTGCTAATGAGTTGGTAGGATATTAATGTATAAGAATTATTCTAACCAATTAGGTAGAGTTTTAGCCAAAAATAGACACTAAAATAATATGAAACTTAGTATTCTATCTCTCTACTAAAAATCTCTAAAAATATATTGATTTCATAACTATTCATTAAAACTCACCAAAATGGGAAAGTCATGAAATCAACTCATATAATCTCTATTTTTATGTCTATGAAACTAGGAATGTTTCGTAATTTTGAAACTAGGAGTGTTTTGTATCAAATGGATTATTTGATAGTTTGAACATAAGATAACTTTAGTCTTTCTTTTGTACCAAATGGATACAAAAGAAATCAACTCATAATACACGACATCATAAATTATCAAAATATGTAAGAATATTTGGTAGTTTGAACACCAAATAACTTTAATCTTTCTTTTGTATTAGATGGATATGAAACTTGGAATGGTCATGACTTGAATTTTGATCTTTTTTATGTATCAAATGATCATGGGACTAAGTATGACTATAGCTTTGACAATTAGACTATACATTCAAGCTACAACTTTGTTTTTTATTAAGGGCAAGAATCATAGTCTTGGAAGTGGTTATACTTGAGTAAAGCCCTTTATAATATTATATGTCCATATGTTGTGACTATGAATTATTACCATAGCTTTGACCTAATTAGTTTTGGTTTTGCAATTTTTTGTAGCCCAAAGTCATGGCTTTGGGAAATGGACATGTCTCTTGAAAATATAAAACCTTGGTAATAATAAACCTATAGTGTTAGGAAGTGACCATGACTTTTAGTACCTGTGGAGTACTTGGTTTCAATGATGTGAAATTAATATCATAGTTATTTAATTGTTATGAGATAAATATGGTTGTAACTCTAAGATAACATCACAACCAAAAATAATATATTACACTATTGAAGGATTAAGCTTACAAACTGATAAAATTGTGACATATAAAGATTGATATGACTAAATACATAGAGTTTCAGCCAATAATATATGCCAAAACTACTTTGAGAACCACACATCACCAGTCATTATTTACCTCCAAAAACATAATGATTTCATAATTATTTATCAAAACTACTAAAACTCTTAAATCATGAAATTAATCTAATTGTAACATATTTCTATACTTACACATCATCTAATATCACCCCAAATATACAAGAATGTAAAATATTATACATACCAAATAGGGTGTGACTCTAATTTCCATACTTATACAAGAATATGTTACATAATGAAAAGATTATATTAAAGATGTGGTAGAGACATAATATATGAAGATTGTTATGACTATTTGGGTAAATGTTCAGCCAAGATTAGATGTTGAAACTATCCTATAAACTCATAAAGGTATAACAAAGTCATGACATAAGGAATGCTATGAGTTTATATGGCTTTTTTCTTCTTTCCAACTCTACAAATCCATCAAGTGCTATATTTCATACAAAAAGTAATCAATTTTACTAATATTCATCATAATCCATCAAAATTATAATTTTATGAATTAGTTCTATTAAAAAATCTTTTCCATGAAACACATCATGCATAATTATCAAAATACAAGTAATATTTGGTATTCCAAATAGTTTAAAGATGAAAACCATATTATATGCCAATAGAGTACTTAAGTATTTTCACATTAATCTACCCTTCATTCTATAACAAAACATAATATTGATCTAATAGTAAAGAAATATTATCATGTACAAAGAAGTGAGCCAACCCTAGAGTCAAGATATCTTTTCAAAAATTCCAAGTTTATCAACTCAAATAGTAGTTAATTCATTATTGATTGCTCAAACTATTAAATCAACCCCAATGTGATTGATATTTGAACTTATGACTATTTTACTATTTGTGTGACTCATTGATTGCTCAAATGAGTGCCAGAGTTATGCCAGAGCTGAGCCAGAGTCCTGAGCTGAAGCCAATCGAGGCTCAAACACGAGCTTCCATTGGGCCTCACCTGAACCTACTAGAACAAACTCCCAATGATCCAAAAAAAATTTAAAATGAGATGTATCCAACCGTTGGATGCACCCCCAATGGCTAGGGCAAAAAATTTGTGGCTATCAAGTTACTGCCCTAAATATTTATTAAAAAATACAAAAAATTGCAAAAAAAAATTTTTTTTAATCTTTTTGTAATATATATATATATATATTTTCTCCTTCTCCTATCTCTCAATCTCACATTTCATCTCACTCTACTTTCTTTCTCTATCCTATCCTCATTCTTTTTCTCTCTCTCTCTCTCTCTCTCTCCCTCTTCCTCTCTCTCATCTCTCTCTTTCTTTCTCTCCTCTTAGATTTTGGCTTTCCTACCGCCTTTTGGTCTTGGAACTTGAGGCCAAATCCATGTTTTTTTTCATTATCTCGACCCAAACTTATATATCTAAAAAAATAAAAAACTAGAAGAAAAACTATAGTTTTGACTAACTTTAATATTATAAAAAATAAAAATATTAGGGATGACGAAGAAAAATTAGCACAATACAAGTATTGTAAGAAAATATTAACCTATAGGAGTACATGCATGATTGAGTATCTAAAAGAGGCATGATGAACAATGCACCAAAAAACATGGTGCATTAAATCCTAGGCAAACATGACTGAGCAGTGGTATCTTTTAGGATGCATCTAGTTCAGCTTCTATGTTGGCCCCCTTCATATACCGTAATGAGTTAGGAAGGAAAGACATGACCAAACTAATTATCATGATGAGTCTTTCAATTAGATTTTCAGAGGATCCAAGGGTAGTTAGTATCATACAAACTTATTTGTAGTCTGCATATCATAGGATTCCTAGGTTCACATCTAGGTACGACATACTAAAATATTATAAGTTAGATAAATAAATAATAATTAATGAATCTAGGAAATATAGTGGTGTGGTATCTATGATGCCTGATATTGAATTAGTCACGATGATACATCTTATACATGTCTCACCGCTCACTATGTAGATTCTAAATGGATATTAAATAAAAAGATATTAAAATTTTTAAAAATTCTACATCTTCGTAATGGTCCTGCCATATATGAGTGCATGATGAGAATTTAAATAGAATATAATAAACAAAATAAAATATATAGTATCATATTTGATAATGCATTTAACAATAGAGTAGCCATTAACATATTTGTTAATATCATTAGAGATGGGCCAATAGGAGAGATTTTTCATGTTAGATGCATGTATCACATCATTAATCTGATAGTACAAGTAAGGATGAAGGCGGTTTCCCTTACTTTAGAAAAAATATATAAATCACTAAAATATATTCAAATGCCTAGAATGTATGAAGGATTAAGAGGATTAGAGGTTAGGCATCTAGGATTGAGATCATGCTAGAATAAGAGTAGAGGAGTTGCTGGTAGATGATGACTCATGGAAATTTGATGATGTTGATCCCACTGCTAGTGATACTATTAGACACTTATGCAATGATGATCAATTGCATACTCATAATGATAGGCATTGGGATTGAGGCATTGAGCATACATTGTTATTTATTAAGATTGAAATTTTGGATTTTAATTTAATGTTGTTGTTTTGAGTTGTGACATTGTGTTAATTTATTTATTTTTGGATTGAATAATGAATGATGGGTCATGGAAGTGTTTTTTTTTATTTTTGATTATTTATTATACTTTTTCATTTGTGTTAATGAATTTATTTTTTTTGTGATTTATCATTTATGTGAAATTAATAAATAATATAATGTTGCTGTGTCTTGTGTCGAAATTAAAATTAATCCACATTTTGAATTTAAAATATGAAATATAAAAAAATAATAAAAATAATAATTCATAATTATGCAACCGCAACTTGTGGGTGGTGGGGGAATATGTCTAGGTAGTTATACTTGTATTGTAGGCTAGAGTAATAGAACCTGAAGTGGCCTGACTCAGTATGACCTAGCATGGCCGAGCACGGCACGACATGACCCGGCCAGGCCTCGGGCTAGTCATGCCATGCTGGGCCGGCCATTTTTGAGTCGTGCCATGCATGGTACGACATGGTTGCCTGACTGGGTCTCCAAAAATTGGGTTGTGCCAGCATGGCATGGGCTATTGGACACCTTTACATACAAGTAGTAAAGTGGATAATTCATATAAAAATCAATTTGATAGAGATTTTGTGGATAGTTCGATCAACCAATTATCAGTTAACAACTACTTTAGTTGAGAGGATAAGACTGGGTTTTTAGAAAGATTCTTAAATTCTAGAGTTGATATATTTTATTATGCATAATGACTTCTCTAAATAATTTGGATATTATTAGGCTTAGTTATTGAATAAATGTATGATTATTATGAAAATATCCTAATTGTTATGCCCAATGTGTGTATTAATTATTGGGTCCTCCCTAATAATGACTCCCTCATAGTTCTCATATAGGTATTTTACCACCAAAATAACAAATCATCCCTACTTGAGGATCATTCACAAGTTTATATCTTATAAGAAACTCAATAACTATCATTAATGATTACATCGTATGTTCATTCTTATTATCCAATCTCATGTGTCATATAGATGTAAACTAATAGTAAAAATATTTACACTTTTAGTTTAGTAAGAGTCATACTCATATAATTAATATATAATTTCTTTAAAAATTATCGATGGTAATCATATGACAAAAAGGAACTCGTAAGACTATCGTCACCTTACAAGCACCTCCAATTATGTGCGTCTTGTGGCTTATATATCATCATCTGCCATAATGACATATAACTCGCACACTAAAGGATAAACCCTTAGTAAAATATTCTATAAAATACCTACATGAATTGAGGGTCAGTTTTTCTAAGACATGCCCAATAAATTGACTTATAAAAATATTGATGCTTTTAGCTTTGTAAATATTATCATCACACAATTAATATACCTCAATGTTAGGTTTTAACAAATAGTTTTGTCTTGTATATCATGACTGAAATGACTATTACTTCTTTTATAACATTATATATGAGTGTGTTTTATGACTTACATTTCATTATCTGCCATGATTATAAGTAAAATCTTACCAATAGTAAAATCTTCATTTTAGTTATACATAATTTAGATGTGTCAAATGGGCCGGGCCGGCACGGCCCGCCCAATTTTAGGTTGCCCAACCATGCTACCATGCTAGGCCAGGCATGGCACGGTATAGTAACTATGACATGCCTGGCCCGACATGCTATAGTAAATGGCCGTGCTAGGCCAGACATGGTTATTGTACCGTGCTGCCTGATACGACACTCGGCCTGAAAACCACCTGTTCGAACTGGTTTAGGTTAGAAAAAACTCTAATTTTTAAAAAAAATTAGGGTTTCAGTGGTGCGCCACTACTTGCCGCGCATCTTCCCTCTTTCAGGGCTTAGCGAGCCTCGCCTGTCGGGCATCGGCTCGTATTGACCATGTTCGGTACGTGGCCACGCATACTGTGCCGACACGACGGGCCGGGGCACGACACTGTAGCATGCATGCCGAGCACGGGCATGGATGAACAGTGTTGTGCCCGTGCCGGGCAGGGCCGACCCGGCTCATTTGACACCTC
The DNA here is from genome assembly GCA_029783825.1 of Sapria himalayana. Classification (NCBI taxonomy): domain Eukaryota; kingdom Viridiplantae; phylum Streptophyta; class Magnoliopsida; order Malpighiales; family Rafflesiaceae; genus Sapria; species Sapria himalayana. Next base: position 6,472 of record JAREIK010001938.1, read on the forward strand.
TAACATAATTACCACATCAATCAATAACCAAACCCTAATAAAATCTAAATATTAATTTTATTCATAAAGTATTCGTCACACATAATTAAATATAATAATCTTAGATTTCAAATTAGCTTCACATTAAGAAATATTAACATGAGATAATTAGAGATAGATCTAATAGAATTTTAAATCCTAACGACAACCCTCAAGAGTATTTAGGAACTAAAACCTAAATCCATAGTACATTTTCATATGCCTTGGATGTTTTTCCTAGGGAATGTCAAAATTAACACCTCCATTTTAGGACCTATGCGTGTACCTTGCATGATTACTTTGCTCATGGATCTCACCTAGAGTTGAGTGAAATTTTGCTGACAAAATCCTAACTTTTATTTGTTTTTTCATTCCCTAGAATTCTTTTTGAAATTTTCATTTCTCTCTTTTATATTCAAATGGATGGGTGCAAACTTTAAGTCAAAAGTTGTGACTTTTTGAGAATGAGTTATAATTGTGGTATTTTTCTAACTTTAGAATACTATAATATACCAAATAGTCACGCCTGTATATTTCATTTCTGAAATATACAGATGGCCATGGTGTTGGGAAATGACCAATGTTGCACATTTTAACTCTAGAACACAAGGTCATGATGCACATAATGAACCACGACCTTGATATCTTTCTTATATTAGATGGTGCATCATTAGGAATGAATGCATCTTATGTATTCTTTCACTATAACCCAAAGTCATGATACTGAAAATATGTCATGGTATGGTCATTCCTCTAGAGTAGAGAGGCATTTCCCTAGAAATGGTATTATCTCTAGTATTGCTCTCTAGAACTTCAATAGATAATAATCATGATGTAGTGAATAGCATCATGGCTTTAGCCTTGGCCTTATTGACTTTGTAATAAATAAGTCATGAAATTAAAGGATTGTCGTGCCTTTGAGAACTAGTGAGGTATTTCGTATTTGGTTGATGTGACAAAAAATAAATATCATAACCATCAAAAATATTATAAGTTAGTATAACTACAACTTTTATAATGGTTCACAGCCAAAAATAATATATTGCTTAGTGATATGGTTAGAATACAAAGATTGTCATGACTATTTGTATAGAGTTTTGGTCAAAAATAAACTTCAAACTATCTTATATCTCAAATAGGTTTTAAAAAGTTGTAACACTGGTAATGTTATGATTTACATGGTTTTTTCTCTCATCCTTCTCAATAATTCACTAAGTTTCTATTTCACATAAAAATTATTTAATTTCACAACTATACATTATATTCCATCAAAAACTATAATTAAGTAAAATTCATTGTGAATATTTACTAAAATAATTATTTTTATTTGATATTTGGCATAAGAAATAGCCATCCTAAGCCCTAAAGTGTATCAATGAAAATACATATAAACTAGATCTCATATGTGAGTATGGTATTAGTTCTAGCATTAATATTTCTAATATATCTCTTTTTGATGTAGGTAATTATTTGAGGACAGATCTTTTTCAAAAGAAGGAAAATAATGTAGACCTTAGAGTTATGCTAAATCAAAACCTAGTTAAGAAGACAACCCCTACTTGACCAATCACCTGACCAAAGGCAAAAATGTCAAGAAATATTTTTACTGGGTTTATCCAACAAGCATAGTTTGAAAGTTACAGGAAAGAACCTCAGAATTTTTTACAGGAATAATGCATTGAAAATAAAAAATCTAAAATGTAATCATAGTTTCAAAAATATTCCAGAACTAGTGCGTCTGAAAACAGCGTGGCAATGGCCATCATTGTGAATGGCATCCAATGTCACGCTATTAATTTTTAAAAATCATAGGCCGACATTGTGAATGTCGGCTATTGAAAACATTGTAGAGATCCCAGTATGCCCCCCCCCCCACACCCCTCGTCGATCTGCCCTCACCTCTCACACCTCTCTTCCCACCCCTCTCCTCCCCCGCCCGTCTCTAGGAGCTCCTTCTTGGAGCTCCATCAAGCTTCATGATGGAGCTCCAGTGAGCACGACGTAAAGCTTGAGGAGTTATGTCGAGCTCCTTCATGAAGCTCATGGAGCTCTATTGAGCTCCATGATGGAGCTTCAGGGAGTCTTTCGTGGAACTTGTGGAGGTCCATCGAGCTCCAGCGAGCTTGAAGTGGAGCTCGACAATAAAGTTTGACAGTGCTCACCGAGCTTTAGTGAGCTCCACGTCTAGCTCGCTGGAGCTCACTGGAGCTCCACGATGGAACTCTATCGAGCTCCAGTGAGCTCGTCCTTGGAGCTCTGTTGAGCTCCACGATGGAGCTCCATGGAGCTTCTTCGTGGAGCTCGTGGAGATCCATCAAGCTCCAGCGAGCTCGAAGTGGAGCTCACTTGAGCTCGATTAGAGCTCGTCGAGCTCGCTGGAGCTCATAAGAGCTCCTCGAGAACCATGACGGAGCTCTAGTGAGCTCCTTCGTGGAGATTGTTGAGGCGAGCTCGACGTGGAGCTCCTCGAGCAAATCGTCGAGCTCGACGATAGAGCTCAATGGAGCTCGATGTGGAGCTCACTGGAGCTCCTCAAGCTCCATGATGGAGATCTAGTGAGCTTTTTCGAGGAGATCGAGGAGCTCTGTTGAGCTCCATGATAGAGCTCCAGTGAGCTCATTCGTGGATATGCTTCAAGCTCCACGATAGAGCTCCATCGAGCTCCAGCGAGCTTGAAGTGGAGCTCACTAGAGCTCGACGTGGAGCTAGATGAGCTCTGTCGAGCTCCACGATGGAGCTCCAATGAGCTCCTTCGTGGAGCTCCAACGAGCTCAAAGTGAAGCTTGCTGGAGCTCCTCGAGTAGCTCATCTAGCTCAATGGAGCTCGATGATAGAGCTAGTCGAGCCCCAGTGAGCTCCACGTTGTCGCTGGAGCTCACTGGAGCTTTTCGAGTAGCTCATGAGCTCCAGCGAGCTCCACGTCGAGCTCTCTGGAGCTCCATCATGGAGCTCAACGAGCTCGAAGTGGAGCTTACAATCGCTCAATTAGCTCCGTCGAGTTCAATCATCGAGCTTTAGTGAGCTCCACTTCGAGCACACTGGAGCTTGTGGAGCTCTACGAATGAGCTCGACGGAGCTCCTTGAACTCCACGAAGGAGCTCCTCGAGCTCACTAGAGCTCTAGGAGCTCCAACGTGAAGCTCTACGAAGCTCCATGAAGGAGCTCCTAGAGTCAGGCGAGGAAAGAATGGTGGGAAGAGATGGGCGAGAGGTGAGGGTAGACGGGCGAGGGGCATAATGGGATCTCTACTATGTTTTTAATAGCCGGCATTTACAATGTCGGCATATGATTTTAAAAAATTAACAGCGTGAAAATGGTTGTCGTTAACAAGACATCCATTACCACATTTTTTCAGACATTAATTTTGCCATATTTATGAAACTAGGATTAAATTTTAGATTTTTTATTTTATTTACATTTTTTCCTTACAAAACTCAGAGCTCAAAATTAGATGGGTATGATCAATATCATTAAGACCTTATAATTTTTTTTTAAAGTTGCGAAAGTAAAATCACTAGTATTCCATGAAATTGAGTGACTTATTAAAAGTGGAGACATAATCATTATATATATTTGTCCCTTTTATATATATTATTATATAATTATAATTATTTGCAATTTTAATGATTACCTTGTTTGAAGGGATATATGAAATATTATATATATTACTTTGTTCAATAAAAAACGTAATTTTTTTGGTAAGAATAAACTTTTTGGTTCTTTGAAAATAATATGAACCATCTACTTATTATGACAATCATTTACAACATATAAATTAATAGTTCATCATTGATTGTGGCATTATCATTATATTAAGATTATTACTTTTTTATAAGAAATGGGTTAATGTAATTTTTTTCACATGTGATTATAAAATGTTCCTAATCACTAAATCTAATCATGAGTCTCATTAATTTTTATAGAGGTTCATATTAAATTTTTGAGTAGTTAACAATATAATCATTAATTATTGACATTACATTCCATTACTAGAAGATATGTTGAGTTGCATGGTACTTAAATATTTTTTGAAATTGATTAATAAAGTAGATGAACTGAAAACAACATTCAAAAACATAGTTTGAATGAGTGCTAAGTTATGCCATTTGGATTAACTAAAGCACCATATTTTATGAGACTTCATTAGCAAGATTATTGTTGTATATTTTGATGATACCTTTATTTATTATAATTATCAAGATAGACATCTTGAGCACATAATGCTTGTCTTAGATACTTTAAGAAAAAAAAATTATGTGTTACTTTTAAAAGTATGTCTTTTGCAAGAATAATCTTATCTCCTAGGGTTTTATTATTGATGCTCAAGGGATAGAAGTGGATAAGGAAAAACTAAAAGTAATTGAAGAATGACCAACACCAACATCTATAACTAATGTTATGATTTTCATGCCATATTATACTTGTATAGAATAATAGCATCACTGTACCTCTAACTATAATTAATAAGGACATGTTCAAGTGAAATTTATTATCATGGATATGTCCTTGTTCCTATCTCATCATAAGCCTTTTTTCACATGGACAATTTTGTAGGTAGGATTAGTAGACATAATTAAAAAAAATAAGTATACTTGTGTCACTCAACACTCATTAAAGATCTTTAAGCTCTTATCAAACTTAAATGAACAATAATTAAGATTTGAATGGTAGTTTCTAAGGACTTATCAAGTAATTTGAATTCTTAAGGTAAATAAAATAGTCACGATGCAAAATTGAATTAAAGACATAATATTCAGAAAGTGACTCACAATTAATAGTACATTATATTCAATTGATTTTGGATTTTTTGTTTTTTTAGTAGAAAATAAACTACTAGATGGGGAATTTAATTTGATTATAACTAAATTTATTAGTTTAGAAGAAGTAATAAAAATATTCAAATATTAAAAAGAAAATAAAAATATTCAAATATTAAAAAGAAAATAAAAATAGATCTAAGACTAGTGCTAAGCTCTAATACAAATGTATGAATCTTGCTAAGAATCCATGAGACCTATGATTAGATTTAGCGACTAAGATTATTTGACAAATAGATCTGTAAGAAAATATCTCAACCTACTATTTATACAGAAGCACGAACTTTGAAATAGTGATGACACCTCAATCAATTATGAAGAATTGATTAATAAATCATAGATGACTACCACATAAAATCGTAATAGTTCAAAAAATTCCTAAAAACCCAAATAATTTTACTCTCAGAAGAATTTATATTTATTTTATTACGATATGAAATAATATTAAATATAATTGTTATAGACTAAAAATCAATTAGTAAAAATGTTTATATCATATTAAACTATAAAAGAGTATTCACATAAAAGATACTCACATATATTTGCTAGTATTATAAATTAATGTTTCTTTAATGATCATACATTTCCATAATACCTCTCATATTTTCTTATATTCTTTATTACTATTTATTACAAGATACATCTGCCACAAATTTTGTGAAACATGAAACTTAAATTCAAGCTTGTAGGTTATAATTAATAGTTATGGTACTCAACTAATAACTACAACATTCAACTAACAATTACTACTCATATTTATTAGTTTTTTAAAATGTTTAAAATAAACATATTGTAGCACAGAAAAATTATTATGTTAAAATATGATGTTATTAACATAGCAGGATAAGGATGTCCTAATGAATATTTTCATAAGGAGAATACTCTTGTTTGGCATGAAATTCATCAACGTTATAGAGATACCCAAACTCTTCATAATCCACAATTGTTAATGGTATAAATTATAGTTAATATAAATTTGGTAAATGTTTGAATTGTTGGAGTAATAATAAACTACATTGTCATAACAAATCATAAATTGAAGTTGATCAAACATTTTTTGGTAGAAAAAAAATATATTGTGATGCATGACATTGTGGGGATTATAAATATTAAAAATTTCTAAATATTTTTAATAATTTTCTATCCTCTATCTAAATCAAAAATGTTATAGATTTAAAATATTATACTTTTTTTATCTACCTACCCTTCTCCCAAACTCAACCCAAAATCATCTATCACTTGCTATTCCCTAGCTAATCCCTTGCAATTTAGCTAGAGATTGATCCCTAACTAAAATTCCCTAGTTAATTTGATATTTTCTTGTAGTGATAGGATATATATCAAAATATTATAATATAACAAGAGACAAAAATAGTATCAAATATTATTGAAATCTTTGAGAAGGTATCAATAATATTGATGATATCAGACAAATTCAAGCTACTTCAAACTTTTTCAAATTATATCAAATATAATCTATTTCTATAAAAGAGTTTATGTTATTTTAGAAAAATATTAGTTGTCTTTGAATCAATATCATCAGATAATATTGAAAAGCAATGTATATTGTTAACTATTATTATATAGCTTCTAAAATTTTATTTTCATTAAAGAGCATGTTTGATAGCTGATTTGTGTCGACTCTCTTTGTTACACATTGAGTATTGTCGAACATTATCAAGAAGAAAATACACAAACAAAATGGAAAATATAACATATGGATAAGTATTGAAATTTGTTAAGTATCATCTAATATCTTTATAAATTTCAGAATTATTAATAATGGATATACATCAATCAAAATAGAATCATTGTTTAAACAAAATTTTCACATAATTATAAATATTAAAAAAAAATAGTAGAACATCAATTGAAAGATAGAGAAATCATTTATTTTTCTGAAGACATTATTTGTGATGATTATTTTTGAAAACATAGTGTGCTTCATGGTATAAAAAGTGAGAAATTGTGATTAAGGTCTTGTAATATATATATAATATGTGTGTGTATGTGTGTGTATAGGATGCTCGGATATCAAAAACTAGTATTGAAATATGACCCAATCCCAAAACTAGTTGGGTTTATTATGGTGATTTCAAATTTATAATTATAGCATATAAATAGTTTTTCTATTTTTATGAACCTTTACTATTTCAGAGTGGAATTAAATAAATAGTGCACATGTATACACTAAAGTTGCCCTCATTGATGATAAAAATTAGAGGTCAACCAAAATAATTGTATAGTATATTCATAGATGTAATGCATAGTGCACACCACACATCATCACAAATAATTATACCTAGATAAACATTGCTTAAATCAAATACCACATAATACAAAACATAAATCATAAAAATCATATCTTGATTTAACCATTCATAAGTGAAGTAAATTAAAATAGAAAACACCAGGATTACTCAAGTATTTTTAGAAGAAATTAGAGCAAAAACATGCTTCATACTAAACACACCGTGAGCAATATCGCATGTTCCACATCGAGAACACCTCAAGTAAAAAACATTAGCAACACTATATATACACTCATTGAGTTTTTCATCAATTTTAATTTTGCATAAATTTAAATGCTAATTTTAGTATATATTTATATATAGTGTTGTATATATATAATCATTGTTACATGTTACATCATATATATATATATATATAATATAAATATATACATACAATTGTAATATATTATAGCAGCAACATGATACCATTAGTGTGTGTGTGTGCGTGCGTGTGTGTGTATTAGTAGTTGTAATATGTTATATGTATATGGATGATAATAAAAAGGCATTCATCAATGATGAAGATTACTACCCAGTAATAAATAGTACACCATTTGAAAATGAACTCAAAATAAGTTGTATGATATAGGTATTAAAACAATCAATAAAAAAGAAGAAAAAATATTATACTAATAGATTCTTGTAAGAATTTCTATTATGCCAAGTCATATTTCATTTGAAACAAAAATTAGTCTATTTATTCATAAATTGAGATTCAATGTATTTAGAGTGATGTGGGTATAATGAGAACTAAATGATGTCATACCCAATACATAGTATCTTTATAAATTAAAGGCGTGCTATTCATCTTAATACTTGATTATGATCATAAATATATCAACTCTTGGTTGGAGAATTTATATCAATCACCTCAATCATGGATTGACCAATCAATTGTAATGTTGCACGTCCATGCTCACTTAGGATACCCAATATTTACTAATATCTACATGTGCACTTTCTATTAATGTAGTCAATGTTAATATAAGTCTAACTAGTGCAAACTCTAAAAACAAGATTCATCAATATAGCCACTAGTAATGATTGACTCTTGGCAATGTTATGTGTTACCCTACTCTTTCTTATGTTTCATTAGAAAGTTACATGTCCAATGATGATGTTCAACACAAAGTTAAGAATTGAAGGACTCAACCAAATTATTTTTTATTTTATCTCATATTTTTTTTTTGGGAACTCAGATATTGCTCAGTATTTTGGCTCATGTGATTTAACCCATGTTATTAGATTTTCCTTAAATTTTCTTAGATCTTCCAATGAAAATTATAACCATTATTCAACCTTATAAATACAAGACTATCAATGAATTAGTATTCTAGTTCATGAGTATTATATTTAACAAAATGCTAATAAAATATTAATTTAAGTGCCAATAGTAATAAACAAGATTTTCTAGATGAATTAGTCGAGGAATGATATGACTAAGTGTTGGGTGCCTATTGATATAATGATTATATGTGCCTATTAGATATAATGATGATATCATTTTCACCGACAACCCTTTTCATATTTTCTAAAAACAAAGTCAATCATTATAATTTTTTGAGCTTCTCACACATAATACTAAAGGGAAACATATAATTATTAGCTTCATATGAGATTCTAGATAAAATGGTCTCACCATAAAAGTCAATCATATGCAACATTTTGATAGTTATATTAGACCAATAACCCTTATATAAATATAGAATATACAACAAAAAGTTCCTCGAAATGACCAATAAATGAATGGGGCAACTCAATTATAGGTGTTGTGTTTGTTTTAATAAATCAACTAGTAGTAATTTATAATAATTGCATTAAAGTTCAAATATACACTTCGTCAACTTATCTTTAGCATATCATAATTAATTATAGGATAAGCATAAGTATAAGCAGAACACATACTATCTGACAAAATTTATACATATTTGTTCAGGTTGATACTCAAGAATTGATTTGATGAAATTATTAAAATGAACAGAAGTCATATTAGGTTAGACTCTAGACTCGGATAAAGCTAGAACCTCCCAACTAATGACATTGGGTATTCAATATTATGAAAAAAAAATAGAATATAAATGCTTACACTTTGATTAAATAATCCAAGAAAATTGATGAAGAATAAATGTATAAATGTACCTCACTTCAAAAAAAATTTAAAACATAAACCTCTAATTAATTTTAGTTTTATCGGCATCGAAAGATAGATGCAATGCGGAGGACTTCGGTTCATGTGTTAGAGATTCATAGGGTAGAGAGAGAGAGAGAATGTATATTTTAAAAAAATATTTATATATTTTAAATATTAAAACATTAAATAAACAATATATATATATAATACAAAAATACTCATTAATTTAATTTACAATCAAAATTTTTTCAACAAAATTAATGTACATGTAGCAAAGTACAAATGAAAAAAAAATACCTTACTATTTTTTATTATAATATTAATTAAACAATAAATATATAAACAATAAAAAAATATGTTTTGCCTTAAAAAAATATCAAATAACTACGAAATTAAAAAACTTCATATAATAAGACATAAATGAAAATATGATTTGTCTTCTAGCCACTCGCCTAAAACTTATTAGATAATCTTTAATGTTAAAAAATCTATCTATATATCAATCTATATAACTGTATCAAATTATTAATCTATATATCTATCTAAATATCTATATATCTATCTATTTATTTGTCTATCTTTCTATCTATCTATTTGTCTATTTATCTATCTGTCTATCTATTTATCTATTTGTTTAGTTGTATATCTTTCTATCTATATATCTATATATCAATCTGTATAATTATTTATCTATTTATCTATATGTGTATATGTCTATCTATATAACTACGTATCAATCTAACTATCTATCTTTATATTTATCTATCTATCTTTATATCTATCTATCTGTCTGTCTGTCTATCTATCTATCTGTCTGTCTATCTATCTATCTATCTATCTGTCTGTCTATCTATCTATATAACTGTATATCTATCTTTCTATCTAAGTATTTATCTATCTGTCTATTTTTCTATCTTTCTATCTGCCTATCTATCTATCTGTCTATCTATCTGTGTGTCTATCTATCTATCTGTCTATCTATATATCAATCAATCAATTAATCTATCTATCTATCTCTTTATTTATCTATTTTTCTATATATCTATCTATCAATTTGTCAATCTGTCTATCTCTCTATCTAACTATCTTGTTTATCTTTCTATTTTTCTATCTATCTATCTGTCTATTTTTCTATCTGTCAATCTTCATATCTATCTACCTATATATATGTCTATTTTTCAATCAATCAATCTATCTATCTATTTGCATATCTATGGGTCTATCTATCTATCTATCTGTCTGTCTGTCTATCTATATGTCTGTCTTTCTATTTGCCTTTTTGCTAATCTCTAAATATGTATATAAGTCTATATGTTTATGTGTATATCTGCCAATCTATCAATCTTTCTAACTGTCTATCTGCCTATCTTTCTATATGTCTATCTATCTATCTATCTCTCTATATGTATATCAATCTATCTATCTATCTATTTTCTATTCTATCTAATTGTATTTCAATCTATTTGTCTATCTGTCAATATGGCAATCAGTTAATCTGTTTATCTATCTATTTGTCTATCAATTAATCAATCAATCTATCTATCTATCTATCTATTTTTCTGTCTATCTATCTACCTATCTATTTATCTATCTATTAATCTGTCTATCTACATATCTCTCTTTCTTTCTATATGTCTATCTATGTATTTGTTTATATGTTTATATGTTTATATGTATATCTATTTATTTATCTAACTTTCTATCTGTGTATCTATCTATCTGACTATTTGTCTATTTGTTTATCCGTCTTTCTGCCTATCTCTAAATCTGTCTATAAGTCTTAATGTCTATGTGTCTATTTGTCAATCTATCAATCTATCTAACTATCTATCTACCTATCTTTCTATCTCTATATCACTCTATATGTCTATCTATTTATTTGTCTATCTATCTATTTGTCTATATGTGTGTGTGTGTGTGTGTATATATATATATATATATATATATCTATCTATCTATATGTTTTTCTATATATATATATATCTGTCTATCTGTCTATTTTCCTAACTATTTATCAATATATTTATCGACGAGTCTATTTTCCTAAATGTCTATCTGTCCATCTGTCAAACCATCAAATTGTTTATCCATCTATCTATCTATCTATATATCTATCTATATATCTATCTATCTATTTGTCTATCTATCTATATATTTACCAATCTATCTGTTTTCTATCTATCTGTCAATCAATCTATCTATCTCTCTATCAATCAATTTATCAGTTTATTTGTCTATCTGTCTACATGTCTATATTTCTATCTATCTAACTATCTATCTATCTCTATATCTATCTATCTATTTATATATCTGTCTATCTATATATTTGTCATTCTTTCTATCTGTCTATCTGTCTATTTTTATGTCTATTTGTATATCTTTTTATCTTTCTATTTTCCTAACTAGCACTTTTTCTATCTATCAATCTATTTATCTATCTATCTATCTATCTATCTATGTATCTATCTATTTATTAATCTGTCTATCTGTATATATAGCTATCTATCTATCTCTCTATCCATCTATCGAGCTGTCTATTTATGTATCCATCTATCAACATATCTATCTATCTATCTATATGTCTTTCTATCTATCTATATATCTATCTATCTATCTATCTGTATATCTATTTATCTATCTATACATTTATCTATTTATCTATGTATCTGGTTATCTGTCTATATATATATATTTGTAGTTCTGTCTATCTGACTATCTATCTATCTATCTATATATCTATCTGTCTATATTTCTATCTATATATTTATCTATCTATTATATATCTATAAGTCTATCTATATATCTATCTATTTATTGCCTATCTACCTATCTGTCAGTCTGTCTATCTGTTTATCTGTCTATCTATTTATCTATCTATCTATCTTTCTTTCTTTCTAATTATCTATTTATCTATCTGTCTATCTTTTATCTGTCTATATGTATATCTATCTATATGTTTATCAGTCTTTATATCTATATGTTTATTTGTTTATCTGCCTATCTGTCTATCTATCTATGTCTTTAAATATTTATTTATATCTGCCTATCCATATATCTATCTTATGAGTATATATCTATCTATCTGGCTACCTTTCTATTTGTCAATTTTTCTATCAGTCTACCAGTCTATTTGTCTATCTATCAATATGTCTATATGTATGTCAATCTTTTTGTATATATGTCTATTTGTCTATCTATCCATCTGTTTATCTATGTATCTATCTATTTGTCTAACTTTCTATCCGACTCTATATCTATATGTCTATTTTTCTATCTATCTAATTTCTTATCTGCCTATCTGTTTATTTGTCTATCGATCAATTATCAATCTGTCAATCTATCAATCTGTCATTCTATAAAATTGTCAAACTATCAATCAATCTATCTATATAAGTGTATATATGTCTAGTTGTCTATATGAATGTCTTTCTATATGTCAATATCTCTATATGTCTATATGTCTTTCTGTCTATCTATCTATCTATTTATCTATCTATCTGTCTATTTATCTATCTATCTATTTATCTATCTATTTGTCTATCAATCTGTCTATCTTTGTATATGTATATTTTTCTTTTTGTTTATCTATCTATCTAACTATCTATCTATCTATTTGTCTATCTATCTATCTATATGTCTGTGTGTGTGTGTGTGTGTGTGTATATATATATATATATATATATATATCTTTCTATCTATCTATCTGTGTATTTGTGTATAAAACTATATTTTTATCTATCTATCTATCTATATATTTATATATATGTTTATCTATCTATCTATCTGCCTATCTATCTATCTATCTATCTGCCTATCTATCTGTCTGTCGGTCTACCTGTCTATCTTTTGATCTATCTATTGATCTTTCTGTCAATCTGTCATTTTGTCAATCTTTCAACCTATTAATCTTTCATTCTGTAAATTTTTCGATCTGACAATCTATCAATCTATTTATTTTTCTATCTCACTATCTATTTGTCTATCTATCTATTTATCTATCTATCTATCTATTGGTCTGTCTGTCTATCTATTTATCTTTCTTTCAATCTTTCTATCTAACTCTCTCTCTATCTATTTGTATATGTCTTTTAGCTAATGTGTGTATCTGACTACGCTACTATAATTCACTAAATTACCCATCAATTATTTGGTCACTAATTTGGTATCTTTTTGTCAGTAAACCTAATATTGACCATTTACTGACCAATATATTTGGTCGCAATTTTGCACGTCTGTATTTTTTTTTGCCTACAAAAAATTAGTCGGTCAGCAAATTATCGACCATTTAATGATCCTCTACCGATAATCATTTACCAACTATATTCCGACAATTTTCTGACCAAAATAATTAGGTCGGTAAATGGTGTCCAAATGGTAGGTAATTAACGATCATTTACATACCATTCACCGATAAACAAATAACGACTAATTACCAACTATTTTCTGACCAAAAGTACTTGGTCAGTATATGGTTTCCAAATGGTCGGTTATGTTTAACCTACTACAGACCATTTACCTGCAAAAATAATCGACTATATTCTGACCATTTTTTGATCAAAAGTATTATGTCGGTTAATTGTCTTTAAATGGTCAGTAATTACCAACAATTTATAGACCATTTACTGATAAATAATTTCCGACTATATTGCAACCATTTACCGACCAAAAAAATTAAGTTGGTAAATTGTCACAAAATGGTCAGAAATATTCGAAAAAATTATGACCAAAAACAAACCAAAATTTTTAAATTCTTTGGTCGGTAATTGATCTTCAAAAGTATTACCGACCATTAGGTGACCTTTTACGTACCATTTATTTCAAAATATTTTTGTCATTTTTGGTTGCAATTTCGTCTCTAATTATCGACCAAGTATTTTTTTTTCCAGTTTTGATTTAGAAATCTTACTTTTGAAATATATATGCATTCAGGAAAATATACAAACTATGCAACAAAAAAAATTCCAATTAAATCAAGCAAACAACTATAATACTGCATATTTATAGTAAATACGTCGAGAGAAAATAAAAAAATGTAAACCTAAATCAAAGCTTAAGGTATTGAAAAATAAAGGTATGAAAAACACTCAATTATCCAACCTAGTTTCATATTTGTTATGTTGTGACGTATTTGGTCCGTATGGTAAGATGTCGAATACTGGGGTAGAGCTGTCTACTGCTGCTAATCCTAATTTAGTTGCTACTGGTGTTGCTGTAGGTGATGGAGTAGATGTTGTAGTTTGAGCATTATGCCGAACAATCTGAGGTAGATCATCAGGTTTGAACTGTAGTCCTCTTTTCTGAAACTTCTTTGTAAGACAGTCAAAATGCATACGCAACTCATCCCTATCATCCTCAAAGTCGATCATGCATCACTCAGTATCGGCCAACTGATATTGTATCGCATTTCACATCGCATCGTGAAATTCCTCCATCATTGAGAACAATTTTGAAACTGGTCCTGAAAATTCAGCTTCATAATCTGGTGGTCTAAGCGAGTAGAATGATGATGTCGACGAACTGACACCATAGATGACCATCTTCTCCTTGCCATCAACAGCCACATACCAAATCTGATTCGTATCAACTAGTGGAGCTGATGAATGAGAACTACCTGGTGCACCATCACATGAACCTAAAGTAGACTACGAATAGGCTTGAGTCGTAATAGCTAACATTTCTTCATATCTTGCCTAATAAACATGTACGATAAGTATTCAAATTTATCTTCAAAAAAAAGAGAAAAGTTAATTTTTTTAATGAAACTTACATTTGCTGCACGAGATCTCTGATCAACGAAAGTCTGATCATCATGAGCCTTCATGTGCATGTATCTAAATAAGCGAGGAGCACTAGGCTTCTTACCCTCCTTTCATGTCTATAATTACACACAATACATATGTTAATTCTATTGAAAAAAAATTCCTTATGAGAAATGAAAATTAGGTATAATTGAACACATTTCACAAAGTAATAAAAATAAAAAGTATAAATTAGAAATAATACCAATGCTCATTCATGCTAATACATAGAGTGAGATCCAAAAGTGTGTTTAGACATGCCACTAAGCCTCTCAGCCTGCTCTGAGCATCGATTGTCACTCTGTTTATCACACTTTTCTTATGATTAGGATCTTCCCATCTGCTCCGCCACTTGAAAACTTGATCCGGGACACTCAAATTTTTTCTTTATTCTTCAAATATTATTTTTTGATCTCGTATATGGTGTCTCTATCCCAACTGGAAGCATGTTTGTAGAACCCACTTTTAACCGCCTCCTTTGGTTGTGTCCACCTATAAACTTTCTGCCATTATAATTTAAAAATTTTTAATCAGTGAAAAAATGAATAAATAAAAGATGTAAAAAAGTTTGGTAGTAATATTTACCTTAAATTCTCTCCAAATCACCAATTGGTCTCTATGTGTCAGTGACTTCCAATTATGTCCAATAGTTTTAAAGGACTTCCTAAAAATTCTCCTCAGACCCCTAGAAATGGAATCGGATGACTCTAACTTCGTCCTGTAACTCAAAATTTATTTGCAAGTAAGAAATAAATTAATAAATTGATAAAACATTTGTTAAGTTTTATATCTTACAGATTATCAAATGTCAAATCAAATTGAGAAATAGGAAGAGACTCATCTATAGGGTGCTCTGAGGATGACTCTCCAACATCTCTATCCTCTACCTCCTCTCACTCTTACGTATTTTGATCATTCATCAAAATCATAGGACCATTATGTAGATCAGTCAGCTGATGCTACTGATGCGGTACATTCACAACCTTCTCTGTCTGCTATGACGTCTCATCCACCCATGACCCTCTACTAGTTTAGGCATACCTGAGGCCTTGCTGCCTATACGATAATTGGTACGACCTTGAAATTGCTGCCTCTACTTCATCCACGTGTCATATATGTTAAAAAATACATAAGGTAATGAAAATAAACAAAAATGATTAACGATTAAAATAACATAAAACTTACTGTCTACTCATTCTCATCAGAATCATTCAAATTTGGTTCGTCTTCTTCTTCAGATCTAGTAACATCATTTTGAAATTTCTCTTCATCACTCATTTCTTCCTCATAATCAATTAAATTTTAATCAACATCTACATCCCCACTTGTATCCATCTCAGAAGATCCAACTAAAAGGACATCTTCATTCCCCACCAAAACTTCGATTATAACATAATTGTCATCATTTTGAAAAGTTGAATCTATGAAATCAGTACTTGGTGATGCGGGGATGTCAATTTGAGCCATCACTTTAATCTTTCACACAGCTTTCCAATCCTTTTTAGGACCAGTCCGAACCAGATATTCACAATTAATAAACTTGTGATGCTTGTACTACTAAGACAAAAGGTTCATACTTGTTGAATCATTGTTTATCATGCACATCGACAAGTTTATATTGAGGATGAAGAATAATACCGACATATGGTGTTGAGTCGAACCATTCCCATTTGAATAATACAATTTTTTTAACCGAGAGGGCTTCAAATTCTAACTCGATAACTTCGACCAGAGTCTTGTAATAGTCATATTCAGTTTAATTATATATGGATCCTTTAATACATACCCCCGTATTATCTATTACTCGGTAACTACCATACGATTTACTGTTAAATTTAAAACTATTCACACAGTAACCATTGTATGTTCTAACCTCTCTTAGGGGAGTTTCATGCTATACTTCGAAGATAATGATTCAAAATTTTATTTGCATGATTATGAACCTATAATCTAAACTAAGTGGATTGTTTAAATTACAAATATAAATTTTTATTAGAATAATACAATTATTTTGTGATTTTCATTTTAAGTAAACATATATATATTTCAAAAAATGATGGAAATTCTTGCTCCGTCATAACATTGATAGCTTCGCCTATCATGATTGGAAACTCATTACTTTTATCTGTAACAAAATCAAGAAAAAATACAAATTAGAAATGATCGATAGATTGATAGGAAATAGTAAATTATAATGCTAAATAGATTTCATTTGACTTTTAGGAATACTTACTCAATGAATGGTTGAACATCTGAATAATTATTTAGGACATATAAATGAGCTGTAGTATATTCATAGTCTACTAGATACCTTTTCACTTTAGCACCAATTACTTTACCCGGAAACTTTAAAATTTCTAACATATCATTATCCACATTGTCATAAAGATAAATCTCATTCTGCTTTTCCTTAAGTAAAAGAATTGGATCTCCTTCTTTGAAATAGAATGATGTGAATTTGGCAGCCTCATTCATAATATAACTTATTGATATATAACCTTTAACCTAAGCCTTATTCATTATTGTATGCTTTATTTTCCTCAAGTGTCTACAAAAAGATTATTGAAAATTACAAGTCATTTTTATGTATATAAAAATATATATATATATGAAAAGAATTAGTTGAGTAAATCAATATTACCTTTCTGGAGGATACAACAAATGATAATAGAGAGGACTAGCAATACTAGCTTCATAAGCCAAATTCACTAGAAGATGTTCCATTGAGTCAAAAAAACATGGAGGAAAGATTTTCTCAAGATTGCATAAGATAACAATAATTTGTTCATCCAAATTCTTCAACTACTCAACAGTCAAAGAAGAAGAAGTCAGTTGCTTGAAGAATAAAGAAATCTCAGTTATCGGGCCCAAAATTCTATTAGATAGGAATTCTCGAAGAGTAATTAGTAATACATTTGCATAAATACATGACAATCATGACTTTTCATGCCAAACATCTTTAGTTTTTTCGCATCCACACCTCCCCAGATTAGAAGCATATCCATCTAGAAATCTATGTTTTTTTAACCATTCCAACATAACCTGCTTCTATGATTTATTTGGAACAAATGGCACATCATGGTATTTATTGGTGATAATATTTTTTGCAAATTGAGGATAATAATAATATTTATTCAACTCATCTCTTGACTTGTACGTGTCCTTTGTTTTTCCTGGATTGTTAAACACTATATTGAAAATATTGTTAAACACATTCTTCTCGATATACATAACATCAATATTGTGCCTAATCAAGTGTTAGATATAGCTGCATTCACAACCTTAGCATCAGCATTTATCACTTTATTCAACCCTCTGTTATTCAATTCCTGTAGAATTTCATCTCCAGATCTAACCCATGAAAATTTTTTTGTAACCTTTCTATTCTTAATGAAGTCTTTGGTATTAGGTCAATACGGATGATTAATGGGCAAAAAATTCTGATGGTTGTTGAACCACCATTGTTTTCCACTCTTAATTAATATAAAAGCATCATAATCTTCCATACAATGCAGCCATGCCACCATACCAGTTATACTCCACCGAGACATCATAGAATATACTGAAAAGTCATTTATGGTCCACATTAGGGCAACACGCATCTAAAAATTTTTTTAGTTTGGAAATATCATAAGTTTGAACCCCAATACCCCAAAGACTTTTCAACTCTGCTATCAAAGGCTACAAGAAAACATCTATCTTTCCCTTTGGATTCGTAGGCCCCGGTACTATCACAGTCAAAAACATAAATTCCTCCTTCATACATAATTCAGGAGGCATAATATATGGCGTAACCACCAAAGGCCACAGAAAATATTGCTATCCATATTGACCAAATGGTTAAAAACCATCAGCAAATAAACTCAGCCTAACATTTCGAACTTCAGAAAAAAAATCAGGAAAATATCCATTAAGATATTTCTAAGCAGGAGCATCAAAAGGGTGACACATCTTATCATCCTTCATACGATGCTCTGAATGCGACCTCATTTCATTAGCTGTTGTGGTTTATGCCAATCTCTGCCACAAAGGTGTTATTGGAAAATAGTGATTCTTCTTATACGACACCTTCAACTTCCGTATATACGATCTATTTTCAGGAACCCCTAACCTTTTGCTTGTACCGAGCATGCCCACATATTTTACAACTGGTAAGGTCACTGTCATCACCCCAGTATATCATACAATTGTTCACACAACAATGAATGACCTGTACGTGTAATCCCAAGCCTCTCACTAACTTCTTCTGCTATAAAAAATCCAATGGCATCAGATATTCTTGTGGCAATAATTCTTGAAAGAAATTAGATAGATCATCAAACCATGCATATGAATACTAGTGTCTGTACTTTATTTCTAACATCTTAACAGCTGCAGATAGTTGAGTATGCTTAGAATTTCTCTCATATACGGCTTTGTTTCCAACTCAAATTATGTCATAGAAATTCTTTGCCTCTGCATTGAGTTCCTCATTTGGGTTGAATTTAGGACCCACAACATCACGAACCATTCTATGGTATGTAGTGTGATTAATATTATCAGAGACCATCTGATCAGTTTCAATTACTAATACCCATACTAAACATGAACACCTCTGGTGGACTTGCTTCTCACCATGGTATATCCAAACATTTTAATCCACCATAAAACTATTTCTATACAAATGCATCTTCACAGTCTCAAAATTCAAAAACTTTATATTCTGACATTTAACTAAAATTCAAGGATACCATATATCTGTACAACCATTCACACACATTGGATGTCTTAGAGCAAACTCAACAAATTCATCAACTTTATCCCCTAATTTACTAGAGAACATCCATTCATTATTCGACACTTGTACATCCATTCACTATCATATTCCATAACTAGTTAAAAAAATCAATTTATCGAATAAACACGATTGTCTCAAATTATAGTTAAATATAATTATAGACATTTATTTATACAAATATTTATATATAGTTATACACATATAATTTAACATAATGTTCTATGTTGTTATACATGTAATTATAAATATAGTTACATGTGGTTATACATATAGTTAAACATATAGATAAACGTACATTTATACATGTAGGTTTATATATTTGTTCATTTAATTTTATATATTTATACATATAGTAATGTATAGGTATAGATACAGTAAAATACTTTTTTATATACTACTACATACAAATATATATTAAATATAAGCTGTAAATTAAATATGTAAATATAATTATGGATAAAACTTTTATAGTAATATATATAGTAAAATACAATTATTTATAGTTATGTATTATTTTACATATAATATATATAGTTATAAATAGTTATATATAATTAAACATATAGTTATATATAAATATATTCATACAAGTAGTTATAAGTAGTTATACATAAATATATACAATGTTATAAATAAACATTTTGATTTAATTATATTAATAAATATATGTATATATAGTTTCAAATATAGTTATATATAATTATATAAACATTTATTTAGTTATACAAATATATATATATATATAGTTAAACATATATAGTTTAACATAATGTTGTATGTTGTTATACATGTAATTATAAATATAGTTACATGTGGTTATACATATAGTTACACATATAGTTAAATGTATATTTATACATGTAGGCTTATATATTTGTTCATTTAATTTTATATATTTATACATATAGTAATGTATAGGTATTGATACCGTAAAATACTTTTTTATATACTACTACATACAAATATATATTAAATATAAGCTGTAAATTAAATATGTAAATATAATTATGCATAAAACTTTTATAGTAATATATATAGTAAGATACAATTATTTATAGTTATGTATTATTTTAGATATAATATATATAGTTATAAATAGTTATATATAATTAAACATATAGTTATATATAAATATATTCATACAAGTAGTTATAAGTAGTTATACATAAATATATACAATGTTATAAATAAATATTTTGATTTAATTATATGAATAAATATATTTATATATAGTTTCAAATATAGTTATATATAATTATATAAACATTTATTTAGTTATACAAATATATATATATATAGTTTTACATATATAGTTTAACATAATGTTGTATGTTGTTATACATGTAATTATAAATATAGTTACATGTGGCTATACATATAGTTACACATATAGTTAAATGTATATTTATACATGTAGGCTTAAATATTCGTTCATTTAATTTTATATATTTATACATATAGTAATGTATAGGTATAGGTACAGTAAAATACTTTTTTATATACTACTACATACAAATATATATTAAATATAAGCTGTAAATTAAATATGTAAATATAATTATGCATAAAACTTTTATAGTAATATATATAGTAAGATACAATTATTTATAGTTATGTATTATTTTACATATAATATATATAGTTATAAATAGTTATATATAATTAAACATATAGTTATATATAGATATATTTATACAAGTAATTATAAGTAGTTATACATAAATGTATACCATGTTATAAACAAATATTTTGATTTAATTATATGAATACATATATGTATATATAGTTTACAAATATTGTTATATTTAATTAGATAGATATTTATTTAGTTATACAAATATTTATATATAGTTATTCACAAATAGTATTACATAATGTTGTCTATTGTTATAATGTAATAATAAATATAGTTACATGTGGTTATACATATTGTTACACATATAGTTAAACGTATATTTATACAAGTAGTTTTATATATTTGTTCATTTAATTTTATATATTTATACAAATAGTAATGTATAGGTATAGATATAGTAAAATAGTTTTTTATATACTACTATATACAACTATATATTAAATATAAGCTATAAATTTAATATTTAAATATAATTATACATAAAACTTATATAAGTAATCATATAGTAAGATACATTTATTTATAGATATATATTATTTTACATATAATATATATAGTTATAAATAGTCATATATAATTAAACATATAGTATATATATATATATATATATATATATTCATACAAGTTGCTATAAGTAGTTATACACAATATATACAACGTTATAAATAAATATTTTGATTTAATTATATGAATACATATATCTATATATAGTTTACAAATATAGTTATATATAATTATATAGACAATTATTTAGTTATACAAATATATATATATATATATTATATTAGTTATAAAATATAGTTTAACATAATGTTGCATGTTGTTATACATGTAATTTAATATAGTTACATTTGGCTATACATATAGTTACACACATAGTTAAACATATATTTATACTTGTAGGTTTTATAAGCTTGTTCATTTAATTTTACATATTTATACATATAGTAATGTATAGATATATATATAGTAAAATATTTTTTTATATACTACTATATACAAATATTAATTAAAATTAAGCTGTAAATTTAATTTTTAAATATAATTATGCATAAAACTTTTATAGGTATACATATAGTAAGATATATTTATTTATATTTAAATATATTATACATATAATATATATAGTTATATATAGTTATATATAATTAAAATATAGTTATATATAATATATATATATATTCATAGAACGAGTTATAAGTAGTTAAACATAAATATATACAACATTATAAACAAATATTTTGATTTAATTATATGAATACGTATATGTATATATAGTTACAAATATAGTTATATTTAATTATATAGTGTAACATAATTATACAAATATTTATATATAATTATACACATAAAGTTATAAATATGTATGTAGTTAAAGACATAATTATATATAAAATTTATA
>JAREIK010001938.1:36798-59610 GCA_029783825.1 Sapria himalayana
CATATCTATATACAGACTCAAGACCAATCACATACACCATGCGCAGCTGCCAACTGCATCTTGGTAACAAATTCCAGCTTTCACACTCAAAACAGACTCAGAACAGACACAAAAACAGACGCAGCCTCGTCCTTAAGATACCTATACTTACTCCTAACAGATTCCTCGAAACAAAGCCAACATAGCCAGCCGTTTCCAGCTGTTTCCATGCCTCTCTAATCCTGTCCAGCCTATCTCTTTTCACTTAGCCTGAGCTGAAAAACAACAGCCTTATAGCAACATAAACATTAAATTAAAACCTTTCATGACCCCTCTAGACCAGGGTCATATTCCATACATTTTGTTAGTCAGTATATTATACTTCTTTCTCTTTTTAATTCTTTTATTTTCAAGCTTTAACCTGAAAATTAAACAAGAAAACACAACCAAACAATATATTGATTTACAAGCTCTTTCCTTTTTCGATTTCCCTCAGGACCAGGAAGCCGTATAGCTCTTCTCTTATCTCCCTGCTAACTGCAAAACAGTACATTAGAAAACAATTTCAGCCCTTTACATGGCATAAATAAGTATTCTTTCCTTCTTTTTTTTAAAAAAATTAATTCATAATTTTTGGATTCTAATATACGGAAATGAAGTTTTATCTAATCTTATCATGCCTATGAATTTATCTGGTATATCCTCCCCTCTAAATTCTTGAGTCCCTTTTTTCATTCATTCCTCAGCTAATCTATCTGCAATCGCATTAGCTTCCCTATAAATATGTTTTATTTCTCCTTTTATTTCTTTTAAAATATTTTTAATATTTTCAATGTCTTCTTCAAATTGCCATAACTATATTTTTCCTTGCACTAGGTCCGCTAATATTTTTGAATCCACCTGTGCTTCAATCCTTAGATAATTATTTGCTTTACAAATTTGCAAGCCCTTTTTTAGGGCTATAATTTATGCATGCAAAGCAGAAGATGCTATAGCCCTTGATGTGAATGCTTTTAGTACGTTTCCCTCCGTGTTTCTTATTAACCCTCCTCCACCAGCTTTTCCCATTTCTCTCTTAAAGCTCCCATCAGTATTTAGTGTTAGACTGCCCTGCACAGGTTTATTCCAGTTGACAATTTTAATAGTTGGCATTTTTCTTACTATTGTTGCAAGATGCCATTCCTTCATTCTTTCTTCATTTATTTCCCTGTTTTTCACTTTTATTGGGCTACAAGCAGTGATGAATGCACTTTCTTTTTTGATTTCTTCCAGAATATCATTATGTTCCATTTTTACATTATCAAATCTGCTTTTATTTCTAACTTTTCATATGCACCAAAGCGCTAGGTGTGGAAAATAGCTTCTCATCCATTTTAAAATATTATTCTTTGTTTGCTTTTTTGATCAGTTTTCTAATCTATTTTTCAATGTAGCTGTGCTTCTTTCAATGTCTGCTTCAATTTCTAATTTATTCCACACTTTTGCTGCTATTTTACCCTTAGAAAATAGGTGATCCGAGCTTTCTATATCTTGATGGCAGCATTCACATCTAGATGCTAGTTCTATTCCTTTCTTCTGAATGTTCACATCTACAAGGACAATGTCTGGCATAATTTTCCACAAAAAAACATTTATTTTTTGAGGCAGATCCTTTTTCCAAAATACGTGCGATTGTAAAGGTCTTCTGCTTCGTACTAGCTCTTTAGCACTTTTTAATGTGAAGTTTCCATTTGGGTTTAATGTCCATTTCCACCCACTCCTCGTTAATATTATGTGTTTTTCTGCAATGTTCTGCTGTTCACACATCAATTTCTAGCTTTTAGATGCTTTTTTCATATTTTTAAATGCATTATTTCCCAACCCATATTTAGCTTTCACGAATGCCACCCAGATATTTTCGTCTTTTTTAACTCCCCACCAATTCTTGCATGACCACGCTTTGGTTGTATCTTTTAGGCTGATAAAGCCTAAACCTCCCTCCTCTTTTGGGTAACATAAATCTCTATATCTTTTCCAGTGCAGCTTATTTTTCCCTTCCCCTTTTCCCCATAGAAAATTAGCCATTTCTCTTTCTAATTTATTTATTATTATATTTGGAGGTTGTGCCGTCATTAAGATATGTATCAAAGAACTATGCAGCACATGAGTAATTAAAGTGATTCTTCCTGCCATATTTAATAGGTCTTCTTTCCAACCGAGAATTTTTTGCCTTATCTTATCCAATAAAAAGGAAAAGTATTCCTCCTTTACTCTTCCTTCATAAATTGGGCATCCCAGATACATTAATGCTCCTTTACACTGCACAAATCCCGTAACCCTTTTAATCCCGTGAGCAATGTTTTCTGGTGTTTTAGCTGCTATCACAAATTGGCATTTGTTCTTATTCAGCTTTTGTCCTGTTTCCTCTTCTAGTGTTTGTATAAGCTTCATCAGGTTTTCTATTGATCTGCTACTGGTGTTTGTAAATATGATCACATCGTCTGCATATGCCAAGCAGCATATTAATGGCGTGTCTTTGGGTTGTTTATATGCTAACATGCTGCCATTTCTGACTTTCTCCTTTAAGTTTACTATGAAGAGTTCTAAATAAATATTGAACAAAGAGGGAGACAGCGGGTCACTCTGCTTGAGACCTCTGGTTGGTTAAAATTCTTCACCTGCTTGGCCATTTATAAGGATTTTTACCCATGCACTAGATATACATCTATATATAATATCTATCCAAAATTTCGAAAACCACATTCTTCTCATTATATAACATAGTGTATTCCATTCCACTCTATCAAATGTCTTAGCTAAATCCAGTTTCATGATTACATTATGACCTCTCACCTTAGTCCCAATATCTCTTATCATTTTCGATATTATATTGATGTTTTCCATCATCAGCCTATTTTTGACAAACCCTACTTGTTCAGGGTCAATTATATTAGGTAAAATCTTGCTCAATCTTTTCTGTAGTAATTTAGCTAAAATTTTATATATGGTATTACATAAGCTGATTGGTCTGTATTCTTCTCCATTTTGTGGGTTTGTCTTTTTAGGAATCAAAACTATATATGAACTGGACCATGTTTTTGGGATTTCTGCACCCGCAAATATCCAGTTAATAGCTGCTAATACTTCTTTTTTGATTATATTCCAGCTTCGTTGGAAGAATTCATTGTTCCAACCGTCTGGACTTGCTGCGCTATCTTTATTTGCATTAAATATTGCGTCCTTCACTTCTTCTTCCGTAGGGAATTCTGCTAAAATTTTATTGTCTTCTTGCGTAACCTTTTATTTAATTTTCTCCATTAGTGTGAAGTTTCTATTAATATTTGGCCCACTTAGATGTCTTTTGAATAAACCTTCTAATTCAATTTTAATATCTTCTTCCTTTTCTACCCACTCTCCATTAGCTCTTTTAAGTCCTTTTTTTCCTAGTCTTTGTGATTTGATTTTTGCCATAGTATAGAAAAATTTCGTGTTTTTATCTCCATCTTTTAACCATTTAACTTTCGCTCTTTGCTTCCAGTAAATTTCTTCCATATGCATTCTTAGTTTTAATTCGACTTTTGCTCTATTAACTTCTGTCCTAGTTATCTCATCTTGTTTATCTTCATATTTACTCTCTGTTACTACGACTTTCTGCTCCGCCTCTTGAATTTTCATAGTTACATTACCAAACACCTCCTTGTTCCATTTATTAAGAGCCAAGCGTAGTGCTCTCAATTTTTTTCCCAATATTTGCATAGGATTACCCAGTGTCAGTTTTTCCCATTCATTTTTAACTATATCCTTAAAATCCTTGTGCAAGCCCCACATATTTTGGTATATGAAGGCCTTCTAACCTCCCTTTTTCTTTCGAAGGCTTACCAAGAGTGAGCTGTGATCTGAGCAGGTTCTACCTAAATGCTGGACTTTAACTTCCCCCATAACATCTAGCCATTTTGCATTGACTAATACTCGATCGAGCTTCGACTAGATAGCTCTCCTATTCTTCCAGTTATTACACCAAGTGTAATCTGAACCAAGGTATTCTACTTCCATTAAGTTTGCATTTGCAATAGCCTCATTAAATTGAGACATTGCTACCGGGTCTGGTGTCCTACCTCCCTTTTTCTCCGATGTGCTTCTAATTGTATTAAAGTCCCCTCCTATAATCCACGGGGACTTCGTAACTGCTAATTTATTCATCTCGTGCCAGAGCATTTTTCTTTTTTCTTTCGCGTTACTTGCGTAAACCACTGAAATAAGAATAGTATCTGACTGCTTACTCATTTTAAAGTTTATTATTTGATCATTTTCTGATAAGATTCCAACACTTGTGGGGTTATTCCACATAATCCATAATTTGCTACTGTGATTCGAGTAGGCCTTTTGCATACCTATCCTCATTCTATATTTCTCTATCTGATCTTTAGTTACCATAGGTTCAGCTAAAATTAGTACTTTAAGTTTGTGTATTTTAATTAAATTTCTAATCCTATTGATCGTAGGAGCATTCGCTACTCCTCTTATATTCCAATATAAGCTATTCATTTTAAGTGTATTTGGCTTGCGCTCTAGTAATGCATTTCGATTCATATTTCATGTTCGCATATTTTTTAATATTTCTTATAGTTTTGCTTGTACTCGGTGGGGCTTGCTCTACATTCTTTATCTTTTTTATCTTTTCTAAACTAATGTTTAATTCCATGATCTCTACTAAGGCTTTTTCTCTATCTGTTGGTTCGTGTCTAAATTTCTGTTTTTTAAGCCACAGGTCATCCCTTGCTGCATTAAAATCCAGCTTGTTTTCTTCATCGGTGTTGCTGGACAATGGCCAGCTTTTTACCTCCATTTCCTCTTCTAAAAGTAAGTCATCCTCAGCCCAATCGTGTTGCTCTATTCTTTCTAATAACTGATTTTTCCTCCTTTTAAACTTAGTTCTTTTCCTCCCTGCTCTTTCTCCCCCTTCCACCTCTCTTGGTATTTTCTCTAGCCATCCTCTAATTTCCTTCATTCTATCCCTCCCCTCTATCCTCCCTTCCCCTCTTCCTAGCCCATCTCTCTCCTCTCCTTCCATTTCATCATTTTCTCTCTCCTCCATCGGTTCTTTCTCATTTTCGCGTTCTTCCTCTTTGGCCTCTTGTTCTGGCTTCTTTTCTTTCTCTCAGCCCTCTTCTGCCTCGCCCTTCATATCGTCTTTCCTTACCCATGCCTTCGCATTCTTTTTCCTCATGTCTGTCAGCATACAGGCCTCCTCTGCGTGACCCATTTTAAGACAATTCGAGCAATAAAATGGCATGTTTTCTGGAACTATATTCTGTCAGAATCCATGCTCTAAGTCTTTGCCTACCCATATCATGTTCGATGGAGACTTCTTGCAATTAACCTCGATGAGAATTCTAGCTGCACTT
The DNA here is from genome assembly GCA_029783825.1 of Sapria himalayana. NCBI lineage: Eukaryota > Viridiplantae > Streptophyta > Magnoliopsida > Malpighiales > Rafflesiaceae > Sapria > Sapria himalayana. Next base: position 42,162 of record JAREIK010001938.1, read on the forward strand.
GGTCTTTGTCATGTAAGCCGTGGCCTCATCAATCAGCCACGGTTTACCCACACATAATGCTATAGAATACATAAAATGCTTGCTAAATAAATGTAATGGAAGCTGAGGCAGTGTGAACCATACCAGGGCATTTTCAGGCTCCACAGTTGGTGAAAATTAGGGCGACCATTTGAGGATGCGCATGGGGTATCCAGCCACGCTCCACTGCCCTCTAAGCCATAGCCTCAGGAAGTCGTCTTCTTCCTTGAGTTGAAAAATGACGTGCTTCCCATCGTATATGGCTATTTTCACAACTTTTCGTAACTTCAGTGACACGATAAATGTATATATTTCTTCATAGGTCGGCTTGCCATGGGAGAACTTCCCGATTAATGTAAGCTTGAATGGCTCGGCAAGCTTTTGAAACTCATCTTCAGTAAATAACACGGCAGGCGATGCCTCCTTTGCATCAAAGCTCGGGAACAGAAGAGCGGTCCCCTTGGAAATTGAACTAAATGATTTTTTATTAAATAGATGATCCGAATCATCCATTTTTTGCTCAAAATTGAGCTCAAATCGCCCTAAAATGGCAGTTTCTCTCTCTAGAATTGAACTTTCTTCTTCTTCTTCTTCTTCATCTTCTTCGTCATCATCATCATCAACATCATCTTATTTGTTTTCTTCTTCTTCTTCGTCTTCTTTTTCTTTTTCTTCTTCTTCTTCTTCGTCTTCTTCTTCTTCTTCTTCATCTTCTTCGTCTTCTTCGTCTTCTTCGTCTTGTTCATCTTCTTCGTCATCATCATCATCATCATCATCATCATCTTCATCTTCTTCGTCTTCTTCGTCTTCTTTGTCTTCTTCTTCTTCTTCTTCTTCTTCTTCTTCGTCTTCTTCTTCGTCTTCTTCTTCTTCTTCTTCTTCTTCTTCTTCGTCTTCTTCTTCTTCTTCTTCTTCTTCGTCTTCTTCGTCTTCTTCGTCTTCTTCATCTTCTTCGTCTTCTTCTTCTTCTTCTTCTTCTTCTTCTGCTTCTTCTTATGCTTCTTCTACTTCTTTTTCTTTTTCTTCTTCTTCTTCTTCTTCTTCTGCTACTTCTTCTTCTTCTGCTTCTTCTTCTTCTGCTTCTTCTTCTGCTACTTCTTCTTCTTCTGCTTCTTCTTCTTCTGCTTCTTCTTCTTCTTCTTCTTCTTCTTTCTGCTTCTTCTTCTTCTTCTTCTTCTTCTGCTTCTTCTTCTTCTTCTTCTTCTGCTTCTTCTTCTTCTGCTTCTTCTTCTTCTTCTTCTTCTTTTTTTTAAAGCGTTATTTATTAATTATAACCCTCTCTTTTGGCGGAGGAATACCATTTTTACAAACTAACATCTACCCTTAACCCTATTACACCCATTATTTAACAAAAACTTTAAGAATTACATCAATCTAAGTGTATAAATTTATTGAGAAATGCTTTTGAGATTCTTGAATTCTTTTTTTAAGCTTTGAGGATTGAATCTTCTTTCTAATGGTAACAAGGATGAATCTTTATTCGTCTTGCAATTATTGGTGCAGACTTTTTCAGAGTCCATGACTCTTCAATGTCTGGTAATATATGATCTTTGATTCTTCATGCTAAGCATGAAGAATCAAAGATCATATATTATCCATAATCAACCCATTTTTCTCATCGTTGAACAGAGAATACTCCATTCAACTCTATTGAATGCTTTGGAAAGATCTAGCTTAATTAATACATTATTACCTCTTGTTTTAGTTCCTATTTCTCTACACATTTCTTTTGCCAAGCAGATATTATCCATAATCAATCTATTTTTCATAAAACCAGTTTGTTCTTCTGAAATAATTTTAGGTAATAGCAATGCTAATCTATTTTGCAGAATTTTGGCTAATATTTTATATATTGAATTACAAAGACTAATTGGTCTAAAGTCCTCGCATTTCTGTGGATTTTCTACTTTCGGAATGAGAATAAAATGAAAACTACCCCATTTCTTTCCTATTTCAGCTTCACAAAATATGCTATTTACGGCTTTTTCTACATATTTTTTTATTATTTCCCAGCAAACCTGAAAGAAGCAATTATTCCAACCATATGGGCTAGCTGCACTATTTTTGTTCATACTAAAAATTATGGTTCTGATTTCTTCTTCTTCAGGGAATTTTGTAAGCATATTATTATCATCTAAAGTAATTTTATTCTCAATGTTTTGTACAAGTGTGTTACCTTTTAGCTCACTTATTTCACCTAAGTGATTTTCAAAAAACTTTGTAAAGTAATTTTGTATATCTAAGTCTTTTTCAAGCCATACATTCTCATTGTTTTTTATGCCCCTAATTTTATGGTTTTGATATTTTTGTTTAGCAGCTTTTTGAAAAATCTGTGTTTTTATCTCCTTCTTTCAACCATTTAATTTTCGCTTTTTGTTTCCAGAATATTTCCTCCATTAAAAGTTTTAATTTTAATTCCGCTTGTGCCTTACTAAGAGCTCTTCTATTGTTTATGCTTTCGTCTATTTCAAATTCTATTTCACTTTTTAGTACTAACTCTTCTGCGTCTTTTATATTTTTAGTTATATTTCCAAATGTTTCCTTATTCCATTTTTTTAATTCAACCTATAATCTACTCAATTTGTTATTTAGAATTTGAATCGGGTTTCCTGTAACCTCAATATTCCAGGAGTCCTTTATTTTATTCAAGAATTCATGATGTAAACACCAAGAATTTTAAAATCTAAAGGAACCTCCTGTGTAAGTTGTTTTTTTAACAGAAATCAATAAAGGACTATGATCAGAGCAGGTTCTATTTAAGTGTTTGACCTCTGTAGAACCAAATTGTTCTAACCATTTCAGATTAAATAAGACCCTGTCTAATCTTGCCCATATTGTGCTCTTCTTTTTCTAGTTATTGCACCATGTGAAGATGAGCCATTAAATTTAGCTTCTATTAGATTAGTTTTATTTATTATATCATTAAAGTGAGCCATCCCTCTCTTATTTGGTGATCTACAACACTTCTTTTCATTAAAGTTTCTAATCGTATTGAAGTCTCCACCTATTACCCAGGGCTTATTTTCTAAGGCAATTTTTCTCATTTCCTCCCATAATTCTTTCCTCTCCTCTCTTTTATATTTGGCATAAACTATCGTTATTATTTCATTTTCATCTTGACTTAGACTCAAGTTTATTAATTGACTAGTATCTTTTAATATTTTTATGTCTAAATTATTTTTCCACATTATCCAGATTTTACCGTTATTATTAGAATAACCATGATTAAATCCTAAAATGATTTTATAGTGTTCTAACTGAGTTTTTTCCACCATCGGTTCAGCAATTAAAACAATGTTAATTTTATGCATGTATATTAGTTTTTTTAATCTATTTCTTGAAGGGGAGTTTGCAACTCCCCTTATATTCCAATAAATGTAATTATACATTCTTTATGGACTTGGCTTGCGCTCTAGTAGTGTATTTGGTCTCATATATTTTATATAAGTGTTTTTTCATGTTCCTTGGTTTTCTAAGTGAATTTAATTCTCCTCCTTTCTCCACTTTCCATTCTCTATTAACTTGGATTGCCATTATTTTTAGCTCTTCAATTGCTCAATCCTTGTTTCCCATTTTTTGTTTTGTTTTAAAATTTTCTATATTTATATCATCTTTAGTTGTTCTCAGCTTCAGCTCATTGTCCTCCCCATCCGTATAGAGGGAAGTCAAGCTTTTTATTTCAATTTCTTCCTCCGAATCCTCTTCAGCAAGGACAACCCAACTTTTATTTTTTTGGGATTTAGTTTTCATTTGAATTCTGGTTCTTTTATTTAGTTCTGAAATTTTTCTAATCATCTCCCTCCTCTTAACCTCTTCTATTTCTGCCCTTTCATCTTCAATATTTGGTTTGTTATATTCAATTAGTTTTAGTTCTTCAACCTCACCATTTTGTATTTCTAGTTGAGCAGTGTGAGTATTCTGTGGTTTTTTTTGATATCTAATTATTTCTCCTCTTCTACCTATTGCCATTTTTCTTTCCTCTTGTTTTAGTTTATCATCTGTTCTTTTTTTGTTCACTAAGCAAACCACTATACCATGACCCATCTTTTTGCAGCAAGAGCAGAATGGAGGGAGGTATTCTGGAATAATTTGTTGCCAAAATCCCCCTCCATCTATACTTCCAATCCAGATACGATTAGGCAATGGCTTCTGTAAGTCCACCTCAACACAAACACGTGCAACACTCGGTCTAGAGAGTGTTGCAGTCGCACCATCAAGAAGAAGAGGAGAGCCAAGCACACAAGCAATATGGTATAAAGCATACTTATCAAATAGGTGAATCGGAAGCATGGGAAACAACAGCCATACCGGGGCCAAGGAGGATTCTTCCTTCGTCGTGAAGTTTGGAGCCCACTTGAACATTCTCATGGGATAACCCATGATATACCAGACGCCTTTCAACCATAAACGATGAAAATCCTCTTCGGAATGTAGTTGTAACAGCACGTGTTTATCGTCTATAAGCCCGATTTTGATCAATGCTTTGAGCTTCAATGATTCAAAGAAGGAGGGAACATCATCGATACGAGGTCTACCGTGCGAGAATTTACCCACAAGTGTGTGTCTGTGAGGTTTAGAGAGCATTCGAAGGTCTTCGGCAGAAAAAAACATAGAGGGTTCCTCGATATTTTTTTTTCTTTAGTGTCCGAGGAAGACGAAGGAGACGCGGTCTTCTTAAAAAAAATCCGAAAGTGACTTCTTATTAACTAAGAAATCCATAAACTTCAAAAATAGCTTTAAATTTGATTTTTCCTCCACAAAAATTGCAGTTTCTCTCTCTAGAAAAAAATTCGCTCTCTAGAAGTTGAGAGCGTTTTTTGAAAAAAAAGAAGACATTTTTTTTTTCTTCTTTCTTCTTCTTCTTCTTCTTTTTTTAAAAAAAAGTTTATTTATTAATTATAACCCTCTCTTTTTGCGGAGGAATACCATTTTTACAAACTATAACTACCATTATCCCTTTTACACCCATTTCCGACTACTAAAAAGAAGAACTATATAACTTAGTTTTATAACACATCATACAATTTTTATTTTGATTTTTTTAGTACAATGATGGCTTATAAGATCAATTGTGCTTCTCGAATTATTCTTTAATGATTTGAGAGCTCTTTCTCCCCTAGCTTTCTCATTGAAAGCCTTTGAAAAATATATTATGCTTTTACGTTCCTCCCCTAGCTTTTGAAAATCCTTCACTTTCTTTGTTCCTTTCTTTAGTTTTTTGTAATTGTTGCTTTCACCCTCTTAGAGATCCGTATGTGATCTGTTGCAAACCCGTTCTTTGGCAAATATGCATAGGATCAAGTATATAATATCTTTATCATTTAAAGTACCCAATTCATTATCTATTAAAATATAGATTTTTCTTCCTTCTTGCTTGACCCGTGTTATGACATCCTACTACCCATGATTCCAGCCTTACAATCTCTGGTCAATGCTATCTTTGTATGTGAAACTGTCTCGATATCCAGCAAACTTTCATCTTTATTTTCCTGTTAAAAGTTGAGTGCTTCTTTCATCTTTAGCTTTTGCATGAGTGAGATCAACCGATGACATAACAGACCAAATTACAGACTTCTAGGACATGAAAACAGCATATAGAAATCTTATTAACAGACTACATAACAGCATTACTTTACCGACTCTAGCACTACATAAACATTAATAACACAGACTCCATGATGCATTACAGACTCCAGCACAAACAGCAGCAAATGGAGCTTTAATCCCCTTCTTGAAAGCTGATGACCTGCATAGAAAGAAGATACTACCTATCTATATTTTCCCCATCCCTTGCCTTATTTACCCTTCCCAATATATATATATATATATTATGACAGTTTAATTGTCCTTCAAGAGCTGAATTAAATGCTGACTTTTGAGTAAAACCCATCCTAACTTTAATCTGATTAATGCAAATCTTACCAATCTGTACATTATTGGTAGCTTCAACAGATCTGTATGAATCACCCCTCAGGACCATGGTGATTAATAAAGCAATCCTTATCTGCATTTGGTTAGTGTACGGGAGGAGCAAAAAATAACTAAAAAGCAAAAGATTAACAACTCATATTTTTATCTTTCTAATGTAGGGGAGTCCTTTGCTGTCCAGTTTTGTTGTGCCTATATATTTTTTTGGAAGAGTTAATTCATTATACTCCTTATCTCCTTTAGTTCTTTCATCCTTGGCTAATATATCCGCAAAGGCATTAGCCTCTCTAAAAATATGTTTTATAGTAAAGTCTAATGAATTTATTTCATGTAAAATTTCTTCTATTTTATCCTCGTATCTCCAAATTATTGTATCTTGTTAATTAAATTAACAACGATTTTAGAATCTATTTGAATATCTATTTTTTTAATGTCATTCTTTATACATGTTCTTATACCATTTCTTAAGGCTAATATTTCCGCATGGAGAGCCGATGATGCTTGAAAATTTCTCGTAAAGGATAAGAGCACTTTACCTTCAAAGTTTCTTATTACTCTTCCTCCTCCTCCTGCTCCTATATCTCGATCAAAGTTTCCATCTGTATTTAAAACAAAGTTTTCTTTCGATGGGTTTTCCCATTTTATGCCTATTATTTTAAACTATTTAAATGATTTTTCTTTTAGATTCCAGATATTCCCTATGAATTTAATGGATAAGACTCTGAAATTTTCTTGTCTCCTCTTTTATATTCTTCCAGATATTCTCTATAGACATGCTTTGGCCCTCAAATCTGCTCTTATTTCTAGCCTTCCATATACACCATATAGCTATTTGAGGGACATTATTTTTAATCCAATTCTGCGCAGAATTTGTAGTTTTCAATTTAAGCCATTTCTCAAGTTTGCAATTAAGAGTAAGTTGTTCATATTTTATTTGCATTTCTATTCCTAGTTTCTTTCATATATATGCTGCTATTTTACCCTGTGAAAAAAGATGATCAAGAGTTTCCATCTCATTTGCACAGCAGTCACATCTTAAAACTATCTGAATACCCTTCTTTTTTAAGTTAGTATCAATTGGAATGATATTAGATAAGCCTTTCCATATGAAGACTTTAATTTTTTGTGGATTATCATTATTCCAGATCCATTTGAATAATATTTTCTCATCTTTCTTTTTCCTTATTACATTTTTGGCTGAATTAAGTGAGAATGTTCCTTCTGGCATCAAGGTCCATCTTCATCCTTTATTTGTAAGTTTATAATCTTCCTCAACTAACTCTCTTTGTTTAAGCATTTGAACCCAAACTTGAGAGGTCTTGCTTACCCTTTTTTCTCTATTAGTATCATCTTTTATACAGTACTTTGTTCTCATAAATTCTGACCATAAGCTATCATTTTCTATTAATCTCCACCATCTTTTGCTTGCCCATGCTTTAGCTAAATCAATGAGATTAACAAATCCCAAACTGGCCTCTTGAACACGGTAACATAAATCTTTCCATTTTTTCCAATGTACTTTATATTTGCCCTCTTTTTTACCCCACAAGAAATTTGAAAATTCTTTTTCAATTTTTTTAATAAATTTAATTGGTGGTTGAGTAACCATAATATTGTGCATTAATGTGCTTTCTAAAACATGTTTTATTAATGTTATTCTCCCCCCCATATTTAGAAATTCTTCCTTCCATCCCGAAATTTTTCTTTTTAATTTATTTATTAAAAATTCTAAATATTCGATTTTGAGTTTAGCTTCATACACCGGATAGCCCAAATAAATAATCTCTCCTTTTTTTTTGAGAGAAACCTGTAATATTTTTGATTCTATGAGATAATGCCGTTGGTGTTTTATGAGAAATTATATATTGACATTTTCTTTTATGTAATTTTTGACCTGTTTCATTTTCTAGATATTTTAACAAATTCATCAGATTATGTAAAGATCTACTACCTCCATTGGTGAAGATCATTACATCATCTGCATATGCAAGCCAACTAACCATTGGAGTGTTTTTTGGTTGTCTAAATGTTCCAATGATACCTTTCTTCATTCTATTTTTAAGATTTACTATTAGAATTTCCAGATAGATATTAAATAATAATGGAGAAAGTGGATCTCCTTGTCTTGCCTCTAATCGGTTTTATTTCTTCTCCTACTTTTTCATTTGTAATAATCTTAACCCATGTATTAGATATACATCTATATATTAAATCTATCCATGTTTTAGAAAATCTCATTTTACGCATGATAAAACATAGAGTGTCCCATTCCACTCTATCAAATACCTTGGATAAATCTAATTTTATTATTACATTATGTCATCTTGTTTTAGTTCCTATTTCTCTACACATTTCTTTGGCTAAACAAATATTTTCCATTATTAATCTATTCTTCATAAAACCTATTTGTTCTTTAGAAATAATTTTAGGTAAAATTAATGATAACCTATTTTGTAATATTTTGGCTAAAATTTTATATATCAAATTACAGAGACTAATTGGTCTAAAATCTTCCCCTATCAGTGGATTCTCTATTTTAGGAATAAGAATAATGTGAAAGCTTCCCCACTTCTTTCCTATTTCAGCTCCGCAAAAAAATTCTATTTATAGCATTTTCTATATCTTTTTTAATTATCTCCCAACATACCTAAAAAAACAATTATTCCATCCGTCAGGGCCTGCCACACTATCCTTGTCCATAATGAAATAGCTGCTCTAATTTCTTCTTCTGCTGGAAATTTAGTTAACATGATATTATCTTCAGTTGTGATATTATTTTTTATGTTTTGTATAAGTGTGTTTCCTATTATCTCACTTTTGCCATTTAATTGTTTTTCAAAGAAATTTGCAAAATACTTTTGAATATCTATATCCTTGTCCATCCACTTTCCCTCATTATCTTTTATAGCTCTAATTCTATGTTTCTGAAGTTTAAGTTTAGCTACTTTTTGAAAGAATTTTGTATTCTTATCTCCTTCTTTAAGCCATTTAATTTCAGATTTTTGTTTCCAAAAAACTTCTTCCATTAATAATTTTAATTTTAATTCTGCTTGTGCTTTTCTCAAAGCTTTCCTATTGTTTATATTTTGATCTAATTCAAATTCAAATTCTCTTTTTGAAACTAGTTCTTCAGCATCTTTTATATTCTTATTTATATTTCCAAAAGTTTCTTTATTCCATATATATAAGTTCGCTTTTAATCCATACAGCTTACTTTTCAAATCCTAATAATTTTTTATAATCATCTATCTGAATTTTATCTACCATAGGTTCAAATAATACAATGAGATTAATCTTATACATATATACCAATTTTTTTATTCTATTTCTTGAGGGGAGATTTGCAACACCCCTTATATTCCAGTATATGTAATTAAACATTATTAATGTTTTTTGCTTGCGCTCTAGTAGTGCATTTGGTTTCATATGTCTTGTTTAAATGTTTTTTCATATTTCTTGGTTTTTTTAATGAATTCAGCTCCCTTCCCCTCTCTCCTTTCCACTCCATTCCCAATTGAATACCCATGATTTTTATTTCCTCCATTGCCCATTCTCTGTTTCCCATTTTTTCTTTAAATTTTTCTATATTTATATCGTCTATGGTGAGTTTCAGATTCTGCCCATTATCTTCTCCATTAAAGGTTAGATTTGAAGCGCTTCTAAGCTCTATTTCTTCTTCTGAAAAATCCTCTATTTCCACTGCCCATCCTTTATTTTTAATGTTTTTGTTTTTCAATTGTAATCTGGTTCTTTTATTTAGCTCTTCATTTTTTTTAATCATTTCTTTTCTCCTTGTATTTTCTCTATTCTCAGTTGTTAGCTCTTCCACTTCTTTGCCATTCTTGTATTATAATAACTTTAGATCTTCTTTCTGTTTCTCTAGCATATGTTCTGTTTGTATTGGCTGTAAATCCTGATGTTTTATTTGATATTGAATTATCTATTTTCCCTTTCCAACCCCCATTTTCTTATCTTCCTGTCTACCTTCTGTTCTCTTATTTACAATACAGATTTCAATATTGTGTCCCATTTTTTTACAGCAAGAACAATATGGAGGAAGATATTCTAGTATGACTTGCTGCCAGAATCCTCCCCCCTCTTTATCTCCTATCCATATTCGGCTAGGGGGGGGGGGGGGGTTCTGCAAGTCCATTTCCACGCATATTCGAGCCACATTAGGCCTCGATAATGTGGCAGTAGCTCTATCAAGAAGAATAGGAGAACCAAGAGTACAAGCAATATGATATAATACATATTTGTCGAAGAAATGAATCGGTAACAATGGAAATAAGAACCATACCGGCGCCATGGCAGTTTCCTCCTTTGTGGTGAAATTGGGCGTCCATTTGAACGTTCTAATGGGATAACCCATGATATATCATATTCCTTTGAGCCATAGACGATGATAATCCTCCTCATAATACAGTTGAATCAAAACATGCTTCTCATCAATGAGATCAATTTTTATCAGCGATTTTAACTTCAATGTATCAAAAAAAGCCCGAATATCATCAACGCACGGTCTTCCGTGTGATAACTTACCCACCATAGTGTGTTTGTGAGGCTCAATTAGCCTCTGTAAATCCTCGGTCAAAAATAGTATCGAGGGATTCTCATTTTTTTTTGCGAAATTGTCCGAGGAAGACAAGAATAGGGGCGCGGTCTTTTTAATAAATGATGAGAAGAATTTCTTATTAACTAAGTAATCCATTTCCATCAAAATTGGCTTTAAAACAGCTTATTCCTCCTCAAAATTTGCAGTTTCTCTCTCTAGAAAAATATTTTCTCTCTCTAGAATTCGAGAGCACTTAAAAAACCACAAAATTTTCTTCTTCTTCTTCTTATTCTCATTCTTCTTCTTCTTCTTTCTTCTTCTTCTTCTTCTTCTTCTTCTTTTTTAAGTTTGTTTTATTAAAATTAACCATCTCTTTTGGAAGATGATTACCTTTTTTACAACCTACTTACTTGCTACCTAAAGCCCTTTACACCCATCTAACTACTTATATGCATCTATCTAATAATCATATATTGCAAGATTTAGAAATTCACATAATTGTGTGATTTCATTTATCTATAAGCTATATTTAAAATTAAAAGGGTAATTTAGCTCTGTTTGTGCTATAATTTCATGTATATCTCTTTGTGATGCTCCCCTTTGCCTTTTTAATATCTTTCGGTAATCATTTGTGCTCGCCTCTCCCCTTTTGAAGTATCTCGAGTGTGTATTTGCTGTCCATTTGATGAGTATTTGTGGCTTCTTTTGAATCTTTATGCCCTATGATGAATATCCTCCCTTCCATGTCATATCTTCTTGAACGGCAGCTTCCTCCACAATATTTCTACATCTTCTTCTCTTTAACTTTTCCCCAATATCCCTTCCTTTGATGTGTGTTTACATTGCTCCACTTTGCTCTTTGTCTTGCCTTGTTGGATCTTTATATCTTGTTCAAGCTTTGATGTCCACCATTAGACATGACCATTTAAAACTAGACACTATGTTACATGACTGCTATACTTACATATAACACAGACTACCGAATCCTTCCTATATCAATACACACATAACATAGACTCTGCTGAAAAATAACACAGACTCTATACCCTGAAAAAAAGAAAAAACCACAGCCACGAAGTTACATTTCTGCTTGTTTGATCCTTGCTGAATCTGCCTGCAAAAAAAGAACTTACAAAAACTACATTCATAAATATACTACTCCTGCTCAGTGCCCCTTCCTCTAACTATTTTAAGGCTGAGCTGATCACAATCTTACCTTAGTAATACACATGTTAGGAATGTTAGAAAAAGTGAAAAAACAGAAAAAAACCAGAAAAAAACAGAAAATACCAAAAAATACTAGAAATCTCACCGGGAGTTCCTACCTTATATATTCTGATCTGTCTTTTGAAACACCCCACAGGAATGAGACGAAACAAATTATGCCATGTTACATGCATATGAAATATTATAAAATTTCAGAGATCTTATTCATTAATTTTCCTAATATATGGAAATTCCTCACTATCTAACTTTATTATTCCTCTATATATTTGCGGTATATTTTCTTCATTATAATTTTGATGTCCTTTGTTTTTACCTTCTTTTGAAACCTTATCCGCTAAAGCATTAGTTTCCCTGTAGATATGCCTAACAGTAAAATCTAATTTATTTATATCTTTCAATATTTTTTCTATTTCATCCTCATATTTTCACATTATTGTTTTTTTGTTAATTATATTTACTATAATTATTGAGTCTAATTGAACATCTATCTTTTTTATACATTTCTCTATACATATTCTTAATCCTTCTCTTAACGCTAGAATCTCTGCCTGCAATGCCGAAGATGCTTGGAATTTCCTTGTGAAAGCTAATATTAGCCCTCCTTCCGAGTTTCTTATTGCCCCGCCTCCTCCTGCTATTCCCATATTTCTATTAAAACTACCATCCGTAATTAAAACCAATCTTTATTTAAAAGGTTTTTCCCATTTCGTTTTTATTATTTTAAACCGTTTTTGATGTTGAGTTTTTAAATTCCAAAATTCTATCGTGTCATTATCTAAACTTTTTTCTATTATATTTATCGAAGCTAATTCAGAAATTCTACTGGTTTCTTCCTTAATATCTTTCCATATATTTTTTATTGACATATCTTGCCCCTCAAATCTACTTTTATTTCTGGCTTTCCAGATGCACCAGATAGCTATTAATGGAATATTGTATTTAATCCATTTCTGTGCTGAATTTGTAGCCTTCAATTTAATCCATTTTTTTAGTCTACATTCTTGAAAAAGATTTTCATATTTTATTAGCAATTCAGATCCTAGTCTATGCCAAATTTCTGCTGCTACCTTGCCATATGAGAAGAGTTGATCCAGAGTTTCCATCTCTTCTCCGCAACAATCACATCTAGATGCTAATCGAATTCCCTTCTTTTTTAAGTTATTGTCCGTTGGTATAATATTCGATAAGACTTTCCACATAAACGTTTTAATTTTTTGTGGATTGTCATTATTTCATATCCATTTAAACAATATTTTTTCATCTTGTTTTTTCCAAATCACATTTTTGACCGACTTAAGGGAAATGATCCTTCTGAGCTTAGTTTCCATCTCCATCCTTTTTTGGTATGCTTTGAGTTTTTTTCAACTAAGTCTCTTTGCTTAAGCATTTGTGTCCAGACTTGTGTATTCTTCCTTATCTCTTTTACTTTATTGATATCATTATTTATGCAATATTTTGCCCGCATAAATTCCGACCACAAACTGTCATTTTCCTTTAACTTCCACCATCTTTTACTTGCCCATGCTTTGGTTAAATCATTTAAATTGATAAAGCCTAAGCCCGCTTCCTGAACTGGGGAACATAAATCCCTCCATTTTTTCCAGTGTAATTTATATTTACCTTCTTTTTTTCACCATAAAAAATTAACCAATTCCTTTTCTATCTTCTTAATGAACTTAGCCGGTGGTTGAATAATCATAATATTATGCATTAAAGAACTTTCTAAAACATGTTTTATTAATGTTATTCTCCCCCCCCCCATATTAAGATATTCTTCCTTCCAGCCCGATATTTTCTTTTTTAATTTGTTTATCAAAAATTCAAAGTATTCAGTTTTTAGCCTACCTTCATAGATTGGGCAGCCCAAGTAAATAATTTCTCCTTTTTTGTGCGAGAAGCCTGTTATCTTTTTAATTTTATGAATCAACATAGTAGGAGCTTTAAAAGAAAGCATATATTGACATTTATTTTTATTTAATTTCTGTCCTGTTTCTTTTTCCATGCATTTTAATAAATCCATCAGATTATTTAGAGATCTTCTACCTCCATTGGTGAATATCATCACATCATCCGCATATGCTAAACAACACACCATGGAAGTGTTATTTGGCTGTCTAAATGTTCCTATTTTACCCTTGAGCATTTTATCTTTGAGATTTACTAATAATAATTCTAGATAAATGTTGAATAGTGAGGGAGAAAGTGGATCTCTTTGTCTTAGTCCTCTAACCGGTTTCATTTCTTCTCCTAGTTTTCCATTAATGATAACTCTCACCCATGTGTTCGATATACACCTGTATATTAAATCTATCCAGGTTTCAGAGAAACCCATCTTGCGCATAATAAAACAAAGGATATCCCATTCCACCATGTCAAATGCCTTTGATAAATCTAATTTTATAATTACATTATTTCCCCTTGTTTTAGTACCTATTTCTTTATTCAATTCTTTTTCCAAACATACATTTTCTATTATCAATCTATTTTGCATAAAACTTGTTTGCTCTTTTGAAATAATTTTAGATAGACAATTAGCCAATCAACTTTGTAATATTTTAGCTAGTATTTTATATATAGAGTTACATAGACTAATTGGTCTAAAATCCTCCCCTTTTTGTGGATTTTCCATTTTTGGAATGAGAACTATATGGAAGCTTCCCCATTTTTTTCTTATTTCAACCCCACAAAAGATACTAATCACAGCTTTTATTAAATCTTCTTTTATTATGTGCCAGCATTTTTGATAAAAATAGTTATTCCATCCATCCTGACCAGCTGCACTGTCCTTATTGATGCTAAACACAACTATTTTAATTTCTTCTTCTTCAGGAAATTTTATTAACATATTATTATCCTCTGAATTAATTTTCTTTTCTAAATTTTGTATAAGTGTATTTCCTATAAGGTTACTTTTACCACATAACTTATTTTCAAAAAGCTTAGTAAAATAGTGTTGTATATCTATCTCTTTATCCACCCATACATTTTCATCATTTTTTATGCCCATGATTCTATTTTTCTGATTTTTAACTTTAGCTATTCTCTAAAAAAATTTAGTATTTTTATCTCTTTCTTTAAGCCATTTTATTTTTGCTTTTTGTTTCCAAAAAACATCTTCCATTAAAAGTTTTACTTTTAATTCAGCTTGTGCTTTATTTAATTCACTTATTTCATTTGCACTATGATTATTTTCATACTGTAGCTCTTTTTCTAAAACTAAATCCTCTGCATGTTTTATGTTTTTATTTATATTCCTAAATTCTTCTTTATTCCATTTTTTCAGCACTTCTTTTAATCTTTTTAGCTTATTATTTATAATTTGAACAGGATTTCCAAGAAATTCTATTCTCCATGATTCCTTTACAATATTTAAAAAATCATGATGCAAACACCAAACATTTTGAAATCTAAAGAAACCATTTGAGAAAGCATAATTTTTTATTGAGATCAATAATGGACTATGATCATAACATGTCCTATTTAGATGCTTCACTTTAATCGAACCAAATTGTTCTAACCATTTGTAGTTATATAGCACTCTGTCTAGTCTAGCCCATATAGTACCCATGTTTTTCCAATTATTGCACCAAGTAAATTGAGAGCCTAAAAAATTATTCTCCATTAAATTGGTTTTGTTTATAATATCATTAACTGAGAAACATCACTCTTGTTTGGAGGTGTGCCTCCCTTTTTTTCTTTAAAACATCTTATTATGTTAAAATCACCACCAATAATCCATGGTTTATTTTCTAATGTCATTCTCTCCATTTCTTCCCATAATTCTTCCATCTCTTCTCTTTATTTTTAGCATAGATTACTGTAATTATTTCATTCTCCTCTTGATTTAGGTAGAATTTTGTATATTGATCAGTTTGTTTTAAGATTTTTATGTTTAAAGTATTTTAACATAAAACCCAAATTTTACCATTTTTATTCACAAAGCCATTCTCAAATCCTAAAATTTTTTTGTATTCTTCTAATTGAGCTTCGCCAACAATTGGTTCTGCTAATATTATAAGATTGATTTTATATGTATATATCAATTTTTTTATTCTATTTCTTGAGGGTAGATTTGCAACTCCCCTAATATTCCAGTAGATGTAATTAAACATTGTTTGCTGATTTTGCTTGCGCTCTAGTTACACATTTTGTGTCATATATATTGTTTAAATATTTTTTCTTGTTTCTAGGTTTTTTTAATGAACTTAAATCTCCTCCTTTTCTCCTTTCCAATCCCTACCCAATTGAATTGACATTATTTAAATTTCTTCAATTGTCCATTCTTTGTTTCCCATATTCTACCTAAACTTTTTTATATTTATATCATCTTTAGTGAATTTTAGATTCTGCTCATTTTCATCATCATTCGTATATAGAGAAGTTGAGCTTCTTACCTCAATCTCTTCCTCCAAGAAGTCTTCTATACCTGCTGCCCAAGCCTTATTTTTTTGTTGTTTATTTTTTATTTGCATTCTTGTTCTCCTATTCAGAGCTGCTATTTTTTTAAACAATTCTAATCTATTAACTTCCATTATATTATGTTATCCCTCATTATTTTTCTTGTACTCAATAAGTTTGCTTTCATCTTATTCATTATTCTGTATTATGGAAAGCTCATTATTATGTATTATGGGAAGCTCATTATTCTGTATTATGGGAAGCTCATTATTCTGTTCTTCTTGCTCAGCTAGAAGTTTTTTTGATATTTTACCATCTCTCTTCCTCTCCCAACATCCACCCTTCTTTCCTCAACCTTTTGATCATAATCTGCCCTTCTCTTATTCACAATACATCTCTCAATATCATGTCCCATTTTCCTACAGCATGTACAATATGCTGGAAGGTTTTCTGGGACTACCTGCTGCCAGAAACTTTCTCCATCAGGGAAGCCTATCCATATTCGGATAGGTAGTGGTTTCTGATGGTCAACTACAACACAAATACGGGCACCACTGGGTCTTGAAAGTGTGGCAGTAACACCATCGAGAAGAAGAGGAGAACCTGGTGTGCAAGCAATATGATAGAAAGCATATTTATCAAAAAAATGAATCAGTAACATAGGCAAAATAAGCCATACCGAAGCTATTGAGGATTCCTCCTTTGTAGAGAAGTTAGGCGACCACTTGAATATCCTCATGGGACATCCCATGATGTACCAAGCACCTTTTAGCCATATGCGATGATAATCTTCTTCACAGTATAGTTGAAGCAGAAAATGTTTATCGTCAATGAGGATGATTTTTATCATCGTTTTGAAGTTCAGAGAGTTGAAGAATGCACGCACTTTATCAATTCGTGGTCGTCCGTGTGAGAATTTTCCCACCAAAGTATATTTGTGAGGTTCCGTGAACCTTTGCAAGTCCTCTGTCGAGAACAGAATCGAAGGATTCTCAAAATTTTTTGCGTAAAAACCCGAAGGAGATGACACTGTAGGCGCTATCTTTTTAATAATATAGGAGAAAATTTTCTTATTCTCTAAGTAATCCATTCCCTTGAAAATCAGCTTAAAAAAAGCTTCTTATTCACCAAAATTTGTAGTTTATCTCTCTAGAAAGTGGTGTTTCTCTCTCTAGAAGTTGAGAGCATTTTTTGAAAAAAAAAGAATGCTTTCTTCTTCTTCTTCTTCCACTTCTTCTTCTTCTTCTTCTTCTTCTTCTTCTTCTTCTCTTCTTCTTCTTCTTCTTCCTCTTCTTCTTCTTCTTCTTCTTCTTCTCTTCTCTT
>JAREIK010001938.1:64491-145444 GCA_029783825.1 Sapria himalayana
AGATTAAGGGAAGAAGAAGAAGAAGAAGAAGAAGAAGTGAAAGAAAATGAGGAAGAGAAAAATAAATATGAAGAGAAAAAAGAAGAGATAGCAAAAGAGAAAGAAAAAGAGAATAAAGAAAATGAACAAAAAGAGAAACAAGAAGATAAATAATATGAAAAGGGATTAGAAGGAAGAAGAAAAAGAAAAAAAATAAAAAAAAAGAAAGAGGAAGCAAAAGCAGAAGCTGAAGACGAAGAAGAAGAATAAGAATAAGAAAAAGAAGATGATGATGAAAAAAATAATAATAAGAAGAGGAAGAGGAAGAGGAAGATGAACAAGAAGAGGAAGAATGCGAAGAGGAGAAAAAAGTAGAGAAAGAATAAGATGATGATGATGACAAAGAATATGATAGGAAAAGGAAGATAAAAAAGAAAAAGAAAGAAAAAGAGGAGAAGAATAAAAAAATAATAATAGAAAAATAAAGAGAAAGATAAAGAAGAAAAAAGAAAATAAAAGAGGAAGAAGAATGAGAAGATAAAGAATAAAAATAATAATAATAGGAATAATAAAAAATTAATAATATGAGTAAAAGGAAGAGAGAGAGAAAAGAGGAATATGATAAAGAAGAAGATGAAGAACATAATGAAGCAAGAGAGAAAAAGGAAAATTATAAAGAGAAAGAAGATAAAAGAAAATAAGAATGAGAAGATGAAGAGGAAAATAAACAAGGGAAATAGAAAAAGGAAGAAGAAGAGGAAGAGGAAGAAGAAGAGGAAGATGAAAAAAAAAGAAGATGAAAAGGAAAAGGAATAAGAAGATGATGATGATGATGATGAAGAGGAGGAGGAGGAGGAAGAAGAGGAAGAAGAGTAAGATGAAGAGGAAGATGAACAAGAAGAAGAAAAAAAAGAAAAATAGGGTGAAGAGAAAGAAGAGAAAAAAAAAATAAAAGAAGAAAAAGAAGAGTATAAAAAAATAAGAAAATGAAAAAAAAATAATAAGTAGAAGAATTGGAAGAAGGGGAAGAAAAAAAAAGTAGAAGAATAGGAAAAAAAAGAAGTTAAAGAAGAAGATTAAGATAAATAATAAGAATAAAAAGAGATTATGATGATGATCAAGTGCAAAGGTTCTCTATATGGAATAACAAAGCTAGTGATAAAGCTTTGATGGGAGACGAAGTAAGTGCTGGAGTGGTGAAATGTGGATCATAAAGGGATGGAAAAATAAGAACAAGTAGTAATTAAAGCGCAAGTATAAAAGTTCTATGGAAAGATGAAGGATAAAGTTTCGACTAACATTAGGATAAGGGAAGGATCATTTAGGCTCATGCCCAAAAGGTTATCTTTTTGGGTGGTTGGGCAGGCAAAATAGGAATCACACCTTCCTAGAATCAAAGAATTACATTAGAGCTTTTTTTAAAGTTTTTCTTATATTCATAGCTTTAAAAAATAGATGGGGTTGTAAAGGGTATAGGGTAGATTTAGCTTGTTACAAAGGGTCTTCCTCCCCCAAGAGAGAAGGCTAATATTAATAAAACAAATCTTTAATATAAGGATGATGATGACAAGAAAGAGGAAGAGGAATAAGAAGAACATAAAGAATAGAAAGAATGGAAAAAATATGAGGAATAAGAAGAATAGGAATAAAAAGAGAATGAGGAGGATGAGGAAAAAAAGAAAAAAATAATAAGAGGGAGAAGAAGAGGAACAAGAATAGGAATATGAAGAACAAGAGGAAGAAAAATTAAAAAATGAAAGAAGAGGAGTAAGAAGTGGACGAAGAAGATGAAGAAGAATGGGAAAAGGAAGAGGAGAAAGAATATGAAGAAGAATAAGAAGAAGAGAAAAAAGTAGAAGAAAAAGAAAAAGAAAAATAAGAAAAAGAAAAAGAATAAAAAGAAGAAGAGGAAAATGAAGAAAATGAAAATGAAGAAGATGAGGAAGAAAAGGATAGAGAAAATAAGAAGTAGAAGAGGAAGAAAAAGATGAAGAAAATGAGAAATAAAAAAGCAAGAAAAGAGAAACAAGAAGTAGAAGAAGTAGATAATGAAGAAGAGAAGGAAGAAGCAGAAGAAGTAGTTGAAGAAGAGGAGGAAGAAAAAGAGGAACAAAAAGATAATTAAAAAATAGAAATAATAAGAGAAACAAGAAAAATAAAATAAAGAAAAATAGTAATAATAATAATAATAATAACAACGATAACATATATAATAATAATAATAAGATAAACAAAAAGGGATGAAGTAGATGAAGAACTAGAAGAAATAAAAAGAAGAGAAAGAAGAAGAAAAAAAGAAGTGGAAGAAGAAAAAGAAGAGAATGAGGAATAAGAATATTAATAAGATGAATAGTCAGAAGAAGAGGAATAGTTAGAGTAAGAGGATGATAGTGATAATGAAGAAAAAGAAGAAAATAAGACAAAGATGATGAGAAAAAGAATAAAAAAAACAAAGAGGAGGAGAAAGAAGAAGAATGATGAGGATTAGGAGAAGAAGAATAAAAATAAAAAGAATAAAAAGAATAAAAAGATAAAAAGAATAAGAAAATAAGAGAAATTGTAAGAGAAATTGGAACAAAAAGAGGAATGATGATATAATAATAATAATAATAATAATAATAATAGTAATAATAATAGGAAGAAGAAAATAATAGATGGTGTTGAGGAGAAAGAACAAAGAGGAAGTGAAAGAGGTGGATGAACAAGAAAATAATGAGGTTGAGGATGATGAGGAAGATAGAGAAGAAAAAAAAAGAAAAAGAATAAAAAATAGAGAAGATGAAGAGGAAGAGAACGAATAAAAAAGAAGAAGACACTATGGAAGAGGAAGATAAAAAAGAAGACAAAGAAGAAGAAGAAGAAGAAGAAATAAGATGAGAAAGAAGATGAGCAAGAAGAACATGATGAGAAAGGATAAGTAGAGGAAGGGGAATAAGAGAAAGAAGAGGAAGCAGAAGAAGAAGAGGAAGAAGAAAAACAAAAAAAAAAGAAGAAACTGAAGAGGAGGAACAAGAAGATGAATAGGAGAAAAATGATGAAGATGAAGATGAAGAGGAAGAAGAATAAGAAGATAAAGAGAAAAATAAAAAAAAAGAGAGTAGAGATATCAACTAGGTCAAGCAGACCAAGCACTATACTAGGCATGTTATGAAAATTGCATGTCTGTCCTAACATGGAACAATCTAGAACCATGCTTAGACAATTGCCTTGTCGGCCAACAACTTGATTTAGGCCATGTTGAGTTAAGGTTTTGGCTAGCATAGGTTTTGGCTCGCTAGTTTTGGCTTGGGTAGCTAAATCAAGCTAGCCTAGACTTGATCTAGGCTAACCTACACTTGATCTAGGCTAGCCTACACTTGATCTAGGCTAGCCTAAAAAGAACTAGGCTAGCTTTGATCTGACATAGGCTAGGCCTAATATGAACCAGGTTAGTCTAGATGTGACCCATGATAGCATAGTCAGTCCTAACCTTGCTTGGTACAACCTAGCATGACCCTGGAAAATGGCAGGCCAAAGTTCCATGCCAAGCTACCCATTTTTAGATCCATGTTGGAAAGGCATGATCAATACTAGAAAGCATGTTGGAAAGGCATGATCAATACTAGAAAGCATGTTGTGCTAGGCATGGCATGGTGGCCTAGCTAGGTTTAAAAAATGGATCTTGTTGGCATGCCTCAGCCCATTTGATACCTATAAAAAGTAGATGAGTAGGGAGAAGAAAAAGAAGGTGAAAAAGGAGAAGAAGAATGAAGAGGAGGAGGAGGAGGAGGAGGAGGAAGAAGAAAGAAAAAGAGGAAGAAGAAAAAAGAGAAAGAAAAGATAAAAAAGATAAAAAAATAAGAGAAAAAAGAGAGGAAATGAAGAGGAAAAAGAAGAGGAAAATAATGAGGAAAATGAAGAGGAAGAAGAAAAATATAGGAACAAGAGGAAGAAGAAAATGAATACAAAAAGTAAATAAAACAAAAATGAAAAAAAAGAAGAAGATAAAGAAGAAAATGATAATGATAATAATGAAGAGGATGAATAATAGGAAGAAAAAGTAAAAGATGAAGAAATTTAAAAAGAAAAAGAAAAAGAAAAATTAAAGTTTTACTAGGGGCAGATCCGAGGTGCATGAATGCGAATTATAATTTATGGTTTAGATTCCTAAATACTTTTGAGAACTATCATTGGGAACCTAAAATTCCATAAGATGTATTTTGAATTATCTCATATGAATACCTCCTTAATTTTAGACTAAATTGAGATCTAGAGTTGGTATATCTTTTTCATGTGATTGATATATAATTGATATCTTTTATGTTTAGTTTGTATTGTTATTTTGTTACTATTTGATGATTATTTAGAACTAAATTTATGATTTTGATATTGGCAGGTTTGTGCTTGTTATCATGGCAGTTGGTGATATGTAAGTCATGAAGCATACTCTTACATAATTATAGGAAGAAGATAATAGCCCTTCTAATAGTGATGTGTAAGACAAACTTATATGTCAAACCCCAAAGCTTAGGTAAGTTTAATTGTATGGGTATGATACTTATGAACTCAAAACATAAATACTTCGTTTAAGTTAAGCTATTGTACATATCTTGGCAATTAACCCTCAATTAATGTGAAAGTTTCATAGAATATTTTTCTATGAGTTTTACCTTTAGTGTGTGAGTGACATATATTTATCATGGATGGTGATAGAAAGTCATTAGACCTATATGAGTGGAGTTGACTAAAGCGAGTAATAGTCCTACAAGTTATTTTTTTTCATATGACTACTACTAGTGAGATATAAGGAAAAAAAATATGTTAATTGTCATGAGTATAATATTTATAAAGCTGAAAGTATAACTTTTTTAATATCATATAAATTCATATCTTTATAAAATATTTGAAGTATATGAATACATATATGAAGCAACAATTAAGGATTGTTGATGAGTTACCTAAAAGGTATGAACTTTTGAATAACCCTCAAACATTGATAATTTATTATTTTGGTGGTAAAATAGTAAGAGGACGGCAACTAGTGAACCATCATTAGGGAAGGCCCGTTAAGTGACAACCACCATGTATGCAAATAGAATAATAGAATATTTTTATAATAATCTAACTTTTATTTTATAACCAAGCATAATAATAACTAGCCAACTTAGACAAATCATTATACATAATGAAATTTATCAATCCTAAAATCTAAAAGTCTTACTAAAAACTCAATTGTATCTTATTGACTAGAGCACTAGTTGACTCATTGTTGGTTGATCAATCTGCCTATACACTCCTTTTGAGATCGATATCTAAATGAAAGTCCACTTTATTACTAGTATGACATATATATTTAAAGAACTATAGTAGATGAAAAATCATTATCCAATGAACTTTTGGAATATTGCAATATCCTAAATATTGAGTATCATAATAAAATTGTAATAAGTTTTTGGTACCGATATCAAGGATTATTTAGTTTGATTAGTTAACTTTAGTTTACACAACTATCTTTAAAAATGATATTTTTATTTTTAATAATTTGGATAACAATATCTTATTTTTGCACTTTGATTTGTATTGTTTTTCTTGTTGTTCTTTTTTGTATCTTTTAGTTTAGTATTTTCTTTTTTTAGCCCCGACCAACAAAGCAAAACTCTAGGACTAATATAATATCTTGGGACCTAGAAAATACTAACATAAAAAAGAGAACTTTGGTAGTGGAAAATGAATGTGTACATCCTAATTTATCAATATGATTAAGCATATATTTTACCAAGTATTAATTTCTAGCTTATACCTAATGGTGACCTAAATTAGTTCTATTATCATAATATTATAAGCTATGAACATTTGAGATCTAGGAGACATGAAGAGATTGTGTATTTGTTAGTTCATATCCAACCTCTTGATCCTTTATTTTAAAATCAAATTTCCTAGTTACTTATTGAGACATGAAGAACAAATGAAGTGAAAAAAGAGTATGTAAGATAACTTTAAATGAAATTTAAAGATATTAACATGAGCATGCATTAAAAAGTACTACAATAGAATTTCCAGTGGCTGGATAGAATAAAGTCAAATGTGAGAAAAATGCCATTGGAATGCTCTAAGTCGTGGCATTGATTTTACATAGCAGTAGTCAAGCACCTCATTGGTGCTAAAATTTAGAGCATCCTCTAGTGTCATGACTTTCTCATTATAACCCCACAAATACTAAGACAAAAGTTATGGCTTTTCTCCAATGTCATATCTTTTGGCTACAAAGAATTTCAAAGAGTATTTACTCAATTCGTGACCATTTCCAGAGTTGTGACTCTTTGCACTAGAGAAAAGGTCAAATTCGTGGTCATTTCAAGAGACATAACTTTGTATTATAGAGAGGAAATACAAAAGTTGTATCTATTCCTAGTGCAATAAATTCAAATTATAGAGAGAAAAAGTATGAATAACGATCATTCTTAATACTTTGACTTAGTATTATAAAGAATAAATAAATGCATGAGACATAATTATTCTTAGTGTCATGCCAATCTAATACAAGAAAGAGATTAAAATCACAGTTATCCTCTCGTATTATGATTTTGTATTATAGAAAAACAAACTAAAGTCATAGCCCTACCCCAATATGGTGACTTCCCACTTAAAGAAATGCACTCAACCTTTCAAGTATAATAATAGAACTTAGAACCAAAAAAAGTGTGAGAGTATGAGAAAAGAGGCAAAAATGCTAGGGATTCAAAGCAAAATTTTGTCCAACCCTGGGGGAGATCCATGAGCAAAGAGGTAATACAAAGAATAAACATAAACTCTAAGGAGAGAGCATAATTTTTGACTCCAGCCCCATGAAAAGATATAAGTTGCACAATCAAGAATTACATGTTTGGGATTTAGATTACTAGACACTCTTGAGGACATAATTAGGAACTTAAACTTTTATGAGATATATTTCAAATTATCTCATATGAATTTCTCCTCAATATAAAGCTAAATTGAAATATAAGATTGGTATATTTTATTTTGTATGATGGATATATAATTGATGGATATATAAAGCTAAATTGATGGAATTGATGAAATATAAGAATTGATTGTGATTTGATTACTGAATAATGTGGTGGTTATTTAGAACTGAAATTAGAGTTTTACTATTTGTAGGTTTGCACGTGTTATCATGATGGATATTGATGGTAAGTCACAAAGTATACTCATGCATAAATATATGAAGGAAGTGATAGACTTTTTGATAATGAGATACAAAAAAAACTTACGTCAAAACTTAATATTGAGATAAGTTTAATCATGCGAGTATGGTATTTATAAAGTCAAAAGTATGAGTGCTTTTACAAATCAATCCAATATGTATATCAAAGATGAACTGACCCTCAATTAAGTGAGAATATAATAGAACATTTTTCTAATGGCTTTTCTTTTAATGTACGAATTGCATGTCGTCATGATGAACAGTGATAAATAAGCCACGAGACCGACACAAGTAGAGGTCTCATAAGATGGCGATAATACTCTAAGTTACATGATATCATATGACTACTATCAATAAGATTTGAAGAAGTGTGTGTTAACTACATAATTATGGCAATTTCGAAACTAAAAGTATAAATGCTTTTAATATTACATCAGTTAAAGTCTTTTTGATATATAAGATTGGAAAATAAGAATAAATATACAAAGAAAATATTAATGATAGTTGATGAGTTCCCTAAAAAGTATAAACCTGTGAATGATCTTTGAGTAGTAGTGATTTATCATTTTTGTGGTAACGTACCGAGTGAATAATTATGTGGGGGTCGTTAATAGGGAGAGCCTAATAGGTGATTAGGAAACATGAGTTTTTTTACAATAATCCAAATTTTATTCTAAAATCAAACATAATAATAATTAGTCAATTTAGATAGACTATTATGAATAATAAAATAGATTAACCATAGAAACTAACAATCATACAAAAAATATAATTTTATCCTTTCAACTAGAGTGATCAAGCTATCTACACAGTCATTATGGGTTTGATATCTAGATAAAAGTTAATTTTATTATTTGTATAACTCATATACTTGTAAATCTCTATTGGAAAAGACTCTTGTCCAACGAACCTTTGGGATATTACATAATCCTAAAGATTGGATATTATAACAAAGTCATAACAATGATCATGAAAAAAAGAAGAATCCAAATACAAAGAAGAGGAGAAAGATGATGCTGATGAATATAATCACGAAGATGACATGAAAAAGAAAAGAATATGAATACAAAGAAGAGGAAAAAATGATGATAAAGGAATAAGAAGAACAATAAGAGAATAAAGTAGATGATGCTGATGATTAGAAGGAGGAATAGGATGAGGAGAAAAATGAAGAAGATGAAGAAAAAAAGAAAAAGAAAGAAAAAATTAAGATGATGAAAAAGTAGAATATTAAGAAGGATGTTGAAGAAGAAATAAAAAAATAATGAAGAAAAATTAGAACATGATGAAGAAGAAGATCATAATGATGATGATATGATGTAGAAAAAAAAAGAATGTGATAAAAAAGAAAAATATAAAGAATAAGAAGAATAGCACAAGAAATAAAAAGATAAAAAGAATAAGAAAAAATTAAAGATGGAGAATGATTGATGATTGATGATGATGATGATGATGATGATAGAGAATGAATGATGATTGATGATGATGATGATGATGCTGCTGATGATGCTGATGATGATGGTGATGCTGGTGATGATGGTGATGCTGGTGATGCTGGTGATGATGATGATGATGATGATGGTGATGGTGATGATGCTGATGCTGATGATGATGATGCTGGTGCTGCTGATGCTGCTGATGTTCATGATGATGCGGATGATGATGATGCTGCTGCTGCTGATGCTGATGATGCTGATGATGATGATGATGCTGCTGCTGATGCTGATGATGATGATGCTGCTGATGATGATGATGTTGATGATGATGTTGCTACTGCTGATGCTGATGACGATGTTGATGCTGATGATGATGATGCTGCTGATGATCATGATGATGCTGATGATGATGATGCTGATGATGATGATGATGATGATGATGATCATGATGATGCTATTGCTGATGATGTTGATGCTGATGATGATGATGCTGTTGATGATGATGATGATGATCATGATCATGATGATGCTGCTGATGATGAAGCTGCTAATGATGATGCTGATGATGATGATGATGACCATGATCATGATCATGATGCTGATGATGAAGCTGCTAATGATGATGATGATGTTGATGATGATGTTGCTGCTGATGATGATGATGATGCTGATGATGATTATGATGCTGCTGATGGTGATGATGATGATGATGATGCTACTGATGATGATGATGATGCTGATGATGATGATCATGATGATGATGATCATGATGATGCTGCTAATGATGATGCTGCTGATGATGATGCTAATGATGATGCTGATGATGCTGCTGATGATGATGCTAATGATGATGCAGATGATGCTGCTGATGATGATGCTGATGATGCTGCTGATAATGATGATGATGCTGCTGATGATCATGATGATGCTGATGATGATGATGATGTTGCTGCTGCTGATGACGATGATGATGCTGATGATGATGCTGCTGATGTTGATGATGATGCTGATGATGATGCTAATGATGCTGATGAAAATAATTATATGAAAGAAGAAAATAAAAAGAAAAAGAAGCAAAAGAAAGATAAAGAAAAGAAAAATAAAAGATGTAGAAGGAGAAGAAGATTAAGGAGAAGAAATAGAAAAAGATAAAAAAAGATAAAACACGAAAAGAAAATATTCAAATAAAGAAGGAGCAAAAGTAGTAGAAGAAGGAAGAAAGAAGAAGAAGGCGAATAGGAAGAAGAAGAAAAATAAAAAAAAAGAAACATAAAAAGAAGTAGAAAAAGAAGAAAGAATAGAAAAAAAAAGGAAAATGAGAATATTAAGGAAAAAAAGGAGGTGAATAACAAAAAAAAATAGTAGAAGTTGGACAATAAGGAGTATAAGAATAAGTAGAATAATAAAAAAAAGAAAAATAATAATAAGTAAACTAAGGAGAAAAAGAAAATTGAGAAGTAGATGTATAAGAAGAAGGAGAGCTATAAGTAGGAGGAAAATAAGAATGAGAAGTAAAGAATAAAGAAGAAAAAGTAAAAGTAGTAAAAAAAATAAGAAAGAAAAATAGATGAAGAAGGAGATAAAGAAGGAGGAGGAGGAGAATATAAAGAAAAAAATAGTGAATAAGAAGAAAGAAAAAGATGAAAAAAAAGTTGAAGAAAAAGAAAAAGATGAAAAAAAAAATAAATATAAAAAGAAAAAAAATGGAGAGAAAGAAAAGAGAGAATAGAATAAAGAAAATAAGAAGGAAAATAAGAATAAAAAAAGATTTAGTAGAATGTTAAGAACAATAAGGATTATAAGTATGCATTGAAGGATGAGAATGAGAATAAGGAGAAGAAGAAATAATATAAGAAGAAAGAAAAGAAGAAGAAGAAGAATGAGAATAAGAAAAAGAAGAAGATTGAGGAGAAGAATGAGAGAAAAAATAAAGAAGAGAAGAAAATGAAAAAAAAAAGAAAAAAAAAAGAGAAGGAGAAGAAAAAGTTGATGAAGATTAGGAGAAGAATGAAAAAAAAATAGAATAAGTAGAAGGAGAAGAGAAAGAAAAATAGAAAGAAGAAGAATAAGAAAATAAAAAAAAAATAAGAAAAATAAGAAAAAAGTAGAAAAAGTGGGAGAATGAGAAAAAAGAAAAAAAAATTAATAAAATAAGGAGAAAAAAAGAGGAAAATAAGAAAAAAAAAGACTAGAAGAAGTTGGACAAAAAGGAGATGAAGAAAAAAAGACTAGAAGTAGTTGGAGAAAAAAGAGAAGAAGAAAAAATAGAAAAAAAGTATATGAATAAAGAGAAGGATAAAAAGAAAAAATATGAGAAATAGTAGAAAAAGAATGAGACAATGTAGAAGGAGTAGAAAAGGATAAAAACGAAAAAGAGAAAAGAAAGGTAAATGAGGACAAGGAGAAGGAAGAGAGATGGAAGAAAAAAGAAAATAAAAGAAGAAATAAAAAAATAAGAAAGTGAATAAGAGCATAATAAAAAAAAAGTAAAAGGAGTTAAATAAGATGTATAAAGAGCATAAGACGAAGAAAAATAAAAAAGGAGAACAAAACAAAAAGAAGAAAAATAAAAAATAAGAAAAAGAAAAGATGAAGAAAGAGCATAAGACTATTAAAAAAATGAAGAATGAGAACACGAAGAACGAAAAGAAGATGATAATAATAATAATCATCATCATAATGTAAATATTATAAAAAAAAAATTAACTTTTAAGCAGTTCGTGTGTAACTGAGCACCTTAAGAGACATGTCGAATAATACACCAAAAAATATGGTGCATTAGATTTAAGGCAAATTCAACTTAGCGGTAATTTTTTGAGGCTGAATCCAGTTCAGTCTCAAAGTTTACTCCCTTCATATATCATAATTAGTTAGAAAGGAAAAGCTATACCAAATTGATCACAATGAGGGTCTTTCGATTAGGTTTTTGGAGGATCCATGTATAGTCAGTATCATGCAGATATATTTTTAACCTGCATATCATATGATTCTTAAGACCACATCTAGGAATGACATACTAAAATATTATAAGTTAAAAATAATAATAATAATTAATAAATTTAGAGAATATAGTGGAGTGGTGTCCGTGACGTCCAATATCTGGACTAGTCATGATAATACATCTTATGCATGTCTCACCTCTCACTATGTCAATTCTAAATGGATACTAAATAAAAAAAATATTAAGATTCTCTTAGATTTTTTATTCTCATGATAACCCTATCATTTTTGAGTGTACAATGAAAATCTTTAGGGAATATAAAATTCAAAATAAAATATTTAGCATCACATTCGATAATATATCTAATAATAAAGTAATGATTAATATGTTTGTTAAGACTATTAGAGATTAACCATTATTAGAAAATTTTCACATTAGAAACATGTGTCATATTTAACCTA
Organism: Sapria himalayana; assembly: GCA_029783825.1. NCBI lineage: Eukaryota > Viridiplantae > Streptophyta > Magnoliopsida > Malpighiales > Rafflesiaceae > Sapria > Sapria himalayana. The sequence goes on from JAREIK010001938.1 coordinate 76,492, forward strand.
ATAGTAGAAGTGGGAACGAAAAGAAAAAATAAGAAAGATAAAAAATAAGAAAAAGAAAAGATGAAGAAAAAGCATAAAACTATTAAAAAATAAAGAATAAGAAGACGAAGAACATAGAGAAGAAGATGATAATGGAAAAGATTAAGAATGAGGAGGAGGGGGAGGGGGGAGGATAATAATAATCATCATCATCATCATCATGTAAATATTATAAACAAATATTAACCTGTAAGCAGTTCGTGTGTGAATGGGCACCTTAAGAGACATGTCGAATAATACATCAAAAAAATTGGTGCAATAGATTAAGGCAGATTCAACCCAGTAGTGATTTTTTTGAGGCTGAATCCAGTTCAATCTCAAAGTTTACCCCCTTCATATACCGCAATGAGTTAGAGAGGGAAAGCATTACCAAATTGATCACCACGAGAGTCTTCCGATTAGGTTTTTGAAGGATATAAGTATAGTCAATATCATGCAGACATAATTTTAGCCTGCATATCATAGAATTATTAGGCTTACATCTAGGAACGACATACTAAAATATTATAAGTTAAAAAAAGAAATAATAATTAATGAATTTAGGGAATATAGTGGAGTGGTATCTATGATGTCTGATATCTAGACTAGTCACGATAATTCATCTTATGCATGCCTCACCTCCCACTATGTAGATTCTAAATAGATACTAAATAAAAAAAATATTAGGATTCTCTGAAATTCTTCATTCAAATGATGACCCTGCCATTTTTGAGTGTGTAATGAAAATCTTTAAAGAATATAAAATTCAAAATAAAATATTTAGTATCACATTCGATAATATATATAATAATAGAGTAGCGATTAACATGTTTGTTAGAAATATTAGAGATTGACCATTATGAAAAAATTTTCATGTTAGATACACGTGTCATGTTTAACCTAATAGTAGAAGTGGGAATAAAGATGTGTGCCCCCACTTTAGAAAACACACTCAACTCACTAAAATATATTTGCATGCCTCACAAACAACAGGAGTTCATCAGTCTATTTGTCGGTGGGTCTAAAGAAGAAGAAATTTCAATCAGATGTGTGACTCCGTTAGAATTACATATACTTTTTGTTGGAGTCATATATTGGATATGAATACGTGATATCCAACTACGTCAATAGTAAGAGTGGCGAACTTATTATTGACGACACTGACTGGGTTATGAGAATTTTATTTATGAAATTCCTGAAGATTTTGTATGACATGACGAACATGTGTTCATTAGTTTATACTTTCACGACTTATATTGCACTTAGGTGCATATGCAATATTAGAATTATATTTAGAATGTTTCGAGATGACCCGGCACTTAGCGATATAATTGGAGAGATGAAAACTAACTACTTAAGGTTATGGTCTACCATTTCAAGTCTTTATTGTCAAGCTGCATGCATTGACCCTATGGTTAAGGTGGAAATGATAAATAATATTTTGACATACATATCATCGTATATGAACTAGGAAGACCCACCTGAAGGGTTCATTCACGAAAAGTTTACTGAGTTTTTTACATACTATGATACTAGGTATGGTAGTTGTACTAGTGAGACTCCGAGTACAGACATAGATACTATAATTGGAGATGATGACTTTTCTATTCAAGTGGCGAGGGAGAAACGACGGGGTAGACCATCAAATAGGAATGAGTAGTCTCAGTACTTAGATACCAATTATTACTAAATCCTATCACATTCTGATAATAAGAATCTTGATATATTACAGTGATATAAATCATATGAATCCACCTATCCTATGCTATCTGAAATGACATGGGATCTACTAACTCCTATAATATCGAGCATAGTATAAAAACCTATTTTTTCTGTTGTAGTGAATATTATTTTCAATAAGAATTCCAGATTACGACCAGATATTGTTAAGGCATTAGTATGCATGAAGAATTATGAGCATTCGAGCTGTTAGCATTCAGAATTGTGTTGGGACTGCAACAAAAGCAGATGAGTTGGTTACTGATGATGATCCATGTAATATTAATATTGCTGACAATTTGACGATTGATGACATTAATGATTGACAAATAAAGACATTGATATCTGATATTGAATTTACTCATTTACATTGTATTTATATTTATTTATTTTTTTTTTTGTATGATATTACTTAGAGACAATTTGATTTTGAAGCTTGATGCTTTATTTATTTTTTATGATTTGCATTGGTTTGTATCTATATTTAAATTTTATTAATTCATACATATTTAATTTTTAAATTTTAGTTGTTTATTATAATAAATTTTATGATTTATTAAATTTAATAAAATAAAATTTTAAAAAATAATTATTTATTTTAATTTAACAATTAATTATTAACTAAAAACTATTTAAGTATATAATTAAATAATTAATTTTAAAATTTTATAATATTTGTAACATTCTGAATTAAAATAATAAAAAAATTCAAAGTTAGCCCGAATTAGGCCCAAACCCAGCCCAATGGGCAAACCCAGCCTCCTACCCAACCCGGATGGGCGATAACTGGCCTATCCAGGTCCAAGCCAGCATAGTTTCATCATACCCGAGCCTGTTGTGATGAAGCCGTGCTAGGCCAGGCACGACACAGTTACTATACTGTGTCATGCCAACCACAGTGAGCCGGTTAGCACCCTAAAACCAAGTCAGGCCAAACCAGCCCATTTGTCTCCTCTAGATCTATCCTTTTATTTGTTTCATTCAATTCTTTTACTCATCATTTCTCCTCTTTATATTTATCAATGGTACAAAGATGTATCTTTAAACAATAGCTTCTGTCACCTTCTCCTAATTATTATTAGAACTTAAGCCGAATTTTTTGACTAACTTTCAAAATCTAAACTACTTTTTAGTTGAAACTTTCAAGCATCAGATAAATTTCAATTATTAGATATAAAAATCCAAACTAATCATTAAAATGTAAACATCAAATCAATAATAGCAACCTAAGGATTTATCAAACACCAAACTTAAAAGACTAATTTTCTAGTGGTAAGGGCAATTGCCATAAAAAGGGCAATTTTTTCCTCGTATTTAAAAGATGCACTAGTAATGCATAACTCAAACCAAAGTGATTTGTTTGTTTGCCAAAAATATCAAACTGTTGCCCAGAGGAAAAATCATATATACATTTTTTGTCTTGCCTTTCCAAATAGAAACAGGAGAGCAAAGAAAACCATATATTTTATAGCAAGGCATACTTGATTATGGTCATTAAAGGAAACAAAATAGAACAAAAATAATTTGACATAATTGATCAGAAAAATAGGTGCGTCAGTGATTAAGGCTTCCACAGATCGCAAACGACCGAAGAGAACCACCTGGACGCTTCTGCATGGATGCTGGGCTCAAGGAATGGAGAAAGAGATAGAGGGACTATTGCAACCTAATGACCAAAAAATCAATCACGGCAGTAGGTACCAAATTTGAATTTATATAGAATGCCCTTATTTTCTCGTACTTACAAATCCATTTTCCAATGCGGAGAAATCAAAATCATCATTGATCTCAACACTTTGCGTCTCATCAAGGAACTGACATTTTCAGTCGGACAATATATTAAATCACTATGCAAAAAATTATTAAATGACCGGCTGCACAATTAAACATGAAAACAAGATTTCGATTGAAAACAATTTAATATGATCTCCACATTTGCACAACTGTTGACAAAAAAAAAATTAATGATTAGAAACAACGACAAAGTATTATTTAAATAATAACATTGTCCAATGAATGATTCCCTGAATATATAAATCTCTCTCTCTCTCTCACTCGCGCTCTCTCTCGCTCTCTCTCGCTCTCTCTCGCTCTCTCTCTCTCTCGCTCGCTCTTAGAGATGTCAACCGGCCCAACCCGGCATGAGGCACGGTTCAGCGTGCCTGGGCCAGCCCAGCACGGTAATTTCCCGTGCCCGAGCTCGTGCCATGCCGAGGCCAACCGAGCCTCGTGCCGTGCTTGGCCTGGCACAATACCGTGCCGAATTTTTTTTAAAAAAAATTAGGGTTACTAGGATGCCCGAACCCTAAATTTTTTTTAAATTAGGGTTTCGGACGCGCCCAATTCCTAAGTATTTTTAGAATTAGGGTTTTGGGCGGGCCAATTCCTAATTTTTTTTTTAAATTAGAGTTTCAGGCGCTCCGAAACCCTAATTTTTTTTTAATTTAGGGTTCGGCCCGACCAGGCCGAACCCGGCGAATCATGCCGCGGGCTAGAGGTATCAAACGTACCGGGCCGGGCCAGCCCGGCACGAGGCACGGTTCGGCCGTGCCTGGGCCCGCCCGGCACATTCTTAAACCGTGCCCGGGTTAAGTTCATCCCGTGCCGTGCCGTGCCTTGGCACGGCACGCCGGCATGGGTCCATCCCGTGCCGGTTCACGCAAGCACGCGTGGCACTGGCGGCGTGCCACGTGTGGCGTGGCCCGACGCCTGAGTCGTGAGTCTCGTGATTCGACCCGGCCGTCCGCCCGTTCCCCCCCCCCCCCCCCTGCGGTCTTTTCTGCCGAAACCCGAGTCCCGATCCGAATTCCTAGCAATTCCAACGGCAAAAAAAAAAAAAATTTCAAACTTCACCAATTTTCAGCCCTTGGATTCACCTCCAACGGCTAGGGTGCAGAATCCAACGGTCCTCGTGATTCTGCCCCTTAAAAATCTTTAAAAAATTCAAAAAAATATCTTTTTTTATAAAAAAAAACATTCTTTAGCCTATAAATTCTATCCCCCTCCCTATAACATTTATGTTTTTCAAAAACATAAAACCTCTCAATACTTTCTCTCTCTTACATAAACCGTGCATCTCTCTCGGGCCTCGTGATTTTGATTTCGGCTTGGATTTTCGTGAAACTCAACTTGAGTTTTGAACATCAGAGCTTCTTGCGGTACACCTGGCACGTGACTCACCTCATTGCTTTTACCGGGTAATATATTTTACGTTTTTTTGTACTTTCTCTCTCTAAACTTTCTCTCTCTAGAAAAACTTACGAAAATTAAAAAATGACAAATACATCTGACACGTATTTAAATTTGGAAAATGAAAATGTTAGTGTTACACAGACGTCTGTTGCTCCTGAAACTTTGGTTTCTCCTTTCGTCTCAACCCAAAGTTCTAAAAAACAAAAAACTAGGAGGACTTCTGTAGTTTGGACACATTTTAAAATCATAACACAAGTAAATGTTAGGGGTGAGGAAATTGAAATGGCACAGTACAAATATTGTATGAGACTTTTAACATGCAAGAGTACATGTGGGACTGGGCACCTCAAGAGGCATGCTGAAATATGCTCCAAAAAACATGGACCCTTAGATCCTAGGCAAACCCAACTTGGCACTACATTTTTTGAGACTGGATCGAGTTCAGTCTCAAAGTTTACTCCTTTCGTATACTCCAGCGAGTTGGGTAGGGACGGCATGGCCAGGCTCATCACATTGATGGGTTTTCCGATCAGATTTTCGGAAGATCCGATGGCTGGCACTAGAAAAAAATAGACTGGCAGATCAGGCCAGGTTACAGTACCGACGAAAAGTCAGGCTCGGGCCTCAGAATCGAGCGTTGAGGAATTGAGGTAGGGGTGGGGCACAGTTCAGATCGTACCGAATTCACGTGCCCTCGGGCTAGGATACAAGGTCGTGCCTGGCCCGATAGACTTAGGCACAACACGGCACGAGCCGTGCCATGAGCTGGCCCGACACGAGCACATGCACGAGTCTGGACCGTGCTGTGCAGAACTAGGCACAGCAGAATTAGGCCGTGCCTCGGGACGAGCCCAGGTTGTCCGACATATTTCAGCACAACTAACACAAGCAAATGACAGCAAGCTTGATACCTTAAATTATCATATATATATATATATATATATATTTATTTATTTATTTAAATATAAAATACATAACAAATATCATTAATATGAAAATATAAGAAAAAATATTAATACATTAATATCTGAAAATATCAAACTAAAGTTAAAAAATACTCCAAAAAAAAAAAATACATATCAGTACAATATCATTATGTCTGGTTCTTATCATCACAACTCATAGTCTCTTTAGATCTATGAGTTGTGATGTATGTCATTATCTATTTATAGCTTTTCAATTTATCTTTAATATTCATCTATGAAACCTTCAAATCTTTTAAATACACCAAAGCTTTAATAATAATTAGTCATAATATGATCATACTATCTAAAATTATATTTATAAGAATAAAAAATAAACTTCAATATTATACTATAGGTCGGAGAAATCAGTAGATGAAATGTCATGTTAGATTGTAATGAGAATTGTAGATTCATTTGATTTATACAAACTAAATATATCTAAATTTTTTATCACTTTGGAATAAAATAAAAATAGTAATCAATATATAAGTATTTAGATAGTTCACTCATATTTGACAAAACTCTAAATTATTTATCATTACTAATTGAATCAAAAAGTCATCATTTTCAAATATGATATCGACCTTTATCCTTGAATAGTTGATAAAATTATAATACTTTATTTCGTAACATTTAAATATGTTATCTAATTATTCATAAATCTTACTTTCATATTTTTATGGTAGGATCAAGTAAATAAATATATATTTAATAATATTTTTACCCTTTCGATATTAACCCTATGATTCATACAGACAACCAAATAATAAAAAAATAAAATGAAAGACTATTATTTTAAATACTTACTTCTAATAGATAAAACATGCATGCACAATAGAAGAGAGAACAAAAAACACAATAACAAGAGAAAAATTTTTACTAGAAACTTTGAGATTACATTCTATCTAGTATTTTTTTTTCTTTATTTTTTTACTTTATAAATGCTTAAATATTAAAATGAAAAATCTCTTTAATCCTATGAACCAAGTCACAGCATCAAATTCACATGTCACGATTTCTTTCATACCACAATACCAAAGAACAAAATCACTAATAGAATTTTTATGTCATCCAATAACAACACAAGACATATTACGACTCTATTCAAGTCTTAACTTTATTTAAATCATGACTTCGTAATTAAAATCACGACTTCTTTGGTTTACAACTTCATAATTTAGTTCAATACATCAAATATAATTTTGTTATGAGTTCGTTTTGGTCGTGACTATATAATGCAGGTTACAATATTGAATACAGGTTACAACTTCAAAAGTATGAATTAATTCTAATATTATTCAACTTAGAAAATATTTATTCTTCATCTCAATCGTAACTCTCATCATAAAAACTTTTTTGCACCCACTATCTTGTAATTTTCTTCTGATTCATGAGCTACTTCACAAGGCTCACAAATATTCTCCTTCATCGACTGAAACTCCTCTTTCATGGCATGCTCCTACTATTTTGAATCCTTGAAGTCTATTGCCTCTATCACAATGTTTGATTCATCGCTTGTGACATGAAAAACATAATATATACTATTAACATACATCAAAAGTGGGTTTCTAACTCATAAACTCTTTAATGTAGATATGATGTTTCAACTACATTATCCTCAATAGAGTCTTCAAGTTTTATTTGTTTTGACTCTTTATTAGGACAATATTTGTGATGTCACCATAGAAAGATATTAAGACTCATTTTATGATGTCATGACAAAAAGATATCATAAACCACTTTTTTCAGTAATGTCACACGAGTCACAATTTAATAGGACTTCTCAACTCTTGCACTTCATTAACATTACATCTTACTATGATGATTATTCTTATTTTTAGGTTCTAAAGCTTGTAGTCTTTGACATCTTCCTAGTAACTGAGAAACTTGTACTTTACTGATTTGAAGTTTAACTTATTCTTTTGTTTTCTTAGCATATCTCAAACTAATTTATTTATGTATTTCCAAAAATTTTTATATATTTTTTCATTAAATTTATCTTTAATTTGATCGTTGAATTTATATATATTAATAATATCGAAGATTTATTTCTTTACTATTAATTTAATTATTATAAGTTTATCATTAGTTTTTTTGATACTTACCATTTAATTTTTTAAGTCTCAATCAATAATTATTCCAAAATCATTTTGTGTATCATATCCTATATATCAAAACTCATAATAATTTATTTTTTTAGATTTTTCATATTATATTTAGTCATTCATAAATATTTTATATTAAGATTTTTTAGGATATCAACTAAATCTATGTTATCAAAAAAAATATTGAATGTGTGAATACAACATTATAAATCACATTTAAATGAACAAATGAGATGTTCAACATTATAATTATTCAAGTATTAAACTCATGAGTTATATTATAAAATTTCTGAAAAAATGATTAAACACAAACCAATAAGAGAAATGAGTATTTTAAAAAATTAATTTAGATTTATCTTAGGCAGATATACTATAGACACTATCAACTTACCTAAACAATTAATCAAAAAATACAACGAGAATAAAATAAGGCTTATGCATCACATTTATCGAATTGGATAAAACTTATTATAGAGGCTCAAAGAAATAAATTTGATAAGAATTATGTAAGAAAAAAATAGCATGTGTATATATTGAGTTAATCAAAGATATGTATAAAAAAATGATGTCTATAATTATACTGATTCAATACTTCACTCACGAGTTTCTACTATTTGTGAGACTTCATCAAAGATCATGACTCAATTCTTATATTTGTCTTTATTATTGATGAATTTACTATAGATCTCCAAGAAAATATCTCTTCGGAATATTATTTGCAGATGATATGTATTAGTAGATGAGATTGAAGAATAACTATGTATGAATTAAAAAATTTTAAAGGTATCACTTATAACTAAAAAGTTTAAAATTAGTAATTGAAAAACATATACTTGAAATATAAATATTAATGAATTTACTCAATTTTTGAAAAAAAGTAGAGTTGTAATGACGTGATAATCAATATGTGAAATCAAAATGTATTGAATATCAGTCATTTCATAATACATGGACTCTATATTAAAGACAAAAATATTGACAAAGATCTATCTCATAGGATAAATATTAGATGAACCAAATAGAAAATTACCTCAGAAGTTATGTATGATACATGAATATTAAATATATTAAATTAAAATTATATAAAATAGTTATATAACTAGTTATGATTTATATAGGTGAATGTTGAGTGAAAATGAAAAAACATATATAAAAGATGAGATTAACAAAAAATGATAATTAAAAAATGGATGTGTTAGAAACTAAGAATGGTTGAATTAAAAATGAAGTTATTAAGAATAAGAATAGAATAACTCATATAGATGATACGATAAGTAAGAATCACTTGAGGTAATTTGATCAAGTCAAACACAAATCGCATAATACATTGGTTAGGAAGTGCAATAATGATCAAGTAGAGAGAAAAAAGTATAACGATGTTATATAAAATTATTATTTTTAATTGAGTAAATTGAAAAAAATAAGATTTTAATTGAGTAAATTGAAAAAGTACTACGGTGTTAAAAAGTACTACGGTGTTGAAAAATTATTACTTTATGTTATAGGTGTCAAAAGGGCTGGACCCAGCCCGGTTCAACCGGGCCGGCACGCTATAGTGTCGTGCTCGGACCTATGCATGGGCAGCCTCGGCATGAGTTGTGCTGTGCCGGGCTAAAAGTTGTTGGCCCGCGTGTTGTGCCTGGCATGGCACGGCATGCCTAGCACGTGGACACAGAACGACAGCCCCACGCATCAAGTGATGCCCGATGGGGGTAGACGCGCCTATGCTCGACAGGCAAGGCTCGGCATGTCCGACGGGCGACAGAGGCACGGTGGCGCGGCACCGAACCCCTAGGGTTTAAAATTTTGACGGACCCAACCCAAACCAAGCCGAACCCAGCGGATTTCGGGCCGCGAACCCATGTCAGGCCTACCCTCCCAAGAACTGTGTCATGCCATGCATAGAGCAAAACTATAGCGTGTCGTAGAGGTGTTAAACATGACGTGTTGGGTTTGGCCAGCCCATTTTTAGCCAACCCGACCGTGCTTTCATGCCTGGCCCGACACGGTTCTGTAGAGGTCAGCCCAGAACAAGCCCGCGGCACGAATCCGCAGGGTTCGCCCGGTCGGGCCGAACCCCTAATTTAAAAAAAATTGTAGTTTCGGCGCGCACCGTCACGCCGCCACGCAGCCGAACCCCTAATTTAAAAAAAAGGGTTTCGGCACGTGCACGGTCCGTGGCCCAAAATCCGACCGAGTCGAGCCTGATCAATCGGGTCAGTTAATTTTTAGAAACCCTAGGGTTTTGGTGAAGCACCGCTGAGCCTCCCCCGTCGGGCATCGCTCGCTGCGACGGGATGTGTTGTGCTCATGTGCCAGGCGTCTCGTGTCGTGCCATCAAGGCATGTGGGCCGAAAATTTAGGCCTGGCACAGCACGATTCATGTTGTGAGTGTGCCCGACACAAGCCCGAGCACGGCACTGTAGCATATCGTGCCGTGCCTTGTGCCGGGCAGGGTTAGCCCGAGCATGGCATTGTAGCACGTCGTGCCATGGCAAGCACGGCCGAATCGTGCCGTGCCTCATGCCAAGCAGTGTCAGCCCAAGTACGGCACTGTAGCATGTCGTGTCGTGGCAAGCACGGCCAAATCATGTCATGCCTCGTGCCGGGCAGGGTCAGCCCGGCCAGTTTGACTTTGACACCTTTATCTTGGGATGAGTTTGTGCAAAATCCTGTGTATAGTCTCATACTTCATACAATACGTATTGAATCAATCTAAAATATATTTTAATATAATCACTTTTAAATTTTTTAATATTTTTATCAAATTTAATTTTTATAATTTTATAAAACATCTGAAAATTTAAAAAAAAAACTTATTTTTTAGAACAAAAGATATTTATTCATTATTTATCGAGCAATCAACAATAAGAATAATTAAATATCTAAACCTATCTCTAGTCATATCTCTAATAGATCCTCTATATATTCAAATCTATCAGATCAAATAAATTTTTACTCAAATTAGACAAGCATGTACAATAAGAATTTCAGATATATTTTCTTAATTAACATATCTCATAATTTATAATTAAAATATCTTTAAGACTAGAAATATTATCAACTTAACTAATAAAGAGTGACCTAGAGGTGTCAACCTAGAGGTGTCAAACGGGCCGGGCCGGCCCGGCCCGGCACGAGGCACGGCACGGTTCGGCCGTGCCTGGGCCGGCCCGGCACGATAAAAAAACGTGCCCGGGCCCGTGCCGTGCCCGGGCGAACAAACCACGTGCCGGGCCGTGCCCGGCACGCCGGCCCGCGTGCTTGCGTCGCGACTCGTGAGTCGCGACTCACGAGTCACGACTCACGGTCACAACTCACTGAGTCGTGACTCGTGACCCAACCGGGCCCCGCCCCCGGTAAAAAGACCGCGGGTCGGGTCCAAACAGACCCGCCCCGCCTGCCCTGCCTTGCCGTGCGCCCGTGCCCGAGCGGGTCGGCACGGCACGGCACGGCCTTGCCGTGCCCACGGGCCGTGCCGTGCCCGAATTTAAAAAACCGTGCCGTGCCGGGCACGGCACGGTAGCACGGCTGGGCACGTGAAAAACGGGCCGTGCCGTGCTGGGCCGGCCCGTTTGACACCTCTATGTCAACCGGGTCGGGCCGGGCCGGCACGGGAAAATCCCGTGCCCGGGTTAGGCACGAGCCGTGTCGTGCCTGACACGGCACGATTCGGCCCGTGGCACGGCACACCGGCACGGGTTCGTCCCGTGTCGAGTGTCCCCCAAGCCCGACCCCCCGATCACCCCTCCCTAGAGGTGTCAAACGGGCCGGGCCGGCCCGGCCCTGCACGAGGCACGGCACGGTTCGGCCGTGCCTGGGCCGGCCCGGCACGATAAAAAAACGTGCCCGGGCGAACAAAGCACGTGCCGTGCCGTGCCTGGCACGGCACGCCGGCACGCGTGCCTGCGTCGTGAGTCGTGAGTCGCGACTCACGGTCACGACTCACTGAGTCGTGAGTCGCGACTCACGGTCACGACTCACTGAGTCGTGACTCGTGACCCAACCGGGCCCCGCCCCCGGTAAAAAGACCGCGGGTCGGGTCCAAACAGACCCGCCCCACCTGCCCTGCCTTGCCGTGTGCCCGTGCCCGAGCGGGCCGGCACGGCACGGCACGGCCTTGCAGTGCCCACGGGCCGGCACGGCACGGCACGGCCTTGCAGTGCCCACGGGCCGTGCCGTGCCCGAATTTAAAAAACCGTGCCGTGCCGGGCACAGCACGGTAGCACGGCTGGGCACGTGAAAAACGAGCCGTGCCGTGCTGGGCCGACCCGTTTGACACCTCTACCCCTCCCGCAAAAATGAGCACGGGTCGGGTCTAATTAGACCCGACCCACGGTCCCACGATGCCCAAACCATACGGCCATGCTAGGCCCGAGCGGGCCATGCACGGCACGGCACGGCCTGCCGTGCCTGTGGGCCGTGCCTGGCCCGGCACGAAGGCACACTCGTGCTCAAAAAAAACGGGCCGGGCTAGCCCAGCCCGGCCCTTTTGACACCTCTAGAGTGACCAAGTTAACAATACACAAATAAAAATCATATACACTAAAACATCTAAAAGATTATTTTACCATCAAAAAGAAAACATATAATATATCATGCTCAATATCAAATGGAATCTTCTGCAAAGTCTTAATCTTGCAAATAAATGTCAAAAAAAATAAAAAATAAAACCAAAATTTAATTATCTGAAAAGATAATTCATAGAGAATAAACAAACAATATAGTCAAAAAAATAGAATAATAAAAAAAATAACAAAGATTCAAACTAAATAATCATATTTAATAGTTTTGAAATATTTTTCAATAGCAAATATAGTATTTTTAGAATTTAAAAAGAATATAGTAAAAAAATATATAATTACCAATAATATAAATATTAGCTCATATATTAATAATACAAAAATTTAAAATTAAAGCACAAGTGAAACAAGTAATACCTGAAAAAAAAATTGATTTAATGTTGTCATAGAGATTAGTTTTATATATTCTTTTAAAGTAAATAATCTTTTCATACTCAATATACATTTTAAAATCAAATTTAAAAATAAATTCCTACAAAATAGAATAAATCAAGATTTGCAAACCTTAAATTATATCCAAACCCGAATTAGGATTTCTACCCCAAGAGATTGCATAAAAACACATACCATTGTGCGCACCAATGCACTTGCTGTGCACACCACTACGCTTGCCACATTATGCCTTCCACCATGCACAATCACACCTTCCACCATCTACAATTGTGCCTTTCACCATGTGAATGCACCTTCCATCATTTAAGCATGAGTGCCTAATGCCTGCAACACCTTTCACACAACCATGTGGCACAATGGGTGTGATGGAAAAACATGGTGACACACAATGAAAATGTGCACCCTTCTTTTAGCCAATGCATGTGTGCATTGTTCTGACATAGTGCACGCAATTGTGCACCTTGAGTTTGTAAGCCCTACCCACACACACCCTAAGATATAAATTTTTTTGTAGGGTATAACTATGATATCATGTTAAACTTTAGGCCACATAACATAAAATATAAAATAATTACTCTAAATAGATAAAACTATAAATCAAATGTCCTTATATAATAAGCAAAAATAAATGAAACAACCCATATACCAAGTGCTCCCATAAAAAATATAAATAAAAAATAATAATATACAAAATAAATACTACCCCAAATAATGAATTGCATTTTTGTTTTTTTAATATTTCTCAAATATCTAATGAAATATATATATAATGTCAACTCTTATTTTTCTAATAACTATTGTTTTGGATGTTTTTTACATTCAACAAATTTTTCAATTACAAAATAAGTTAATACTATCATCACTATCATATTTAAATAAAATAGTAAAAATATATTTTAATTAAAAGTAATTTTGATTATTTCATTAACATTATAAATTACAACCTCCGTTCCAAAATGATAATCCGATATCGCAAAAAAAATTGTTCCAAACTAATAGTTCGATATTGTAAAAGAATTTGTTCCAAAATAATAGTCCGATATGATAAAGTATAGTTTAACTCATTTGTAATGTCAGTTTTGCTACATTGATGACTTCTTGATTATAATTGATAGTCACAAAAATGCATATCGATCTAGTTATTTATTATTGATGGCTTCCAAGCATTTCTGAAAAGTCAAAAAGATATCATTAAGCTTCTCTAATGTGTACTACCAGAAAAAAATTTTCACTGCAGCAATGAGCTCATCGATATCCTTAGTTGTCTGCTGATGCTAAAGGGACTGGATGGCATTGAAGAAACCAAGCTCCTGTTATTTATCATTGAAGTTTACTGTTTATATTTAATTTAACTGGTTTTGAAATTCAGTTAACGGATCCTATACGTAACATAAGATGGTCAAATTATACACCAATCGAATGATCTCGAAAAGATCTTCGCAAAAAACATAGTCACGGAATTTTCCTGCTATTTGGCTCTTTATTTTAAAAAAATCACATGAATCGGATTATCATTTCGGAATGGATGTAGTATTAAAATTATTACATATAAAATTTAATATCATTCAAATTGAAACTTTAAAATGTGAAATAATAATAAATTATTTAAAAAACGGCATTACTAATCATATTGGGCCAGCCTTAGACACTTGATCCAGGATGAGCAGAACCTGCCATTAAACTAGGCCAAGCAAACACACTAAACTGGATAAGCAAAGTTAGAGGTGGACTGGGCCTGGCAAGCACAATTACAATAGGGCACCTAAGTTGTTACCTTTGTGTACCTAACAACTAAAACATTTGCAAATATAAAACATGTGATTTCTTACTTCAAAACGGAAAAACTTTTTTATGCGATCAGCATCAGACTTTTCGGCAGCACCTACAGATTCAATCTCCAAGTTCTTCATGGTTGTTAAATGCCGAGCTGCACCCTAAACGGTAAGAAACATGACAAAGATTAGGGATGCAGAAGAAAGATGAAGGTATCATTTTTAAAGAAAACATGAAAAAATATGCAATAAGATGGCCATGTACACTCACAGCAGCAGAAGCATCTCGGCTCAGCTGTGCAAGTTTAATACCCAGGCTCAGTTGATTAGACAAGAAATGTCCTGAAGAAGGATGCCGATTAGCTGATACGCCTGTCCATCTATGTGAGGATCTCCACAAACTTGGTTTAGTCAATCTGAAACCCTTCAAGTAATTTCACAATGAAAAAGTTATAAGAAAAAAAAAACAAAAAACAAAATTGACTATATATTGGGATAACAATTATACAAAAAATCTTTAAAAAAGAACTTAAAAAGAAGCTCATACATGTATTTTGTGTAGAAATAGGTTCCCTAATCATCTATCAAAATATGTAAAAAATAATTAAGACAACTCATATGTTACGTATTTATCATCATAACATAATAAAAATCATATATGCGATAACACTCTGCTCAAGCTAGTAGTTAAATATCTCGAACATCAACTTTTAAGAAAATAACAATAATATGAGATTTTCACCAAACTTTCATTAAATATATCAGCTAGCTAAATTACTATATAAATATAGATTGTAAGAACTAAGAATTATTCCATCATGAATCTTTTTCTATATTTTGTACATTCGTAAAAGAATAAATTATAGGTTAATAGTCTCGTTGATACAAGTTGGCATCCAGCTAAAATCATAAAACTTGACTAGCTGAAGTTATTTATTATCATTTATTACTTGCTTATTTTTTTTTTATTTTTTTACTTGATTATATTATGAATGAGAATATCCAACATTGATTGCCCCTATCCAAATAATCCCTATTTAAGAACTCTCACTTGTACACTTTGTTTATAAAGTTTTCTATTTGACTATCATTATTTATTTCTATAAGGTATCATAGACAAACCCTAGGGGTTGCCCCAATCCAAATATCCTAGGGTTTCCTTGAGAGTCATGCAATGTTATAACAACACATGTGTATGAGTGTCAAGGAGTTGAGGGGCGTACGACAGCAAAAGCATAGCACATTACCACCGTGTGCAGCAGGCGTCCATGCCCACTACTTGGACGTCCATTGTGCATAAAAGGTACATGTAGGTGGGTTGTGTTTGTGGCATGTGTAATAAAGGTGCACTGTGGATTCACCGAGTGTGTGGTTAAAATAGAATAAGTGCATAGTGAGTGTAGTTTGGTGGTGTTAGAGCAATGTGTAAGTGCAGTGTATAAAAGTGACTTACCTTCGTGAAGTGACGAATTTTTATAAGGAGCAAATCAAAACTCTAATTATTATTCTATGGAGACTTAAAAAAAAGAATTATTCATATCTAACAAAATTCAAACGTAGTTCTTTGAACATGTGATAATGGATCACCTGACAAATAAAACACTCATCAATGAGACAAAAACGAAGTAACAATATATTAAATTGTCTTTTGATTTTCATGTGGTAATCTATCAAGTTAGAATTAATGTTAGTTTTCTCATCTTGCATTTCAAACAAGATTTTGAGAGTTAAGTGCATCACTATTTTCATCATAGACAACACAGATATATGATATAGTTACATAACTTATGAATTTTACATTAGATAAGCCTACAATATCTAAGTAAGTTACTACTCGCTATATCAATTTCACTCAGCTTGTTATATTATTGTACTCACTAACAGATAATTTTTCAGAATTCAACAGTCATGTCCTAGATGATTGGAATTTTCCCAACAAATCGAAGTTTCATTTTCAATGAGTTCAGCATATACAAATCATAATGAGATCTTGTAGAACGATACCTAATTCAGCATATACTAGCATTCAAGGAAGTATTAGTAATAATTGAACGGGTGCATGAGAGCCTCGCCTCAATGCACACTATATGAGAATGGGTCACATTAAAAAAAATTATTGGGAACTATTTTTTAAAAGGAGATCGAAAGATTTTTAAATAATTAGTTGAGACAAACCGACTACCATAATTATTCAGAATTTTTCCTATATGATCATTATTGGAGAAGAATTTTACATATTCTCATATCATTGAAGAGTAGCATGATAATGCTTGTGCAGTTGAATCAAAGAATGAAAAATAATGAAAAAGAACAATGGTACATCAATTTTCTTGTTAGAACTAGGCTAAGATCAGTTTAGGAGAATGAATCTACCAAAGAAACTCCTTGGGAGTTGTTGTTTGAGAAATAGCTAAGAACATTATTGGTCTCATAACTTATCTTCTTATTTCAGATTCCTAAATTATTAATATAGAAGTCAACCAACACATTATGAGTAATATTTTTCATATTTTTTTCTCATATTCACTTTATATTATAAGTTACAATAACAAATTATCCAAAATTATTGATTTAACATTCAGCTTAATTCATTACTTCGTTTACATGAATACACATTAGTTACTAGCTTAGTCATTTTCTATGAGTTGGTTTATTAGTCCACTCAACACTTCAATTTCTCTTTCACTTATCTTTTTTTAATATGATCAAAAGGCTGCAAGAAATATATCATTTGGGATTAAGCAAGAAAGTTTATGTTTTCTTACTTCAATAATAGGATATGTCACTACATATTTATGTATTATTGATTCATAATTTGTCTAATCTCAACTTAGTCACTCATGATTAGTCAACCTAAGAATCATAAATTTTAGTATTATAAATATATGTACACTAGAGAAAGATATTTAAGTTAAAAATATATACAAAAATTTCTTATCATGTCTTTCAACTTGTGTCAGGCAACCTAATAAATCTAATACACTTAAAATATATGTACCTAGCATCAATGAGACCCATAAAAAGATTTAAATATTTTTATCATATTCATTAATAATTATATATGTTTTACTTAGTTTATTCTTTTCAACTTTATATTATAAATTTTTTTGATTATTCATTATTCATAAAAAAATACAAAAATAATTTAATAAAAACCTAAACAAAAATTTTGAATATAAATTCATCACAATACATATCATATAATTTCAATATTTAGTGGGCTAATTAAAGATCATATATTAGACTTCAAGTACAAATATATCCCACATAATCAGATTGCATAAAAAAAGAATAAATATTCAATTGAAACAACTCAGATGCTCCCTCTTAATAAAAATATTCCAAAATATTTTTATAGAGATAATCTTAATCACAAACTACTTTATCAATAAAATATTTAATTATATCATTTCTCAACAAATACTCTTTCACATCCTATATCCGGAAGAAAAAATTTGTAGTTTAATTCTCAAAGTATTTAATAATATTTGTTTTGTTCAAAATATCTTATTACAATCAAAGAAATAATAAAAAAACAAAGAAAGGACGAAGAAAGAACATGACAAACTTATGTAATCAAGTATTTGAATATATCTTATATGTCCCTTCAAGAAAATAATCAAAAGATCAAGATTGGAAAGATTGGCTTGGAAAATCATCTGACTCCTCAATAGAATCATCTATACTTTGAGCAGGCTAAGTATGTATCCTCCAACTATGAGATGATGCAAGAGAATATGTATTGAAATCATCTTGATTACTTAAGAATATCTATTTTGATGGTTCATAATAGAATATCTAGGTGAATTTCCTCACTATAAATCTTAACTTAAGTTGATCTACGGTCTCATCTGAATTTATCTTCATAGTTAATACTCACATAAAACTAATAATAAACTTTATCAAAAGTTGTGACGCTAGTTTCCAAGTCACATAAGAATAAAGGACATGCATCCCTTTTACTATGATCTGACACCATCATGAATGAAATAATTTCTCAGAAAGAGACTTGAGTATTCTAATACTATCAAGAAAAATAATAAAAAAATAAATAATAAATAATAAAAAGGTACGACAAAATTTATGAAATTGAATATTAAATACAGTAAATTATCCAAAATATATAAAATTTTTTGAGCATAAGCCTGGAAGTATTGAGGCATAAGTTTTTTGAGTCTCATATTATATGATTAATTAATATTTTAAAATATATAAAGTAAAATAAAATATCATAAATAAAAATATCATAAATAAAAATATGAAAATATTCAATTAATTAATATTTTAATTAATTATATATTTTCAAATTCATTCACCAACGAGTTGTCCATGCTCATTAGTGAACAAGTTGCCCAAATTCATCTATTTTTTTCATGTCTTAAAACATTTTCACCATGCCTCGCCCTGAGAAGCATGTCCAAACACACCTTGATAATGCCTATTTAAACGCTAAAAATAATTAAGGATGACTCATTTGATTTTATGTGGTGCAACTCACATCTATTTATACATAATAGGACATAGTTCTTTAGAAATGATATACTGAATTGTCTGAAAAACAAACATATTAGTTGTGAAACAAAGTGGCATGACTACATATTAATTCTCATTTATTAAGTATCATATGTTAATCTATCAAATTAAAGTTAAATTCAATTTTTTTATCTCGCATGACTTATAATATCTATAGGAATTAGCATCATCGCTATATTCATCATATACAACATAAATATATGACACATATTTACGATTTATATAATTGAGACTAAAAGTACCGAAAGAGTCTTTGAAAATCATTACTCACTTTCCTTGGTTCATTCAAATTGTTACATAGCTCTTGAAGATTTTACCAACAGATCAATGCATATTAAAGAGAGACATATATAGTAACATATAATATTTCTATGCTCATTATCAGACAATTTTTTAGTATCCCTCAATTAGATTTTGAGTGATCGAGAACTTTTCACAAAACTAGTATTCCATCACCTATCAGTTCAACAGATGCAAGACTAAGACCTAATATAAAGACATCTGATTCAACAAGTACTAGTAGTTGAAAGAATACCAATCATATTAGAGTCAAAGGCATGAGAGTATCAAGCATAGTTTTTTAGACAGGATCTAATGGACTATCTAAAAATTGAACTTCCTAGTTATGAGACAAAAAAGATATAACTATAGATTGAAGTGTCAAGTTGGCTGGGGACCGGGTGTCCCAAGCATGGTCCGAATTAGCCATGTCAGGCCTGGCACAGCACAATCCAGAACCATGCTTGGAACTAGATCCTACCAGCCAAAGGCAAGGCTTGTGCTGTACTGGACCATGTGCAATCATGCCTCTTGATAGGCAAGGCACGACCAGTATGCCTAGCCCAGTGGCATAGTGACCCGTGACCGAGCACAAGTCACAAGTCATGCCCCATCGGATAAGCACCCAATGGGGCCTGATTTTTTTAAAAAAATAACCACGTAAGTCAAGTTTGGCTTCAATGACAAGCTATTCTCATTCAAGGAATTCGAGACATGACCAAAGTTGGCTTCTCATTACATTTTAACGTAACGTGTACCAATAACAACAATGATAGGTGTGAAATGTTGTTGGCTGTCAAATTTCTAGCGATCATAATTATAAAAAAACTAAAAAATTAAAAATATATATAATTTTTTAATCTAAATAATCTCTATAAATAGAAATAAAAAATTTTATTAATTTCAATCTCATTTCTTTGAATCTCTCCTCTCCTAAGACTATCTCCTCTCACCTCTTATTATGTTTTAATTTTTTTCAATTTTTTTATTATTGTTAAGTTGTTTGTTATATTTAATTTATGCATACAGGATACAAATTACAATTGAAAATTTTAGTAGATATCAAAAATGATATAAAGAAAAATAGACTAGAAGAACAAAGCAATTATAGTTATGATATCCTTTTTTAGTGGTAAATATATTTTGGAGCTCCCAAAAAATATTTGAAAAAAAAAACCCTAATTATTATATTTAAAAAAAGTACATCAACTCTTAACAAATTAAAAATTAGTACACTCAATTACATTAATCTTAAATTACCCTTAATAATTAACACTCGCTCTCCCCTCACCTGACGCCCCTGGTCCCTTGCCCTCATCATCGAGCTCTTGGAGCTCGATGAAGAGGGCGAGAGAAGAGGGCAGGGGCGAGGGAAGGGTGAAATTAAATTGTTAAAGATAAATTAAGATTAATATAATTGAGTACACTAAATTTAATTTGTTAAGAATTTAGTACACTTTTTTATAAATATAAAAGTTTGGATGCTCTTTTTTCATAAATTTTTTGGGCAGTGCATCAAAACACAATTTCCTCTTTTTTTATTTATTTGTAAATATAAAGTTTGTTATTAATTTTTTTAAAAATTAGTAAAATTTATAAAAAATGACAAATAATGAATATAATAATAATAAATTTGACACAAATATAAATAATAACTACAACCTTACCGAAATATCTAAGGCTACAATTAAATTCACTAATATCTTCAACTCAAATCCATTTGTCACCTAATTAATAAAAAATTAAATAAACTTCATAGAATAAACTAACTTTAAAATAATTTAAAATATATATTTTAGGAATGTCGAAGAAAAATTAACACAATAAATATATTATCAGAAGATATATATATATATATATATATATATATATATATATATATATATATGCATATAAGACAAACTAAATCAATGCACCAAATAACACAATGCATTAAATCTGAGGCAAACTAAATTGAATGACAGAATCTTTAAAGTTAGATCTAATTCAGCTTTATTGACTTAATTTATATACCACAAATTTTAAGAGGAAATAAATGATAAAATTAATTATATGAGTTTTCTGATTAGATTTTCGAAAAATCTTAGTGTAGTTAATATTATACAAACATATTTTTCATCTATTTATTATAGAATTCTTAGGTTCACATGTTTGAATGATATAATAAAATAGTATTACAAAAAATAATTAATAATTATCAAATCTATAAATTATAATGAAATAATATTTATAACGTCACATATCTAAACTAGTCACGACAATGTATTATTCATGTCTCACTGCTCATTATATAGATTCAAAATAAAAACTTAAGAAAAAAATTTTTGGATATTCTTGAGATCCTTCATCTTCTAGATAATTTTGTCATTTATGAGTGTATGATAAAAGCCTTTAGAAATTTATATTATTCTTAATAAACTGTTTAATATTACTTTTTATAATGAAATAACTATTAATATGTTTACTAAAATAATTAAAGACGGATCATTAGGTGAGATATTCATATTAGTTATATGTGTCACATAATTAACCTGATAGTACCGGTAAGAATAAAAATTATCTCATGTATTAGAAAAAATAAGAAATTTACTAAAATACCTTAAGATGCCTAATAGATAATAAAAATTTAGCAGTCTATGTTTGTCTACATGCCTAAAAAAAATTTAAACAAATATAAGACATCATTGAAATTACATATATATAATATTAGAGTCATATGTTGGTTATCAATACATAATATTTAACTACGTCAATAATAAAAATAACAAATTTATTATTGATAATTCGGACTAGGATAAAAAAAAATTTATAAAATTTCTTAGGATTTTTAATGATACGATGAACATGTGTTTATCTATGTACACTCTCATAACTTGTAATACACTTATGTGTATATACAACATTAATAACATGTTTAATAAGAAATGAGATTATCCTATTTTTTGTTCATGACTATTGAGGTGAAAACTATATATTTAAAATAATAATCATGCATTCCAACTATGTATTACTTGGATATATGTATGGATCCTACGATCAAAATTAAATAGGTAAAAAATATTAACATACATATCCACATACATGAACCAAAAACATCAACCTAGAAATTTCATTTACAAAAATTTTACTAACTTGAATATTTATTATGATATTATATAATAAGAATAGTCAAACTTTGAGTATGAACATGAATATTATATTTGAAGATGATAATTTCTTTATTTTGTTAATCAAAAATGAATAATGAAGTTATCTATTAATTAAGAACAAACTGTCTCAATACTTAGTTATCAATTACTATTATATCTTATCACATTATAATAATAAGAATTTAGATATTTTATTATGATTAAAATTCTAAAAATTCACCTATCATGCACTATCTAAGATAGCATATAATCAATTAATCTTTCTGATATCTAGCATAGCATTAGAATCTATTTTTTTGTAGCAACCAATATTATTTTATATAGAATATCAAAATTATGACTAGATATCATAAAAACACTTAGATATATGAAGAACTAAAAAAATTAAAATTAGACATTCAGGACAAAGCACAATAAATAATGATAAATAATACTTCATAAAATATAGAGATCAAAGATATTAAAACTATCACTAACAATACATTCAAACACATATATGATGATAATGATTAGTATTTATATCCACATTATCATACCACAAACATCAATTGATGACTCATATGATTTTTAATTATTTTTTTGATACAATACCATTTGTCATTAATTTTTTAGTTCTACCCTTTATGGTATAATGCACTATTATACTTATAATCTTATATCTTATGAGTTATATTTCACTTCATCGTATGTTATATGTGTATGTATCATATTCTACTTTTAATTATGAAATGGAATAGATTTTTTTTATTAAATACTAATATTTTTTATTTGATGTGAATGCAAACGCAAATATCATAAAATAATTTTAATTTTTTTTTTAATTCATTTAACTATAATATTTTCAATAAATAATAAAATAAGAAAACTAATATTTCAAAATATTAAAATTTTAATTGGAGTTCTACCCAAAACAAAAAAACTAACATTATCTAGCATTAATTAGAGTGTCAAATAGGTTAGGCAACATAGGCACAGCCTGGGGCCCAGCCCAGTTCAGCAGTGTCTGGCCAGGCACAATCTAGAATCATGCCTTGGATCGAGCTAGGGTGCCCCTTGGCACGATTCATGTTGTGCTGGGCCGACATGAACCGTGCCTCATGTCGAGCCAAGCACGACCCATGAGTTTGGCCCAATAGCATGGTAAATCGGCCCAGGTGACCCCACAATGGGATCCCCATCATGTGATCATTTGGGCCCTTTTAGTTTTTTGATTTTTTTTATTTGACCGACCCATCACTAGGGTAGTCCATTTTTTTAAAAAAAATGCAACCACGTAACAAATTTTAATTGGTCATCCACGTAGCAGTTTTTTATGCACGATACGAACAGCATGACCATGTCCATCATGTCGTGCTGAGCCGGTGGACCACACACTTGTTGTGTCTGGCATGGCACAAAATTTTCACAATGCCATGCATGCACGGCATGGTGGCCCAATTGGGCCAAGAAAAAATAAGTCATGCCGACACGACATAGCCAAACCCATTTGACACCTCTAGCACGAATCAGCATGACCCAACATTGTGGCAAGCCATGTTGAGCCTGATGTTTAGCAATTGTATCATGTCGAGCATGACAAGAGATCCATCTCATGTTGATAAAGTGGCACGTCTAGGCCACACAAAGATGATTCATGCCAGCATGATTAGGCCACATAAAAATAGGTCGTGCAAGCATTAGATAACCCATTTGACACTTTTAACATCAAATTAATTCTCAACTATTGATTATCATATATTAATCTATCAAATTACAATTGGATTCAATTTTTTCACCTTGCGAAGGTCTTATAGGAGTTAGCAATATCACTATGTTCATCGCATATATACAACACTTTTACAACTTATGCGAATGAAATTTAGGAGCCTAAGGGGTAGTAAATCATTACTCACTTTCCTTGCTTCACTCATCTTGTTACGTAGCTCTTGAAGGTTTTACCAACAAAGATTGATACATCCAAGAGAGAGACAGATATAGTGATGTATAATATTTTTATGCTCACTACTAGATAATTTTTCAATATTCCATTATTAAATTTTGAGTGAAGGAGAACTTTTCACAAAACCAAAGTTACATCACCTATCAGTTCAATAGATATAAAACACACTAAGACCTACTATAAAGACATCTCATTTAGCATGTACTAGTAGTGAAGAGAATATCAATCATATTAGAATTAGGGGCAGAGAGTGCCAAACATAGTTCTATAGACATGATATAATAAACTACCTAATGAATAAACCTCCTAATTGTGAGACAAAAGAGGCATGGTTCCAAATTGATTCTTGTCTATGATTATCATGTATTAATCTATCAAATTAGAGTTAAATTTAATTTTTATCATTTTGCATGATTTATAAGATACTAATATACCATAGGATTGCATCACTAGTATACTTATCATAGACAACATATATATATGATACTACTTTGCAACTTGTATGATTGAGACTAAACAAGCCTAAGGGATCAAAGCATATCATTACCCACTTTATTTGCTTCACATAGCTTATTATGTATCTTTTGAAGGTTTTACCAACAAAGATTGGTACATTCAAGACTGAGACAAATATAATGACTTATTAGTATTATGTTTTTATGCTCACTACCAAATAATTTTTTAATATTCTACAATTAAATTGAGTAATCAATAACTTTTCACAAAATCAAAGTTACATCACCTATTAGTTCAACAAATATAAGAAAAACTAAGATTTACTAAAGAGACATCTCATTCAACATGTATTGGTAGTTGAGAGAGTATTAATTATATTAAAGTTAATAAGGCATATCGAGGTGTCAACTAGTCTGAAAGGCACGAGCACAGCTCGCAGCACAGCACCGCACAGTTCAGTCATGCCTGCTCAACCCATATCTAGTCCAGAACCATGCCTAGTCCTGGACCATCTCGCCCCATGCTATAGTTCATGTCATGTTGGGCCGACGTGAGTTGTGCCTCATGCCTAGCTAGGCACGACCCCCGTGTGCCTGGCATAATCCAGTGGCTAGAGGACTCGGGATTGACTATGAGTCATAGGTTAAGTTTCGTTGAACGACCACCCGATGAGACGAGTTATTTAAAAAAAAAGTAATCACGTAAGTCGGATCTTACTTACGTGACTAATTGCAATTGGTCAACCACATAAATTATTAAAGAACAAACTAATTATCATGTTAAGTATCTAAATTTTTCAAGGATCCTCGTTGAATTCTTTCTATGTAACACCTGCTCAAAGATATACGAAACTCATTATTTATAAGATAGTAACAAATATTTCTCAATATTTATGTACTATAAATTAACTCATCTTCCTACTTCAGACTCTTAAAATATTGATTGGGTTACCTATAATCATATTATTATTAAATTATTTTTTTTTCATTATTATTTTCTTATTTTTATTGAATATTATAATAAACAACAATAAGTCATCAATAATTCTTACTTTTAATAACATTAAGTTCTTATATATGAAAAGAGATTATTTAACATATTTATCAAAATTTTTAAAATGACTAATTTTGTCCAATATCTCTCCCCATAACATAATAAAACAACACATGATACAATAAAATTTGTAATTGTTGGTTACTCTAGTAGAAAGAAATGATAATAATATTACTCATCTGAGATTAGTAAAATATTATTGAATGTTAATGTTATTTTCTTGAGCATGACTCATTAATTAATGAGCCTAAGAAGAATCAGGATCCAAAGATACATCTTGATCTATTATTTTTCTTATTCTTTTACGACATTACTTGAGTCTTTAGTCAAGAAAGAGGATCACTCATCAATTACATATTAATTCGTTGGTTCACACTATGATAACACTCTACTCCAATTTCAATTAAGAATGAGTCAAAGATTAAGATTTGAATACCATAGACTTCAAGTCTATAATATGAGAATGACACATATACAATATATATAGAGCAAAGGAAAATCTCCCAAAAAATTAAATTATTCTACAGTCAATTTTTATTATCAACATTTTTTATTGGCTCATTTATCACTATAATAAATAAATAATAATCTAAGTCTATTTTTTACACAACTCATTGATACTTTAAATTGTTAGGGGACTATTTACCCTAACACTAGTAATTGTATTCTCATACTTTACACACTAATACATTAAATGAAAATTTTTCTTTTTCCAAAACTCAATAAGTTTTCTTCTTTTTTTCAAATCACTAAAAAAATTTTCATGATATATGCACTTTTCCAAGAGCAACAAGAATTTTACTTTTTAGTGCTATTTTGGAGTACAATAACATTTATTTTTAAGTTTGGAAAATTGAAAGTAATCACCCACTCATAAAATAAAAATATCTAAATCAATATCACATATAAGTAATTGAATTTTTATATACAACAGTAACAAGTGCTACCAATGAGAAAAGAGACATCTCACACCAAGACAAACCAGATCTCAAAGTATATTCTATACAAGTGATGGATCTCTCATGTAATCATAGTGAGCAAGAAGCTTTTCCAATCTTAAATTTATCAAATCTTGATTTACCAATCACTTCAAACAAATACTACATTATGCATCATTATATTCATCCTGTAGAGAAGCATATATCTACCTCACACTTCATATATATATATATATATATATATATATATATATATATATATATAGAGAGAGAGAGAGAGAGAGAGAGTCACATATCCACCTCACTCCATACCTATAGAGAATCACATATCCACCTCACTCCATACTTGTAGAGAATCACATATCCACCTCACATTCCATACCTATAGAGAATCACATATCCACCTTACAATCCATACCTATAGAGAATCACATATACACCTCACACTCCATACCTATAGAGAATCACATATCCACCTCACACTCCATACCTATAAAGAATCATAGTTGTATTGCTATTGAAATCTTGAATCACCCAAAATAGAAAAGATCATGAATGATCAAATAAAAGTTGTTCGCTCAAACATGGGAAGGATACATTCATCTCCCTGCCAGTAATAAACTGAGATACTATTAGATATTCTCGATAAAGCACCAGATGTTGAGAGAAAAAAAAAAGAATGAACAATGGGAGAAAGTTACACAACACATGAAATGCAAAATCAAATAACAATCAATAACATGGACACTTTGCAACCAACATTCATCAAAAAATAAAAAATTGTACCTTCATTGCAGATGGTACTGCAGGAATTTGTATGACAAATGAGCAGTTAACTGGGAACTCTTCATTTCCAATATCTCTGATAATTGTGTTTATTAACTGCAAGCACACAGTAACAGCATCCCTAAAGTTCATTTCCTCATTTTGGTTCCTCCTCCTATAACAGATCACCGTTGAAATATAACTTGCAGCATGCACCTAACAATAGGACTAAAAAAGGATAATAAACTCACCAGTTCATAGATATTGACAAAGATGGAACACCACAAATTAATGCCTCTCTGGCACCAGCAACCACGCCAGAGTAATACCTTCCAATTATAAATATACGAAGACAATACATTACACATTCCACCATTTTGAGAATCCATTTCAGAAAAAGAAGAATCTTTCTGTTTACAGGATTACTCAAAATCCATGCTGACATTCAAGCAAATTTTCAACATGAATGAAGAAAAGACATACATGTGATGACCACAACTTGGTCCCCGATTAATTCCACTTATTACCTGAACAACAAACATAAATAATGAAGAAATACTTCAAAAAAAAATATCCATAAGCAATTTATATATACTAAAAAAAAAATCACCAGTGAAGGCTTTGACCAAGAAAATAAGGATCCAGAAAGCGCCAGTGAAACACAATCAGCTGGAGTTCCTGAGTGAAAAAAATACATCACCAAAGATAAGCAATAAAATCCAAGAAACACATGTTGCAACATACATTCAATCAAGATTACGTACATATTACCAATCCACATCCAGCATGCAGGTATACTCAAGAATTTCAAAATGAAAACATAAGAAAACTAATAAAAAAGAGTTCTAGTAACAATTCTAGATCTTACCAGATTGGAATTTGGATGCATAGGTTGATTAAAAAATGTAAGATGATTTTACCTGAAATTTCAAAAGCAGTGACACCAGTAATATCAGCAGCTACAGCAGAAACTGTTTCTTGTACAGTGATGGAATGACCAGAAAATGATTTGTCTCTGAGCCAGCACAATTAGTCAACTATCAGCAAATTGATGTTCGTTCAATAGCAATATTGGGAAAAGAAAGAGATGAACTCCCAAAAAATCTTAGCTAAAAAACGACTTTTAATATTGAAGTTTTGTTAAGACCTCATTAATTTTTAGCTTGCATCAAATGCATTTGTGGATTAATCACGTTTTATTAATGTGGCAGACTTTCTGTCTAATAAGAAGCATATTAGTTAATTTATAAGTCTTTAATTAATAATAAAACATATAGATTTCCCATGATATTTTACCTTGTACAACAGTATCACTTCCATTCATATATAATATAACAATTTCGTTTACAAATCAGTATCTTAAGTACTATGAAAAAAAAATTCTTGGAATGTACATTATCATTAATCCCATTGAGATTTAGTTTCATCTGCGTATTTTTCAATTCTCTATTTCTCTTTCTATAAGAGCAACCAACTTATAAGCTGCCACAACCTTAATGTGTGTCTGTGTCTATGTGTTTATATATATATATATATATTTGTTTATTTATATATTTATTAACTATTTATGTTATTTTCATTTTTAAAATATGGTTGAAAATTATTTTCATATTTCTCTCTCCTCTTTCCCATAAACTGCCAAACCCTAACAAGATATCAAAAAGAAACAAGATTGATAAGAAGTGATAGAGGCCGATGGTGAGTGGAAGTGAAAGTGAAAGTGGAATATGGTGTCGTTCATGGGGACACGCCATGTGCTAGTGTAAACAACAACAAGCACCAGAATTTGGCAACTATAAATAGTGACAAAGTCAATTTTGTGATTGTACAATTATTTTTGTATGTGTTTCCTTAGTGATATCGTGGTGATAAAGTGTGGTGTCATGGTGATGAAGTGGTGGTATCATGGTATTGTTGTATTTTTGTGAAGATTTCTATGGTAGTTTCCTTAGTGATATCTATGGTGATTTGTTATGTGCATTTGCTTCAATGGTGGTGTGAATAGTGTATCATGGTGGTGTTGTGAAGATCCAATAATTATATCATGGTGGTACAATGATATCGTGATAGTTTATATGTTTAGAGGTTAGGCATCATAGTGTAATGATGGTATCATAATGGTGCAATAGATAAATACATATATATTTTGTAACACATATTTCCTAATTCCATATTAACACCTCGAACAATCACCAAGATCACAGGTTTGGAGCAAACTTATTCCCATCCTCAAGCTCAAAGTAGTGAAGATCAAACTCATGCTCACAAAAAGAGAGATCAAGTAGGTCATGCAGCCCAAGCCAGGCCCATGACACAGCATGATTCAGCTGTGCAGAACAGCATAGGCCTCATGCTATTCCAAGCACAGCCTAGTGCCTAGCATGCCAGAATGAGTAAGTGACCCAGCCCCATGCCACATTTTTAAAAAATTTTGAAACCATTGTTTTACAATGGCTGCTTCAAAAATCCAGCCAACAGGACAATGGCCAATTTTCCTGGAGACCAAACATCATTAAAAAAAATAAAAAACTAATATTTAATCTAAGCCAAACCTAACACGACTCAGTCTGACCAACACAACCCAATTGCCGTGCTGGCACGGCATGGCCTGGATACCCAATTTGTGTCATGTTCGGCATGATTTGGGTACCCCGATTGGGCCACCAAAAAAGGTCATACTAAGCCAAATTTTAAATAAAAAAAGTATTTGTTGTGTTGTGTATATATACCCCTACGTGTATGTTTATTGTGATTTTTTAAATATAAAAGAAATAGCTTTGTGTATAAAGTCAAAGGGGCAGAAACCATATAGTGATTATAAAAGTAGCTGTGATGGCTTTGATGGTTCTGCTACTAGGAATGACACTCCAATAAGAAAAAAGTCAATTGTAATTTATTATTGTTATAAAAAATTAAGACATGCTCAAAAAAAATATTAAAATTTTTATGGTGATAGTGAGAGACATGGAAAGGATATATTTACAAAAAAAAAAATTAATTGTACCTTATTTTTCTTGTTGATGATCAAAACACAACCATGATAGATGTTAGATTTTATATTCTAAGATATAATGAATGCTTCGATGATCAGAGATTGTTCATCATACTATTAGATCTACTTGAACGGATCTTCAACGTGTACATCAAACACTCTCATTATAATTATTAAAAATAGGCTATCAGCTACCATAGAGATACTTCTATCTATATCATGTTTTCATCTCTATACCTTAATATGAACTCTTAAGTAATTAACTCATAAACTAATACATATGATAAATAATCATATTATCTCTACTACTTCATCAATGCAAAACATCAAGTTTTTTTTTTTTTTAGATATATTGACTAAATCATAATATTTTTTTTACTAGATGTGTTAAATAATTTTATTAAATTTTGAATATATTCTAATAAGTGAGAAACTAAATTTTTAGGCAACTAATATAATTAAGTTTATGATATAGCATATATACCTAACAAAAAAATTATCAAAGAATATTTTCATGATAAACTTATACCTAAGTTTATGATATTTATAATATATTTTCATCGACAATGTTCCACCATATTATTTAAGATCTTGAAAAATATTTATCAAATTTAAATTATTTTATAATATTATTTTTACATGTCAACCTAAGATTGCTATAATATTCAGGTTAGACATATTTTTATATAGAATATATTAGTCTATGATCTTCCTTAAATGTTAACAAAATGCATATACTAGCAATCAATTTAGCCATCTCTTTTGTATTCTCTTACAAATTTATTATTATAAATAAAAAGAATTAAGAAATTTGAAGTTAACCCAACTTTAATACAAAACACTAAGTTGAATTTGTCTATAATATAATAATCATATTTTTAACACATTCTTTTATATGTCTTATGTTTCATCTTATTACAAGTTTTGCAATCATATATTTGTTTGAGAATATATATTGGATAGAATTTTCTTCATTTCATCTAATATTTTCATTTTAATTATATTAAAATTGATTCATTTTATAAAAATTTATCTATTAAGTCTTTAAGTTTTTAGTTACATAGAGAGACTTAAGACTATGAACCTAACAAATTCTAATAGAGATATCTAAATATAAATGATCTAAAATATCAATTATATTTTCAATAATTTCACTAGTATTCATTTTAATATTAAAATAAAATTATTAATATTACTTAACTACAATACTAAATTAATGATAAGTAGGAATAGTCTAGATTATTAATTTATTAGAAGAAACTAATAAAGAATATTTTAATCTATTATCTATAAAAAATATATCTAGAACTTGCAAAATAATGCAACAACCATAACTACACTTTCATAGATTTGTTGTTCTTTGGAGATGTACTTTGTCAACAATCGATTAAGAGCAAGTATAAAATTTAAAATTTCATCATCATCAATTAAACTTTATCTCAATTAGTTATGATCAAATATATTGATCTTGTTTTCCAATCTGCTCTGTTAAAGAGTAGGTTTACTTTCAACCTTTTATAATTATTAAATTTTTATTTTATCATTTTTACCCAATTCTTATTACGCTTACTTCTAATTCTTTTTCTTCATTATATCTAAACAATCTCATACTTCCTAATTAATATACTAGGTGGTCTATGATGAATAACCAAACTAACAAGATTCTCCCTTATCTTATCATTTATAGAAGTCATTCTAATTTTTATAATAATAACTTTATTTCTAATTTTATATTTCATAATCTTATTATATTATCTCTTTATCATTCGTATCTATGCTACTCTCATCCTTTATATGTGTCACTGCTTGATCATCCAATTTTCACTTTCATAAAGTATGATTGATCCTATAAATATTCTATATATTTTTTTAAATCTATTTGATACTCATCAATCACAAAGAATTTCTAGGATAAATTTTCATGTAATTCATTCAATTTTAATTCTATGAGATATAACACCATTGATATCATATCTTTATTAAACAATGAATCCTAAGTATTTAAAATAACTAGTATTTGATACTTCTTATTTTGTTGTTTTGATTATCATATCCTTATCATTTTAAACATGATAACTCATATTTCAAAAATATTTTATCTTGTTACGACTAATTCTAAATTCATTTGACTCGAGTGTTACCCTCTAAATTTTCAATCTTTTATCTAATTGTTCTTCATTCTTGACAGCTAATATTATATCATCTGTAAATAAAATATACAAAAATATATTTTTGAGGATTTATTGTTAATTCATTCATAATTAGTATAAATATTTAAGAATAGAATGATCATCCTCGATGAAGTCTCATAATTATTTAAAACTTATTAATGACAATTTGAATCAATTTAACTCTAAACATCACTTCCTCATACATGGCTTTGATTAGCTCAATATACAAGTTTGATACCTCTTTCTTACATGATGTCCACTAAATTAAATCTCTAAGGACTATATCTTACATCTTTCCAAATTAATAAAAATTATACATATGTCTTTCTTATTCTCTTTATATTTCTCATTTAAGATTCTAATTAAATTATAAACCTTCTTAGCATAAATTCAAATTGATTTATTAATCATTTTTCTTCTTAATCTGTAATAAATCACTTTTTTTCAAAAGTTTCATAAACTTAATAAACTAATCATTATTATAATCTTAAATATCTCACTTATTTATCAATGAAAATTATAACATTTTCTCTTTATTCATCCAATATCTTTTGATCATCAAGATCTTGTTAAACAACCTAATCCACATCATATATTTCTCACTCATAACCTCCAAACTTTAATAGGAATGTCATGAAGTTTGCCTAAAGCTTTTCTTGCTTTTATCATCTTGAGATCTTCGCTAACCTTTATGAGCCTTATCTTTGTTACATTTCTAAAATTATTTAACTCTCTACTACTCTCAATACTTCAATCTTAATCTATAAACTTGTCTCAAATATTATTATAAGGCTTTTCTATCTTTGATTTTTTTATATTTTATTAGGATCTAGTTGTTTTCATTCTTAATGCACCTTAAATTATGAACATTTTTACTCATCTTCTCTCTCATCCTAGCCAGCTTAACTATTATTTTTTCTCTCCTTACTTTTTAATTTATTATACAATTCATCATATGTATTAAATTTTGACCTCCTTATACAACTTCATCATGTCTTTATTTCTACTCATTTGCGTTTCTTTAAAATAAACTCATTTCTCTTTAATAATTTGTTGGACCTCAGGTTTTCGCTAGCAAGTTTTTCTATGTAAATATTTTTTAGACATACCTAAAATGTCTTTAGATATTTTTTTAGATAATTAGCCACATCATTTCATATAATATTTGCATGCACGTTCATTGACCAATTAACTTCATCATTAGCTTTTTAAAAAATATATTTTCACACATTAAATTCTATCATTTTATTTTCAAATACATATTTGAAGTTTTCAGATAATTGTAGTTTCTAAGATGTAGATCCATTATAATTAATCTATATTAAGAGGTTAGGCTCACATCTAGTATCATTTTATAGTATATACACAGTATTTTTCTCTCTTTCCTAACGAGAAAAAAATATCTCATTTTAAAACTATTTTTGAATGTCACTAAGTATACTCACTTTTCTTAAAGTAAATATTAGCTAGTATATAGTTTCAAAGGAAACAAGGTGCATGAAAATGCAAAATCCTCCCAAAGCTTGAGATGCAAGATGCATCTAAGGCATGGGTTTTAATGAAGGCACTTTTTATCATATATATATAACATTAAATATTATTAAAAATTTTTATTAAATCAATACATATACAAATCCAAAATTTGAGAACTTCAAACATAAAAACTAAGCATAATTGAGTGCTAATACATAAACAAATCCAAAATTTCCAAAATAAAATATGATATTATATATAATTAAACATGCAAATTTAAAAAATTAAAATAAAAAATATTTAAATAACAAATTTCCAATTTTGATCAATCTTCAATGATGATTCATTCTCCAAATTTACGAAACATCATTATTTTTATCATCATATTTATATTTTTCTTATTTTAATTCAATATTAAATCAATTATTCTTCATCATTATCTATTAATGAAAGAGAATATTTTGTTCTTGAGCTTGAAGTTATTTCCATCATCCTTAGTGTTGATATTGTGATTAAGCTTTAGATTGCTCTAGATCTAGCATCAAACCTAGGCTCATTAGAATTAACTCTAGCAATATCACCTCATGCCAAATTATCATCATCAAATAAAAAATTATCTTGTGTACCTTCATCTAAATTTTTTTCTTTAATTCTTCTAATCAACCATTTATTATTATCAACTATATTTTTTAATAAAATCAAATCAATGATATTATAATTATTATATCTTCTTTTCAAATATTAGTAATACTTTATGTAAACAAAATCATTCAAGTTTTACTAATCTAACATATGTTTCTTCTTATTATGAATCTATATAAATTTATATAAAAAACTCATTAATATATCTTAAAATTTGAACTTATAAATTACATTAAGTTTATATTACTTATAATTATTTTAATAAATTATATTTTTAATATACTTTAATTTAACTCACAACTCAATGTCATGTATATTAGGTTGATGACTTTAATTATCATCACATAATTTGAATAATTATTTATAATTATTTGAATAATATTTTCTCAACTAACTGATTTTACCTAATTGCCAAATAATTCATAATTTTAACTCTTATCTTAATCATTGAAGCATCAATAGATTACAAAATCATCAATAAGATATTATTTTTTTATGTATCTGTCCTTTTGTTACTTTATCATGAAAAAATATAAGAGCATATAAATCTCTCATTAACTAAACAAACATATTTTTATATGAGATTTTTTCTCTCACTTGACCTAGAGTCTAATTGAACTATACTCACATTATCCATCATTACAATAAAAGGAGAAAAATACCAAAAGTCAGAAAACACAAAGAGAGCCAACCTTGATGTGGGGGAGGAAGGCAGCCTTAATCTGGGAAAGGAAGGCAGCCTTAATCTGGGAAAGGAAGGCAGCCTTAATCTGAGGGAGGAAGGCAGCCTTAATCTGAGGGAGGAAGGCAAAATCTATGGAGGAGAGAGGCTGACATTGTGTGGGAAGGAGGCAGGAGTTGTTGGGGAAAAGGCAAGCATTGTGGGGAGAGAGAGACATGTGTTGTGTAGGAGGAGGCATTATAGAGAAAAAGCATGAGCAAGAAATATGAGTGTGGGAGAAGGAAAGAGCAAGAGATATGAAGGAGGGAGGCATTGTGGGGGAGAGATGCAGGCGCGTGAGAGAGGAAGAAAGGGATGTAGGAGGGCATCATTTTGGCAAATGGCAACCATATTCTATTCTTTTTAATTTAAGAGCATGGGGCACAAGCTTGTGCCGTGGCACGGGGCACAATGTCACAGACTTGGTCTTTCCACTAAACTTCCGTACTACACTTAGACAACTTATCTCTTGAATGTTACTAAGTCAATCTCTTACTTGCCTTGAAAGTTATACCGAATTTCTACTCATGATTTAAAAATGAAAAAAACTCAAAATAACTAATTAAAAAGAATTTTTTTTATTGATAAAAAAAACATTTTTATAATACTTTAGAGATGTTCATTACTTGGTGGTCCAGTTGGTGATTTGCAAATAAGATCACCCCCTATTTATATACATATCAATTAAAATGTGTAACCCCTTTGAAGATTCTCTTCTAACCTCAATAATTCTAAAAAGATTTACTATATACATGTAATTATAAGACTACATAAATTCTAGACTACTCTCTATTATTCTATGGTCTTTTTCATCCTTCCACACTCTTCCGGATAAGTATGAATTTCTCAGAAATTTTCTAGACCATTCCATACTCTTCTAGCAAAGAGATGTCTCCAAATTTTTAGAATTTTCCTACTAACTTCTACACATGGTTGGCCACTTCCAATACCTTTTACTATTGTATACTCTTTTTCAAAGTCTTCTGGAACTTTCTACATAATTTTGATAGAGAAAACTTCAAGTCTCTAAAATATTTATTCTCTTTATATATGGATTTGAGGGGCTCTCTTGTGCCAATAAAAAAATCTCTCTTATGATGCAAGGATCTAAAGAATGAGTCTGTGATAACAAGCTTGTGCCTTGGCATAGAGCACGAGCATGCAGCTTGGCATGGGGCGTGTGCTTTGGTACAAAGCATGTGCTTTGGTATGAGGTGCTCTCCTCCTACATTTAAGTGGCACCTTTAGTTAGAATGGCACCTCCTCTCAAGCGAGGCACCACAACCATGCATCATTGCACTTGTTGTCAAAGCACATCTTTCACAACTATGAACTTTAGCAATATCATAAATTAAAGCAAAATATCAAATTACTCCTATCAATCCATTTCATTATCCAAACTCATGTCCTTTATGATATCTCTTATTCTTACATTTTGTCTCTTATAAACATCCTATATTAATATTTCTACACTTTAAAATATCAACTAACTCTTTACTTTTATTATTCAATAACCTAATATTCTAAAAATCTACTCTACTAATTTGGATTAACTTCTTTATACATCCACGTCAAGAAAATTGTGAGAACCCTTGCTCTCGACACTATGACTAAGTGACATCGTAGTAATCCTTGCCTAACCACTACACTCAAACAATGTAAAATATGGTCTGAATTAGTATGAGTTATTGAATGGTAAGAGAAAATAGTCAAAAAGAGTTGAGAGCATTTATATTGAGAAATTAGATTTTTATTAAAAAATTATGTTTACACTATTTATAGAAAAAAAAAATAATATTTTTTAATTGAAACCATCGGACAAGATGCACTCCAACCATTGAATTATATTGAATGATTTGATGTGTCATTATTAATAGATTCTGATACTAATGGTTGACATGACGCAATGGCTATAATAGTCATTGCATCAAAAGACCATGGCACGATAATGCTAATAGACAAATGCAAACACCTCGTCTAACCCAACCCAACTTATAATCAATATTTAAAAAATTCAACACATAAATCTCATGTGTCATACTTATGTCATGATCTTAGTCCTCCATAAGGCACAACATGAGCATGTGTTAAGTACAAACTAAGACTCAAGCCTTATTTAGTTCAAGTAAGTTAACAGTCCAAGTCATTTCGTGTTGCCTACTTTAGTTGCACACTGTTCACCCCTCCAAGCCCAAGCCTTTGGACCATGCTTGCCCATGTCATTTCTAAGCATGGGCTTGAGCAAGTCATGTCATGTCAAACCCATTTTTTGTGGGTCATGCCATGGATCAAGCTACGTTGCTTGGCTCATTTTCATCTTATTTTTCTAGGCTTCCCAATTTGGTCGGGCCATTGAAAGAGAAACTTTGAAAATATATAGATTTAAAAAATATAATTTTTCATTGATTAGCATTTTTTCTCGGTATAATATTTTTTATTCTTTATAATTTTTGAGTACCGAAAAAAAAATTTGTAGTATGTGATTATTCCAATTATCATTTAGATTCTTTTGTTTATTGACACTTTATACCATGAATTGATTAACAAGTGAAATGAATATGATTTTTTTTATAATTCTAAAATATATAAATACTTTGTATAATGATTTATTTTATATTTTTTAAAATCAATTATCTAATATTATAAATTAATGACACTTTTTAAAATAAATTAAAAATAACATAATTGAGCTAATCTGACAAGACTTGGCAATCAATAAATTTCTAGGTTGACCAACATGAGACCAAAAAGAGTCGGTGAACTAAGTTGAGCATGTAATATTAAGGAGCTAGCCAGATTGAGCTGCATGAATTGTCTCATCTATCATTGATATTCTTGATTACTTAGTTTTTTATATCAAGTTTAACTTCAACTATAACATAAAAAATTTTATCATTAAATTTTATATTTTTTAAGAGAATATAATCTTCTAAATAATAAACAAGATGATAATTTTTTCAATCTACTAAGGCAAAATATAAATCCATAAACATGACTACTTATAAACTCTTCGGATTAGATAGTTAATAGAAGAAATTAATATTATATTATTATTTTTTATTTTTTTTATTATGATAGATAAATTATGAGATATATTATTTTCAATTTAACTTTCACAAGCAAATAAAATAAATTTATTATAAATTATAATTATTATTTTAACAAACATAAGATCTAAAATGAATTAATTTCTACCACTTATTTATATAGGTTTTATTTGTGTTAATTATATCTCATAAAATGCTCATAGTATAAAGGTTTTTTTCTCATTTTTCTTTTTTAATAAAATACTTACCCCGAGCTATATATAAATAATAGAAAATAAAATTTGGTATCAATTTTTCTGTGTACATATTTTGAGACAAACAATCATAACAATTTTATAAATCAAACTTTGATAAAAAGTACAAATAGACATTGAGAAAGTCACTTGTATTTCATATATTTTAGTTATGAATGGTTTTTGGGCAGAAGAATAGTTGCATAATAAATATGTTGCTTTGGCACAACATAAAGTTCTCGGCTTCCTTATCTAGTTGGTTGATCATTACAGATATGCAGGTGACAACCTATAATTAAGGAATGATGAGTAAGCACGCGTAGAATGAAGGCGCTCCAATCAACCAATATGAACACCAGGTATTGTATTATTTACTAACTTCTTTCCTTATTAAAAAATGTGTTCTCTCATAAACGAGGTGATTTGTGTTGGTTTTGCATCAGATAAAAAAGCAATAATTCCTGTTGCAATAATTAAAATCCCTGACACACTCCCAATTGTTGTTCTCGAGAATCGTTGAACTACAAATTAGGACAAATCAGTATAGAAGATGAAGATTTACCTATCATAGCTTTCACTTCCGTGGCAAAAAATACCACACTAACCAGAAACTGAACTTGGAGCCCACATCATCGAGTAACAAAATAAGAAAAGTATTAACCAAGTCATTCATCTCTAAAAATCATACATGAACCATTTTGTTTGTTTCAACTAAAACGAAAACAAAAAAAACTTAACACCCATTTCTGCTTCAGCCTGTATTGCTTCGAATGTGTAAAAAAAAAAAACAAATAACATAAGGAAAAAACGATCATGAAATCAAAAAAAAAAAAACTCACGACTGTGGGACGCAGACATTGACATTATAGAGCCCAACACGAACTAAGGCCTCAACAAGATAAACTAATCCCGTAGACTCAATCCCTTCTGCATTGGTGATCAAAATAATAGGCTTTACATTATCGTGTATGTCACCGATATTTTCTTTGGCAGTAGCATGGATCAGGTTCGTAGATTTGTCGAAGAAATTATCCAATTGTTCTTCTACCTTTCTGCTAAGCAAACCTTGCTGCAGATTGGAAATTGGAGCAGGAGGCGACGTACTACACTTCGTGGAAGTCATGTTCGTAATTTATGGACTACCACAAATTAAAGATACTGCAAAAACGAAAACGAGAAGAAGGCGATCATCCCCCATTGGATTGGACAAGACGTCTAAAACCCAGACTACGCTGGCCCAATAGGCAAAATCATTTTATAGATATTGTTGTCCAGTTTGTTTTCATTATTAAATAATTTTTTTTTATTACTTTAACATATCTAACACTATATTTGACAATTATATTAATAAAATTTAATATTTATTCATCATCAATATCTCAGATATTAATGTATGTATTGAGATTCTATTTCTCAAAATGATTTGTAATATGTAATGCTTTATGTCTCGTGTGTTTATACTTTCAAACCTAAAGTGTGAAAGTTTTTGGTTTTTCTAATATAAAATTTATCCTATCATTTGTAACTAAATTTTAAAAATTTTTTCCACCCTCACTCAATTTCCTTAAAATTATATGGTTGATATATACAATAAACTTCCACACTAGTCAATCATCTCAATAGTGATCACGACTAAACACATTTAATTTTGAAATTATTATGAAATCCAATGAATTAATGATAATTTAAATATATCTATCTAACTTTACTATAATATAAAAAAAAATTATGTATTATAATATATATCAATGGGGTTAGTTCACATAATATTTTAAATAGCACATGCAATATTTATTCATGAGATTTTTAACATTTCATAATATAAAATTTTATAATTTAATATGTGGATAGACATGACTAATAATTAATATCTAAATATTTTAAAAATTCATACTAATTAGATTGCCTAATTCATTACTTTCTTTTAGTTAATTGTGTAAAGAATTTATTATTTCCAAATATAGTTTAAGTTATTAAACTTAAAAATATATAATTATATTTATTTTCATAATATTTATATAAGTAATTTAAGTATTCATATATCTGATGTGGTAAAACGGAGCTCAAATATCATACTTGGTTTCAAACATTTGTCACACTTACAATTTGGTTAATCAATTTTTTGGTAATTTAAATCTTTTTTTTTTTACCATCATCGAATGCAACAAAATTCACACAATATATGTGTGTATCCTAAAATATTTTTTTTTTGTTTTTTTTAAATTAAAATTTTGTTCAATTAAATTTTAATTTTATA
The DNA here is from genome assembly GCA_029783825.1 of Sapria himalayana. NCBI lineage: Eukaryota > Viridiplantae > Streptophyta > Magnoliopsida > Malpighiales > Rafflesiaceae > Sapria > Sapria himalayana. The sequence goes on from JAREIK010001938.1 coordinate 117,887, forward strand.
ATCATGATAAATTTTCAATTTTAGTCAAATTCTTTTTTAAATTTTGTTTTAAATTTTTCAAAAACTTAAAATTTTAATTCCATTTTTGTCAAAAATAATTTTCTTTGAAATTAAATTTTCAATTGTTGCATACATATTATATATATATATATATATATATTCTAAAAAAGTATATTGCTGATTCAAAAATATAATGTGAATATTTTCAAAATTAATCATCGTTATTTTCATATTATATTCTACTAAATCTTCATAGTATATACAATTACACACACTAATTATATTATGCATAAAGTTGACAGAATACATGATAAATTCATGAAACAAAATCATTTCAAATTAAATAACAAATTAAACATTAATTACTACCACAAAATTAAAATTAAACATTAGTTACTACCACAAAATTCAAATTAAACCAAGCTAAAAATTATAATTGAAAATTTCAATTTTGCAATTAAGCATGGAGGATTTTGTTTTTAAATCCTAGCAAGTTTATATGGTGCTCTCCTAACATGGAGGATTTTAAATCCTAGCATGGAGGATTTTGTTTTCGAAAAACATCCCCTTGCATGTGAAGCCTTTTGTCAATCTTCACCTTTTTCCCTCTTTGGAAAACTCTCCTAACGAAGCAGAAGAGTTTCTTTTGTGCAAACCTTTTTCAAAAACTAAAACATTTGTGTTTTATTTAAATTTCATGTCCACTTGGTCTTGACATAAACACTCTAATGGTCTCTACACCTAACAACAAAATGTGATACTATTAATTAAATAAAACACATATAAATGTTATGCTACTAGTATCATTAAATTTTAACATACAAATAATTAAATTAAAATTTAAATATTAAAATATGAGTTTTCCCAACCCATACGACCCAATAATCTCTCTTTTTGCCCTATTTGGGAGGATCAATATTTATGATTTAAATTTTATAATTACCCATCATATGAAGTTCAACTCCATCCCATATAGTTGAAAACCAATTCATGTTTCTCACTTAAAAAATAATTTCTCAAAAATTAAATTTTCACAGAAAATTACTCAATGCATCCTTTTTTTCTCCCTAAATAATAAGTCTCCTTTTGATCCAAACAATTCTCGAAAGAGATTAGAGAAAAATTGTTGACTTTTCCTTCTAACATATAAGCTTCTCCTTAATCTGCCTAATTACGTGAGTTGCTAGAATAAAAGTTATACAATAAATGACACCTACAAAAATCATGTATGTCTTGGAATAATCACATGAGGCAACCAAATTAATAAATCTTGATATTCTCAATGGATGAGGTAAAAGTGACATGGTTGTATGCTTTTTCTAGTCATATAGCTCATCCTCCCACTATTAGGTGACATTAAGACAATAAGTTGGGATTACTTTCCTACGAAGAGCTAATCATTCCACACATATAACAATGTCTATGCAACTTGGAATCGATGCTTATTTTGTTCCCATTAGGCACTTACTCAATTCAAACAAACCCTAACCAAGGTAACTATTCAACATTCAAAGTACTAATTTTTTGGGTTATTTTGTATTGATTTCATTATGTGTTTGTATGGAATATGACTTTATAATAAAAGAATCTTATTTGTGATTTTAATAGAAATTGATGAATAATAGTAAAATCAGAAGTATTTTGAGTATGGTTGGTGGACTTAGTGGAAAGCTAAGATTGAGGGTAGAAAATCAAAGAAAAAGGCATGATATTTCTAATATTATGACTTAGATATACTAGAACTTGTCTATTGAGAAGTTATAGTTGTCTTTCTTGACCATGACTCTACCAACAAATCATAGTAATCTTTGAATATCATGACTCTACTGGTAGTTATAATAATATTTTCATTATATAATATATATTTTATGGTTATGACATTATTTTTATATCGGGCAGCTAAGTGCTACACTAGTACTATAAATTATGTTAATTAAGTGCCACATTAGTATAAGAAGTTGCAGTATTTTTTAGTCTAATGACATTTATTTTAGAGCCAAAAATTATAGAATACCAAGTAATTTTTATTCAGAAAAATTTTTCTACCACAACTTTGTATTCTAGAGTAATTATTCATTAGTCGTAGTATTCTTATCATCTTGAAAATTTATACTTAACTCTCACATCACTCAATATCAGTTCTTCTATAGTATGCATAATGAATTAGTCACTAGTGCATTCATGCTTTTGCTTTATAAGCATATATTTGATATGCCAAATATCAAATAAAACTAGTTATTTGAGTGATTATTAATGATAGTCTATATGAAAATAAGCCTTTATATCAATAATTTCATGAAATTATGATTTTAGATGGATAATAATGAATAATAGTAAACTTATATAGTTTTTGAGTAAAATATAAGATTTGATGGATTGGTGAGAAGAAAGAAAGTAGGAAATTATATAAAATCATAGCATTCTTTGCATTACAACTTTTTTAGAGCTCATTGAGCTATATGATAGTTTTGATATCAATTCTTGGTTTGAGGCCCTACACAAATATTCATGATAATCTTTTTATGTCATAACTTTACCACTTTATTGTTATAATTATTTTACTATAAAACACTCTTTTTAGCTATACAACTTTTTTAGAATCATAAAACTATTCCCAATATCATAACTATTCCAATATCATGGAATAATTCCCATTATGAAAGCATAATTTTGTCCAACCTTAGGGGGACATCCATGAGCAAAGGGATGATGTAAAGCACAAGCATAAACTTTTAGAGGGAGGCATGAATTTGGACTCCAAATTGAGAAAATATGAGGTGCACAACTAAGTATTGTGTATTTAAGGTTTGATTTTTTGACACTCTCAAGGGATGTCATCGGGACTAAAAATTCTATGAGATATATCAGCAATTATTTCATATGAATTCTTCCCAAATTTTAAGCTAAATTGAGGTTTACTATTTTTGTATTTGATAACACTACAAGAAAATTCCCATATAGCTAGGGAGAATTCCCTAGCTAAATGAGTATTTTTTGTCGCTAAATGAGATATAGAGATAGATTACCGACGGATCAGTTCCCTATCTAAAGTGATATTTGCTAAAATTTAGTGAGAGAAAGTGTCCATAGTTAAAAAGTTAGCGACAAAAAAATCTCTTGCTAAAAAAGACAAATTCCCTAGCTAAATTAGCAAATTAAATGAGATTTTTCGTCGTTAAACAAAAAATAACGATGGAAGATTCCCAAGCTAAAGTATTGTTTGCAAAATTTTAGCGATGAAAATAGTCCCTAGCTAAAAAAATTTAGCGACGGAAAATCTATTGTTAAATTTAAGATTTCCCTAGCTAAATTAGATAGGGAAAATTCCCTAGCTAAATTAGAAATGAATTTTTTCCTAGCTATTTTAATTTCAAAACTATTTTTAAAATTTAATCTATTTTAAAATTTTTTAATTAAATAATTTAATATTTTTATATTAAATTGAATAAAAAATGAAACTATAAATAATTTATAATAAACAAAAAATAAGATCATTTAACAATTTATTCTAATTCAATATTTTAAATAATCAAAACAAAAAATAACAAAATTTATTATATATTCTTCATCAATGTATCTACCGATAGTGCATAAAATATAATATATCTATTCATTGACGTTGTTTTCTCTCCCTCTGCTCCTCTAATCACTATTTTTCTACTGCGACAAAGTTGTCCGGATCACGGCACGTAATGTTTAGTGAAAAATCACATCACTTATACAAGCTTTGTATGAGAAATAATGCGGTATTATATATATATATAAAATTTAAACCACTCAGTCAAATTAAAATAAAAAAAAGTTACGTTTTGATAAATATATAATCCTGCAGTATATATGTAAATATATACTAGCATTTTACTCATACATATATTACTACAGTATATGTACATAAAAACTACAGTATTATGTGTATATATAAACTGAGTATAAAAACACTTAGTATATATGTACATAAAATACGGTAGTATTATATGTGGTATATACTGACTTTATTCGTACGTATATACCATATTTGATGCTATTGCTACTACTCCCGCTGCCTCTCCTGCTCCTGCCACTGCTGTCACTGCCACTGTCGCTGCCAATACCACTGCTATTGTCGCTGCCAATACCACTGCAATTGTCGCTGCTGCCCTTGTTACTTCTGCTACCACCATTGCTACTGATGCCGCTGCTTGCCGCTGCTGCTTGCCGCCGCTGCTTGCCGCTGCTGCTTGCCGGCGCCACTACCACCGCCACTACTGCCCCTGCATGTTGCCGCTCTCGCCGCTGTCGCTCCGGCCACTGCCGCCACCGCTATTGCCGTAGTGGTGGCCTCCGCCACTGCCGCTTCTGCTGCCCCTACTGCCATCGATGCCGCCGCTCTCGTCGCTGCCGCTACTAGTGCTATTGATAATATGTTTTTACATACATATAACAGGCTAAAACTCAACCCAAAAATTTTGGAGACACACGAACATATTCACATATATATAAAAATAATTATTATAGACATGAACAAATACAAATTAAAGTTGATTGTCATACAGCTTAAACTAAAAATTTAATTAAGTAATTTAATATTTTTATATTAGATTTAATAAAAATAGAAACTATAAATGAAAATTTTAAATTAAACAAAAAAAATTCATTTTATAACATATTCTAATACAATATTTTAAATAACTAAAAAAAAACAAAAATTATATTACATCTAATTAATCAATGTATCGATCGACTGTATATAAAGTATAATCTATCAATGCATTGATGTTGCTTTCTCTCTCTCTACTCCTCCGATCACCAACTTTCTACTGCGAAAAAGTTGTTTGAGTTACGGTGCTTCATGTCTGTTGAAAAATCTTTTCACATATACTAGCTACGTATGGGAAACAATACGGTACAATATCTGTAAGAAATTTAAACCACTAAATCAAATCAAAATAAATTAAAAAAAACTATGTTTTGATAAATATATATTACTGCAGTAAAAATGTACATATATACAAGCATTTCACTCGTAAATATATTAATGCAGTATTTCTACATATAAATTGTTGTATTATGCATACATATATACCGAGTACATATATACTCAATATATATATACATAAAATACTACAAAATTATATGTACATATATATTGACTATATACATACGTATATACCTCATTTTTTGTCATTCCTGCTGCTCCTGCTATCACTGCCACTCCTATCGTTGCTGTCACTGCCGTTGTGGCTGCTACCGGTGTTGCCACCACTACCGCTGCTACCGCCACTACCACTGCTGCCGCTGCCTCTGCTACCTCTGTTGACTCTACAGCATCCTTTGCCGCTGCTACCGCCGCTGTCGCTGCCACTTCTGTCGCCGCTACCACCCGTGCCGTCATTTCCATCGAAGTCGCCGCGGTCATCGCCGCTGCCACGGTCATCACTACCATCGCTGTCGTCGCTGCTACCACTGCCGCTGCTAATAATAGGCTTGTACATACCTATTATAAGCTAAAACACTACCCATAAAATTATGAGAAACATAAACATATTCATAGATATATAAAAATAATTATTATAGACATGAACAAACATAAATTAAAGTTGATTGTCATATAGTTTCAACAAAAATTTAATTAAATATTTTAATATTTTTAAATTAAATTTAATAAAAAAAGAAACTATAAATGAAAATTTTAAATTAAACAAAAAAATTCTTTTAATGACTTATTCAAATATAATATTTTAAATAACTAAAACAAAAAATAAATAATGTTATATTACATCTTATTAATCAATGTATCTACAAATAGTGTATAAAGTCTAATCTATCCATGCATTATCATTGGTTTATCTCTCTCAGCTTCTCCGATCACCAACTTTCTGCTGCGAAAAAGTTGTCCAGGTTACGGTGCATCATGTTTGTTAAAATATCTCTAAACTTATACAAGCTTCGTATGGGAAACAATGTAGTGTCATATCTGTACGAAATTTAAACCACGTAAACAATTCAAAATAAATAAATAAAAACTATGTTTTGATAAATATATATTGCTGCAGTAAATATATACATATATAGTAGCATTTCACTTGTACATATATTATTGTAGTATATGTACATATAAACTACGGTATTATACATACATATTTACTGAGTATATACATGTACATAAAATATTGTAGTATTATATGTACGTATATACTGACTCTATATGTACGTATATACTGACTCTATATGTACGTATATACTGACTCTATATGTACGTATATATCACATTTGTTGTCGTTGCTACTGCTCCCAGTGTCGCTGCCGTTACCATTGCCATGGCTGTCGCCATCGTGACTGCCGCTGATGTCACCTCTACCGATGCTACCACTGCTTATGGTGTTGCCGCTGCCACCACCTCTGTCGCCGCTGCTGATGTCACATCTACAGATGCTACCACTGCTTCTAGTTTTGCCACTACCGCCACCTCCGCACCTGCCACTGCTACCACCACTACATCTTCCATTGTCACCACTGCCATTGCTACCGCTCCTACCGCAGCTGAAAATAAATATTTACATACCTATAATAGGCTAAAACTCTACCCAAAAAATTCGGAGACACAAAAACATATTAACAGATATATAAAAACAATTATTATAGACATGAACAAACACAAATTAAAGTTGATTATTATACAACTTCAAAAAAAATCCAAAAGATGTCTAGCAATTATGTTTAGATAAAGAGAGTGCAAAAATAAAATGTTTTAAGAATAATAAAGATAAGATAAGCTAGTCCTCTTTTTATAAAGCTGAAATCGGTAAATATGAGACACATGCATTGGAAGGACCGTGATAATATTTGAATGCTTTGAATTAGGATTTTTACTTTTGTCTCACATAATGTGTCCTGCAAAGATTCATAATTAGGTTAATCGAAAAAACAAAGAACAAAACCAGAATAAAAAAAATTAAAACCTACAAAAAATATATCATAATTATTTGCTCCACATAGACAAGAATAAATAACAGTTCAGAATTAATTCTCATACTCAATCATTTTAAGTATACATACTCAATATATAGTGCAACCTCTTCACAATTATGTAAAACGTAGCTTCGGGCTGCTTTGTACTCTTCATATGTCGTATATCTTCTCATTGCTCTTCCAAATGCTCTTCCAGGATTCTTGAAGATAGATAGTTTGTCCATAGAATCATCTTCTGCCATCACATGACCTTCATCATTCGGCAGCACATTTTTATTCTTTGTATTGACATGATCCTCAAAATAATAAGAACAAAAAGATTATACTTCTTCTGCTAAATATGCATTCCAATATTAACCCTTCAACTTTTGCATTGTTTCTAACATTCAATTTCAACTTACGAAGATACCTACAACCACAATGTTAGGTTTCAATTAGATTAAATTATAATATTACTTTATGTATGAAATAATAAAATACATCAAATTATATGTATTTACCTCTCAAAAGGATACATCCACCTGAATTGTACTGGCCCTACAATCCTTGCTTCATATGCCAAATGACCGGAAAATGCTCTATTGAGTCAAAAAAAACTTGTTGGGAATATCCGTTCTAGCTTACAAATAATAAGTGGAATGTCATTCTCCATCCTCACCATGTCATCTATTTTGATTGTGGTTGCAGTTAGCTGTTTGAAAAACAAACTAAGTTCTATAAGGACCTTCCAAACACTTAGGGGAAATAATTCACGGAATACAATTGGTATTAATCTCTGTATAAATACATGGTAGTCATGACTTTTCATTCCAAATAACTTAAGATTATTTATATCCACGCATCTACCCATATTTGACACAAATCCATCAGGGAATTTCAAATTTTAAATCCATTCACACAATATCTATCTTGCATTCTTATCAAGTGTGTAGCAATCTTTATGGAATTTTCATGTTTCCTCATTCAGCTTCAATTCAGGATGCCGATAGTAATCATTCAGCTCTTATCTTGATTTTAAAGTGTCTTTTGTTTTTCCATCTACATTAAGGATAGTGTTGAAAACATTCTCAGACACATTTTTTTAATATGAATTACATCTAAGTTATGATGAATTAAATTAGACTTCCAATAGTGCAAGTCCCTAAATAAACTATGTTTCCTCCAGCCAAATAATTTGCTTATTGGTCCATTACTTGCAGTAGCTTCCTTTTCAGTTACCTTCTTCAAACCCAAACTCTTAATCTCTATCATAATATCATCTCTTGAATGAATTGCTGGTGCAACTGTCATCACAGTTTTATTTTTCGAAATGCAGTTCTATTTCTTCAAAATGGATGATTTATAGGTAGAAACTTATGATAGTTATCAAACCATGACTATTTACCATTAAATTTGAGGGTAAATGCATCAGAATTTGTCATGCAATACGAGCATGCGAATCATCCTGCAGTACTCCAGCCATACAACATTGAATATGCAGAAAAGTCACTTACCATCCATATAAGGGCTGCCCGCATAATGAAAATTTTCTTTTTTTAGATATCATATGTATTCACGCCAACATTCCATAAATGATTTATCTCTATAATAAGAGGCTGTAAGAAAACATCCAGCATGTCTTTTAGATTTTTTGGCCCTAGAAACCAATATTGACAAAAACATATATTGATCCTTCATACACAACCACAGAGGCAAGTTATAAGGTGTCACATCACTGACCATGTTGAATACTATTGTCCAGATTGCCCATATGGCTGAAATCCATCAGTGTAGAGACCCAATCTCACATTTCGACTTTCTGCTACAAAATCTTGATGTATATAATTAAAATACTTCCAAACAGGTGAATCTGATGGATAAAGCATTACCCCTTCTTCAACCTCATGCTTGGAATGCCACCTCATATTATTTGCTATAGCAATTTGATGCATATATTCTCTGTAATCGAGGAATTAATGGAAAATAATACATCTTCTTAAAGACAACCTTCAATTTTTGTTGCGTGTCTACAACACGAGATGCCTTCCTAAATCGAGGATGATCACAAAACTTACAGCTAATTAAATAACTATCACCACCCCAATATAACATACATCCATTTAAATAAAAATCAATTTTTTCCACTAGTAGACCCATTCCTCATAGTAACTTCTTAGTGTTGTAAAAGTTGTTAGTGATCAAATTATTATCCGGAACAATTTCCTTCATCAGTTCTGTCACCTGATCAAATAATTTCTCAGACATAATTTTTTGACTTAATGCTCATTAGTCGAGCCACAAGTGACAATTGCGAATGTGTTTAACAACCAGGCCACAACTTTTTATCTGCAGCATTAAGCATTTCATAAAATTTCTAAGCTTCAGGATTAGGTGGTTCATCTACGTAATCCATATTGAAGTCAGCACCAGCAGCTTCCATGATCATTATATGGTATTTGTTTGATGATTTATCACCACAAGCAAATGATTCAGTACCCTCATTTTGGTCAATATTCAGAGCCATTATACTTTCCCCATAATAAATCCAAACAAAATAATTTGACACAAAGCCATATTTAGCCAAATGATATCTTATAGTGTTTGCATCATGAAAAGAGATATTTTAACACTTGTGATAATTACTTGAACACTTAATTTTTTTATCTATCCATCAATCTCGATTTACTACATATAAATTTGATGAAAGTTTCAAGCCAGTCTAAAAATCTTTATTCAAAAATCCATTAATAACCCTTCTGTACATCCACTGACGATCTAAACTCATTTGGCCTTGTTTTATTTACAAAAAATAATGCCAAATCATTATTTTGAATAAAACATTCTATTACTTCAAAATATACTATAATTAAATAAAATTACTTACAGATGAATATTTAAAAATTAAATATCATGAATATCGAGGTAATGCATTTGTAGAATCAACATTAATAGATAAAGCAATTTTTAGTATGATAAAGATTAATATATTTCACAGTAATACTAGATAAAGGGTGCAAAATACGATAATGCACAAGAAAGGAAAGCAAAAGACATTTAAAGTTTGAAGGAGGAGAGGGAGAGAGAGAGATATATATAAGGTGGGGAGAAAGAGGAGCAGAGAAATGGGGAGATGGTGAGAGAGAGAGAGAGAGGAAGAGAGGAGGGAGAGAGAGGGGGAGAGAAATGGTGAAAGGGAGAGAGGGGAGAGAGAGGGAGAAAGAGAAAGAACAAGCAAGAAAGAAGAGCGAGAAAGAAAATAACAAGAGAGAGTGTGTGACACATAAAGAAAAAGAGGAAGAGAATGACAAAAATAATTATAGAGGGAGAGAGAGACACATAGAGAGTGTAGTATTAGAATGAAGAATTATATAAAAGAAAATAAAATTTCTTCTGTACAAACCTATCAAATGTTACATCTTTTGTTATAAATAAGTTCATATTTGAGCCTAAGACCCAAGGACTGGGTTTAGGTAAGAGTACGACCCTTATTTGTATTATACCATATACGAGCCTAATCAACGGACACTCTCATGCTATGTGCTTACATATTGTTGATATTATATCTTTTTCCATTTTATTTCAAGTTAGTGCAACAAAATAGTATTATCTCATATATAATTATATGTTAGGATACATATAGTAAATGTAGTTATAAATAATTACATATAGTTAAACATATAATTATATATAAATATATGCATACAAATAGTCATAAGTAAATATAAATAAATGTATATAAAGTTATAATCAATTATATAGATTTACATATATATATATATATATACACACACATATATGTATACATAATTAAAAATAAAGTTTTATTTATATAGAGTTTTTTATATTTATACAAATATTTATATATATTATACACATTTAGTTAAACATTATGTTGTATGTTTTTATACATATAATTATAAATATAGTTACATGTGGTTATACATATAGTTTCACATATAGTTAAACTTATATTTATACATGTGTGAATATATATTTTTTCATATAATTTCATATATTTATACATATAGTCATGTATAGGTATGGATATACTAAAATACATTTTTTATACTAAAATATAAAATTGTATTTTAAATACATGTTGTTAATTATATATTTAAATATAATTATGTATAAAGTTTTTATAGTCATACATATCAGTAAGATAGAATTATTTATAGTTATATGTTATTATACATATAATATATATAGTTATAAAAATTTATATATCGTTAGACATTTAGTTATATATATATATATATATATATATATATTCATACGAGTAGTTATATTTAGTTATACATAAATATATACAATGTTATAAACAAATATATATATATATATATATATATATATATATATATATATATATATGTATGTATGTATGTATGTATGTATACATATATGTATAAATAGTTTAAAATATAGTTATATTTAATAATATAAAGTTTTATTTAGTTTTACAAATATTTATATACAATTATACACATATAATTAAACATAATATTTTATGTTTTAATACTTATAATTATAAATATAGTTACATGTGATTATACATATAGTTACACATATAGTTATACTTATATTTATACATGTAGGTATATATATTTATTCATATAATTTTATATATTTATACATATAGATATGTATAGGTATAGATATAGTAAAATATATTTTTATATACTAATATATACAAATGTATATTAAATATAAGATGTAAATTATATATTTAAATATAGTTATGTATAAAACTTTTATAGTTATATATAGATAATAAGATACTATTATTTATAGTTATATGTTATTATATATATAGTATATTTAGCTATTAATATTTTTATATATTTTAACATTTAATTATATATTAATATATTCAACAAATAGTTATATATATATATATATAGATTCACATATATGTATACATAGTTATAAATATAGTTATATTTAATGTTGTAGAGTGTTATATAGTTATAGAAATATTTATATATAATTATACAAATACTTATACATAGTTATAAACATATAGTTAAATATAATGTTGTATGCTATTATACATGTAATTATAAATATAGTTACATGTGGGTATACATATAGTTACACATATAATCATAATTCTAAACACTTAAAATAATCAAATCCTACTTGTGTTATCATGATAAATATTTTTGAATCCAAGATTTCTAAAAAGTTACTAGTTGGATGGTTGGTGGCATCATTAACTAGGTGTAAGCCCTGAGTTTGAACATATCATTGTTCTTTGAAAAAATATATTTTGGTAAACCCTATGAGAATCAAAAATTGATTTTTGAATTCTGAAACTATTATTTTAGATTTAAATTTTTTAAAAACTTCTATGAGAAAAATAAAGTTGATGCATTTCAGTGCATCAAAAGTGGATAAAAGTTATAATGTTATCGGAAAAAATGATAAGGGGACCAAAAAAGAAAATAATTATGTTTTATTGCAATTTTTTATTTTAATATAACATTTGGGGACCCAAATCCAAAATATTTATGATTTGGGTCTTCCAAATTTATATACTAATAATTACCTTCCTTTATTCATACGGAATACATACACTCAAGTATACATATGATTTTATGCAGAAACTCATTTTTTCATAAACAAAAACATGTGCATATAGAGTTTATGCATACTTTGTATGCATAAACATATGCATAAACCCATTTTTGCATACTAAGTAAGCAGAAACGAGTTTATGCATAATGTTTTTTTAATTATATTGGGATAATAATGAGTATTCGAATTTAGGTACTAAAATATAACCCAAATCATAGATATTTTTTATTTTAGATTCCATAACATAATTATCCATTATATGTGTGTGTGTGTTTATATATTAAGGATGAAAGTATTGAGTATTATTATTATTATTAGTGTTGTAGAGGAATTCCATTTTTTTTTTGCAAAGTTATATAAAAGTTAGTGATGTTTTTGGAAGCAACAAAATAAAAAGAATAGTACTTTCATTGTCAAGAAAATCTATTTAATAAAATTCTGAAATTGAACTAATTTAAGAAAATACTTCTCAGAGCAATATTCCTACCTTTTAGTGGTATCAATGGATAATATTAAATTGTTTTTGTTATTTTGTTTTGTAATTTAAGAGATGCAAGCCTAATCATTTTTTCTATTTGAAGATTAGAATAATTTGGATTTCTTGTTATGCATATAATTGCTACTTAAGAGCTATAAGCCTACTTTGTTTTCATGTTCTTTTTTCACTTAGTAATTTGGATTTTTTTGACTCCTTTGCAAGACTAATAATTATTCTTGATCACTAATTTATTTTTGATATTTCTTTAATTGCTATGTGATCAACTCGAAAACTTACAAAATACCTTTATATGACATCATAAGCAAGGTTTCTTTATTCAGGCTTATTTGTTGTGCCATCCAAAACTATAAAAAAATCTTGATTTATCATTTTCATTATATATGATGGAATAGTTATATGCTTAGTCCCTTATAAAGGATTTGAACATAATGCAGGTTGATGTGTTGGATTTAGCTTGGGTTTAGGTTGGCTCTTAACCTGTCGACTTGCATTCCTACAAACAATTTAGAAATATTAAAAATTTAAGATATAATATATATAAAAAAAGATCATTTGGTATACAAATCATGTAATTGACTAAATCTATTTTTCAAATTAAATTTATAATCTCTTTTCTTTAGTTCACATTATAAACATAATAAAATTATGGTGCTATTATGAATATAATTAACCCTCAATATGACTTATGAAATGTCATCCCTCCGGTGGCTATTAAGCTAGCATGAAATGAATATAAATCATTCTAGACGTAGGAATCATAATAAATCTTTCTTTTATGGTGCAATATAAATGGATGGACGAATTAACTTCTCAATTATTGATCATACAATAAATACAAGTAGCTCGGACAACAATGAGAAGTAATTGTTTGATATGAGTACATGATGAATTTATAATGACTTAGAATAATTTAAGGATGACATTGCACGAGGGTTTATTATCATGATCCTAGGGCACTCTTATTCAGGGGTTGTGATGTGCTTAATTTGATTAGTTAAATTCCATAGGATTTAAAATACTTTAAATTCCAATATTAGATATTTTTGCATTTATAAGTCATTCTAGACGTAGGAATCATAATAAATCTTTCTTTTATGGTGCAATATAAATGGATGGACGAATTAACTTCTCAATTTTTGATCATACAATAAATACAAGTAGCTCGGACAACAATGAGAAGTAATTGTTCGATATGAGTACATAATGAGTTTATAATGAATTAGAATAATTTAAGGATGACATTGCACGAGGATTTATTATCATGATCCTAGGGCACTCTTATTCAGGGGCTGTGATGTGCTTAATTTGATTAGTTAAATTTCATAGGATTTAAATTACTTTAAATTCCAATATCAGAATTTTTTGCATTTTTAATCATAAGTTTTTACAATTTTTATAAATTACTTATAAATTATAGTAAAAGTTTATGTATACTATTTCTATTGTTATATAGATATAGTTATGTTTAAATAGTTTATGTATGCTATTTTTATAGTTATATAGATATAGTTATGTTTAAACACACTTATATAAAATACACTTATATTTATGTATATTGTTTTTGTATACAGTATATAGTTATGTATATTAAAGTAGTTATTAATTCAGCATACCTCATGTGCACCATCAAAATCCACACAATGACAACGCATTTTATCATAAATGCATGAAGTATTTATAGGAATAAGTATATAAACACAATCCAAGTAAACCACGGTGAATAAAGGAGAAGAATTTTGGAAACAATAAATAACAGAATCAATACGCATAAGATTAATATTTGATTAAGCAATCCAAGATAATCGATGAAGAATAAATGTATAAAACTTATCTTAAATCAAATAACAAATTAATACTTAAACCTCGAATAAATATTGTTGCGTCGGCATTGAGAGATAGATGGTGGGATGCGGAGGAATTCAGTTCACTTGTTAGAGATGTGTCGGCGTTGAGAGACAGAATATATATTTTAGGAAAATATTTATATTTTTAATTATTAAAACATTATATAAACAATATATATATATATATAATACAAAAATACTCATTAATTTTATTTACTATCAAAATATTTTTCAACAAAATTAATGTGCGTGTAGCAAGGTACAAATGAAAAACAAATACATTATAATTTTTTATTATAATATTAATTAAACAATAAATATATAAACAATTAAAAATATATATATGTTTAGCCTTAAAAAAATATCAAATAGATACAAAGTTAAAAACTTCATATAAATGAAAAGATGATTTGTCTTCTAGCTGCTCGCCTAAGAGTTATAAAATACTATTAATATTAAAAAAAATATAAAAAATTATATTTTATGATTATAAATTTATAAGAATTCATATTAATTTTTACGAAGATAATATGAAATAATTTTAAAAGGCATAAAATTTCATATTATCTAATATCATTAATAATTTTTAAAATTCAAAAAATTAATTAAAGTGAGAAGATAATTAAAAAAAGTTATATTTATTATTTTAATAAAAACTTAATGTTAAAAGCTAATAATAAAAATATTACTCAATTATTTAATTAATATAAATTTTAGTAGGATCAAACATCTATGTATTTATTTATAAATATTAATTTATTTTCTTTTAACTTTATTAAAAAAAATTATATTTTTATTATATTTCAAGATTTTCAAAATTGGTATTATTTATTTTTTTAAAAGTTTTCTATAATCATAAAAATTTTTTTTACTTATAATAATATTAATTTTTACTAGTTTATTCATCAATTCAGATATTTTTGAAAATATTTTCTATTTTATCATACAATGAATTATTTTATATTTATATTAGTAGAAATTTTAATATATGTTAATTTAATTTTTAAAATATTGAAAAAAATTATTATACTTATTGAATTTATTATTTAATGTTATTTTAATACAAATTTTTTAGTTTCTTAATTTAAAATTTTAGAAAAATTTTATGTATAATTGTTTAAAAAATTAATACATCATAAAAATAGTTATTTAAGTCCTTATTAATATAATTTTTTTTTGTATTTTTATATTTTTTAAATTATTTATTTATGATATCATTTTTTATGATTTTAGGAGAAGAATGTATCCCTCAAGGATTGCTCATTTATAGACCATTAACATACATTTAATAAATAAAATTAAATAAAATATTAAAACTAATAATAAATTAAAAAAATTAAATAATTAAATATTGGCTAAGTAAATTCCATTGCTATGTTTGGGATTTAATTAGCTAGAAAAGTTAAGTCACTAAATCCGTCACTATATTCTAGATTTAATTAACTAGGGAAGTTATGTCGTTAAATCTGTCGATATATTCTTGATTTAATTAGCTAGGGAATATCCATCACAAAAATCCATCGCTATATTTAGGAAGTAGTTGGCTAGGTAACTTTTATCACTATAATCGGTCACTATTTTTAGTATGTAATTAGCTAGGAAAATTTCGTTGCTAAATACATCGCAATATTTCGGGGTGTAATTAGCTAGGAAAATTCTGTCGCTATGTTCCGGATGTAATTAGCTTGGGAATTTCGTCACTGAAATATGTCACTATGTTTCGGATGTAAATAGCTAGGGAAATTCCGTCGCTAAATCTGTAGTTAAATTCCATATTTTATTAGCTTAGGAAATTCCATTTCTAAATCCATCGCTAAATTATTGATTTTATTAGCTAGAGAAATTCCATCACTAAATTTGTAGCTAAATTCTGAAATTTATTAGCTAGAAAAAATATGTTACTAATTTCGTCGCTAAATTCCCCGCTTTTCTTGAGCGGCATTTATGAAAATTTTTCGTCACTAATCCGTCGCTAAAATCTATCGTTATATTCTCTCTTTTCTTGAGCGGAATTTACGAAAATTTTCCGTCGTTAATCCGTTGCTAAATCCGTAGCAAAATTCCTCACTTTTCTTGAGCAGAATTTACGAAAAATATTTTATCGCTAATCCATCGCTAATCAATTACAAATTTTTGTTCCAATGAAAAATCATAAATCTATTGCTATTCCCTAGCTAATCCCTCGCAATTTAGCTAGGGATTGATCCCTAGCTAAATGAACATTTTCTTGTAGTGAAAAATAGATTAATGTGAAAATATCCTAGTATCATACTTGCAATGTTCTCACACTTTTCCCTAGTGTCATTTTTAGATTATTACTATTAAGAATGATCCACTCATAGTTTTTCCCTTAATAATTTATTACCATAGCCTCACATTATTTTGTTAATGGATTATTCACATATTTACTTTTTTCAGGCAATTCATCAAAAATATTTGATGATTAGTTTGAATGTATATTTCTATTTACTGACCACTAATGTCTTAAAGATATGGATAGTGTGATAATAAATATTTTTATGCTCTTAGCTTCAAAAGCACCATACTTGTGAAAAATAACATATGTCTTCTCATGAATCATACTTATAGAAATCACAAAAAAAGGATTTGACTCACATATCTATCACCACCATATGATGCATCTCCTATTGTGGGTGCCATCTTTCTCCCCCATCACCATTCATCATGGTTGACACTCAACTCCCACACTATGATAAAAATCCTAGGTCAGATATTTTACTTAAAACTACACATCACTTGAGGTAAGTTCTTCTAGAATATGTACAATGGATTGGTTGTGAGTACATTTATATTTTCAGCTTTGTAAGTGTCATACTTGCAATGATGAAACTTATCTCAATTTCAAGTTTTCACAAGTTTTTCTCATGTATTAAGATTAGAAGAGATATCACTTCTTTCTTACTATACCCATGAGTATATCCAACGACATACCTATCACCATCCGCCATAGCCAACATACATTAACTTATGATTCATTGAAAACCCAAATTTTTTATTTTAATCAATACTCATATCCATCAACAACCAAACTAAAATATTAACACATAATAAGCCATATGAAATCATATATCCACCACACACGAGCACATTACACTAATCTTAGATCTCAAATTTACCTAATATTGGGATAAATTTCACATAAGATGCTTTGAGAAGCATCTCATAAAATTGAGGGTTCTCAATGAAAGCTCAAGTGATGATAAAAGTTTCAAAACCTAAACCCAATTTGATATTTTTTTCATTCACATTGGATTTGCCCCTAATTTGAGGTTGAAATAATGCCACCTAGAATTTGTTGTTACTCTAGGCTCGAAATTCAATTCGCCTCTTTTCTATTTTGCAAAATATTTTATGTATTGCTTATATACTTTGGGAATTCTTGTGATGCTTTATGTTGTAAGTGATGGTATTGGCTTGAGGTTGTGACTTTATAGTCTCATCGGATCTTCTTAGAAGTACTAATGTCATGATACAAATTAATTTAGTGATTCAAGTAACTTTGGTATTTTCTGAGAAACATCATAACTTTGGTATTATCTCATTGGCACACATTGCCATGGTGTTAGAAAAGCTGAAACTATAATAAATGCTCTCTAGAACAAAATATCATGAAAAAAAATAATGCAACAACTCAAAATACAAGGTGTTTTAGCTCTATATTGAATAAGTCATTGTTTAAAATATTTTTATGACTAATCCATCAAAATTACAATTTCATAAAATAATTCTTTTTAAAACCCATTTTCATGCAATTAAATCAAGAATAATCACCAAAATAACTTGTTTTATTCAATATTTGGCATATCAAATGAACTCACAAACTAAAGTCATTACTCATTCTTGAGCAATTAATCCTCAAAAAATAATTTAAACTTTCTATCTATACAACATAAGTTTTTTTCATGACTTGGTTTGAGTGTTATAATGTATATAGTTTGTGGGAAATTTTTTTTTGTGAAAATGTAAAAGAACCATTATGGGATTTAAGTTTCACGACAAAATTTGTGAGTGCATAAAATATGCACAATGGTTTCAATGAATGAATAAACAATCTTTCATTTCATCATATTATATAAATTGTTTTTTCTTGAGTTGCCTTACAAGTTGTGTTATATTTAATTTATATAGCCAGATCATCAATGACTTGTTACGTCTATTTATGACTGTAGTTATCCAAGAATAATACTTTGGAGTCATGGAATTCTAAATTTATGAAAGTGTTGAAGTAGAGATTGATGAAGATATTTGTTAAGATGCCGTGACATTCTTCAAATGAATGACTTTAGAAAGCTCAAAACAATAGAACTCCAGAGAGGCAAAAAAAAAGTAAGCAAAATACCTAAATTTTTATTGTTGTTTCAAAAGGAAATGATGTGGAAAATTTGGATACTACCCTAGTAGTGTAAACATAGGTAGAATCCTAACTAGTAGATGATAAAATGATATAGAATGACATGGTTAAAATGAAGGTTCTAAAGGATTCGAAGGAAGGAAATAAAAAAGTAGAGGTAGTAATGAAAGTCATAGCTTTTACTAGCACCATGCCTTTGGAGATATAGAAATTAAATGACAATGCCTCATCCATTCTTAGTGCCACAAATTTGGTGATCCTAGAATAAAAAGCTCAAGCCATGGTGATCCAAAATCAAGGGAGTAAGGAAGAGTAAGTGATTCACATGTCTTTTCTAGATTTGTACCCTAGTCTACACTCATTAAAGAATGAGTCATACTCAAACAATTTAAAATTAGAATTACAATATTCTATCTGTCTCATATGGATAAAACATGAATATATTTTGGGTATTAAAATTACTTACAAATACATATTTTATTGAAGTATTATCTTATCACATCATCTGGAGAGATTATGAACAAAACAAGTTATTTCAAAAATAGAATGAGATAAATTAATCAATTTATCTCTAGGATACAAGTTATGAAAAGGCACATAGTATGAACAAATAGAAGAGGGCATCTAGATAATCATGTTGTTGATAGTTATAATTGCATCTCCAAAAAATCTTGGAACATTGAACTAATCCTGTCATTTCAATTAAAATATATATATTTTTAGCAACCTTATTTTGAGGGGTGTGCTAGCACATGAAATATAATCTAGGACTTATGTTCAATATAATAAGTTCTATAATGATCAAATATATATTCTAGAACACTAATCGCCCTAAATAATTTTTCTATTTTAATGAAATTAATTTTAATTTTTTATGAAATAATTAAAAAAATAGAATAAAAAAACTAAGTTTTCTTTTTAAAAAAGGAACATAAAATGAGTATACTCATCAATAAAAATAATAAGTATCTTAAGTCTTCAAGAGTTTCAGATCTACTAGGCCATAATATGTTTGAGTAAATTTTATTGAATGAGTCATTATATATATAAGTATGATGGGTAGGATATAAAGTTTTGGTACATTTGTCTATCGATTTGGTTATCCATCTCAACTTGGGTAGAGATGAACAACCAAGTTGATAATAAATAAGAAAATGATCTATGACATTTAAACATTAATTAGGATACCTAATCCTGAAAAAAATATACAAATCATTATGTCTTGTCCCACAAAAATCTTCCTTGAAATTTTCTAATTTTATAAAAAATTACAATAGGACAAAATATAACACTAGAATCATGTTATTTAACAAGATAATTCACATAAAATAAGCTATTTGGACATAAAAGAATAAATGGAACTAAAAAAATTAAATTATAAATTTTAATATTACAGCCACTAAACATTTTATATATCTTGTAAATAACCATAATAATATTTAGAGAATAAAAAGAAAATATAATAAATAGCAACAAGTTACATGTGATGTGATTATTTTCCCTTATGTCACAATCTAGGACTCGGAAGTAGAGAGAGTCATGAAAGTTATTATACATAGAGCATGAGAAGTATCTATTGTTATAGAGAGAAGATCAATATATTTCTTTTTTGTATGGGTAACAATGAGCAAATTTTGTGAGAATCTTTGAATGAAGCTCGTAATTAGTCTATCTTGCTCAATAAATTGTAGTGGTCGTACTCTCCCATATAAAAATAATTCCCAACAACTTTTTCTAATAAGATCACTCTTACTATAATGTGTTTATTGCAATGAGGATCTCATACTTTTGCCTCTATCATGATTAGTACTCTTATTTCCTCCAAGATATGCCAAATAAGATCTTTACCAATTGGAAATTTGTTTATCTTGTTTGGAAAAATATTGAGCTATTGATGATAGATCTATAATTTGAATGGACAAATACAATTAGTTAAAATCTAGCTAATAAACTATATAAAATTATCAGATAGAGTATACAACAATATCATATCAAGAAGTTGCTCTTTCCATCTCACTCTCACAGTCATGATTACCTCCATTAGGAATCTCTCTGATAACTATATATCTAGTTGTGTGAAAAAAGTAAAATGAGCAATAATATACTTTTATTCTTTAGGCTCCGCTAATCCTAGTTGCATTAGTTGAGAAACTACATTATATATTTGCGTAGTACATAATGAATATAAAAATCTTGTAAGTTTCTATAACATGTTTCATGTCATAAAAAAGGTTAAAATCAAAGATAATCATGTATCAATAGATTATCATAAAATAATTAATGAACATGAATCATTCAATAACAAAGCCTTCTTTGTCTTGTCACTCGGCCCCACTAAATCTTAGTTGAAAAAACTACTTTCTTTAGGCTCCTTTCATGAGTGTTGAGCCAAGTAGGTCAACTAGTACTTAAGTATTAGGATTTTGCACTATATAGACTAGAGATCTCAAGTTCAAATCCTAGATGATGCAACATGTAGAACACATGTAAAACTATGCACTCTAAGGGGAAAATCAAACAATATCAATATTCCTAATGGAGGTTGGGCAACAGGTTAACACACACAAGGTTGCCCGAGAACTAAGATCGAGTGGGGTCCATGTTTATTACACTCTATATAAGATCTTAGTTTGAGATTTCACATAGTAATGTCTTAGATTTTGAATTTCTTAACCAATTGTAATAAGTAAAAATACAAGTGAGCTACACCACATTGCACCACAAGATCATACCACTTCGCATTAGAGAATTCCACATTTCACACTAAAATGCACCATAATGAACACCACATTATGATGTTATACATTAATGCTAAATGCATAAACTATCAAACACACACTGCACCAACATTTCACGCAATACACTACATACCTTCACACAAACACATGACATGTCATCACACTTGGTACTCCATCACACACAATGCCCAACATAATGTTGCAACATCACTAAGTTCATGCCATGGCATTCCACACTATACACATCCTTACCATGTCACTACACTACTCCATGCACACACACGCACCCACACATTAACACTATACACATGCACCACATACTCCATACACATGTTGTGCATACTTTTTGAACAACAATACCACATACATTCACATACTATTTCACACAATCTTTAGGGTTTCCATCCTTACCCTTGACACCATGTAGAATTTAATGAAATGAAACCATAATAAAAAAGCTCACTAGAATGGAAAATGATATATTTTAAACAACAAACTCTAACTTATAAATAAAGAAAAAAAAAAGATAATCAATCCACATATTTGGTGCTCTCACCATAAAAATAAAATAATTAGTAAACCGTAAAAACTACAACAACAATAATAAATAAATAATATTATTTGTCATTCAAATTTACAAAATCATCATCTCTATTATTCCTCATTGTCTATTATCATGTCTCAATTTTATCATTAGACAAGTCAATTATATTGTTATCTTCATCTATGAATATAATAAAAAGAAACATTATATATATTAATATATTATCATTAATAGATATTAACGTACTCAATATATTGACATACTTATTTTATGAAAGCTTTAGTATAAAATAGTTTCTTCTATTCATTATTTTAGCAATATTATTAATATTGTAGATTATCATCATCATTGATATTATCATCAAAAATGAAATTATCTTTTATGGTTTAATGAGATTTAATATTTTTAATTTTATCCATGCAAAAACTTGCTATTTATCGACATCATCATCTTTCAATAAATATACAATCTAATCAATTAATTATAATTAATTTCAAACATGATAAATTTGTAAAATTTGAAAAACTCAAAATTATAATAATATCAAACATTTTAATACCTATATTTCTTCTAAATATTGTTTCCACATGTATTTTTAGACATACTAAAATTATTTTTGAATTCTATTGTGTGACACATGAAATTCAAAACTTATAGTGCATATAAAACTTTTCAAAAACTCAATAACTATCATGGATACAAAATTGGTATATACAGTCAAGGTTTGTATTGGACAACCTATATATTAGATACTCTCACCCAAGAAGTATAAAATAAAAAAAATAAAAAATTAATCAAAGTAAACTATAATATCATTTCTCAAACTGATATGTGCATATCTAAGATACTTAGTTTGGATAAAAGAAAAAGTAAGTTAAGGTCCCATCAATACTTTTATAAAAATATCTATTGGTTGATATGGCAGAGGAAGATATGTTATAGTAATTGTCTAATTTATTTTCCTTCCCATTAAAGAAGAATTAATTCATTTTTATGTACTTTGCGTGCTCATGAAATATTAAATTAATTCCTACAACCATTGCTATTAGTTTATGATAGTCAAAGAAGTTAGAGAATAAAATGGATACCTGAATCTTTTCAAAATATATTTGATACAAAATATTTTATGGGCAATTATTATCATCACTCTAAACTCTTCATCTACACTAGACCTCAAAATAAATATATATTTCTTGCATTTCATAGAGATGAGATTATCGTCAAGAAAAGTATAAAAATGTGTGGTCGATATTCTCTTGTTATAAGTTGATGCCCAGCTCGAATTTAAATATTTTATTTTGTTATAAATGCTCTTGATTACTGAAAGAAATCACAAGACATAAAGATTTATTTACATATCTCAATATATGAAGAATTGTATCTAAGTAAAGATGCCATGAAAAATATAGGAAATTATAAACTATAATAGCTTCAAAGACTATATTTGATCTAATAATAGTGAAATAATTAATCTTGCTATGATTCTCATATAAATTATTTATTCAAATGGAAGAGTAGCATCATATAAGAAATTAGCATCTTATATGACTACATAATCCCTCATGTTGAGTAGATATACTCTATACCAATAATTTATTTGTCACAAGATCCTTCATCTAGATTTATCATAAAAGGTACTATTTGAGTTGGATAATTCCATACTCATTATCACTGATAATAAGAATATCATTAATATACATAATAAGAAGGATTAACTCCTATTTTGGGCTCTATATTAAAAAAAAAGAAAGCTATAATATACATGCATCAACCAAAAGAGGTGATGACTAGTTAAAACCTTGCAGATCAAGACCTCAATGACTACTTTATGCCATATAATATTTTATGCAATTTATAATTCAAATCTAATTGTAAAGTAAAAACATTGGTGGTTGTTCTATATACACCTCCTTAAGGTCACTATTGTAATTTTGTGAGGGTGCTAAAACTTGTTGTTAATTAACATGATCCTAAAATCTCATTGGCCTATTATTACTCATCTAATGTAGTCTTACAATTTTATAGGTTGTACCAGTAATAAAAGAGATAAAAGTCTAGATATCAATCCCACACAGATTATGTAGGTAGTGTGATCAACTAACAATGAACTAACAGCTGCTCACGTTGAGTCATTAGGCTTATGTTTTTGAAAGGATACTTTGACTCTAGGGTTGGATCACATCCATGTGCATGATGATATTTCCTTAGTAATTGGGAAATGTTATGTTTGTTTATTGAATGAAGAATAATTTAATGTGAAAATACCTTAGTGCACTTTTAGAATTAAAGGTATCTCTCATCTTTGGACTATAACTACCAAAAATAATCTTCTAATAGTTGTCCTCTTAGCATTTCACCATCAAAGCCATATTTTATTTCATTTATGAGTTATTCACACATATAATTCTTTTAGGTAACATGATAACTATCCTTGATAATTACTTAGAATAAACACTTCTATTTTCCAATCCCTAATATCTAAAAGATGTGAGATGATATGGTCATACATTCATTTGCACTTTTACTTTCAAAAGATCTATACTTGTGATAATTAATATATATCTTCTCATGAATTAAACCTATAAAAATAAAACAAGATGAACTAACTTAGAGGGTTGTAAACTCTCACAATATATGAAGCACAATATGAAGTACTTCCTCTTGTATGTGACCCATGACTTAGCTATCACCAATCATCATGGATGACACATGACTCACACACTATATTGAAACTCTTAGGTTCGATAGTCTACTTAACTTCTTCATCACTCGAGGTAACTTCTTCTAGAATATACACAATTGATTGGTCATAATTATATTCATGTTTTGAGTTTCTTACACATCATACTTTAAATTATAAACTTACCTCAATCTTAGGGTTTTGCACATATGTTTATCTTATGCATTAATGTTAGAAGGGTCATCACTTCCTTCTTTTCATACCACACAAGTGTGTCCCATAACATACCAATCACTAATTTTAATGATTGATACACATTAATCTACATTATAGCGAAAAATTTAAATTTTAGTACTAATTAATATCCATATCCATCAACATCTAAACCATAATATTAGCATAAACATAAACCATATAAAATAATGTAATCATCACGCATAAATATATCACACCAACCTTAGATCTCAATTTAGCCTAATATTCAAAAAGATTTTATGAGAGGTGTTTGAGAGGTATTTCATGGATCCTACTTCTTCTCCTACTTCTTCGTCTTCTTCTTCTTCTTTTTATTTTTCTTTTTCTAATTATTTTTTTTCTTTTTCTTCTTCTCCTCCTATTTCTTCTTCTTTTTCATATTCTTCTTCTCCTATTTCTTATTCTTTTTCATATTAATTTTTTTCTTATTATTCTTTTTTCTTATTCTTCCTTTTCTCCTACTTATTATTATTATTATTATTATTATTATTCTCCTCCTCCTACTCCTCCTCCTCTTTCTCTTCATTTTCCTCATCCTATTCCTCCTCCTATTCTTCCTCATCCTCATCTTCCTCATTCTTCTTCTACTACATCAACATCATCATCATTATCATCTTCTTCTTATTATCTTTATTCTCATTTTTCTCCTTATTCTCTTTTTTCTCCTTATTCTCATTATTCTCTTTATTCTCCTTATTCTCCTTTTTCTCATTATTCTCCTTTTTCTCATTTTTCTCCTCATTCTCCTTTTTCTCATTATTCTTCTTTTTTCCTTTTTCTCTTTTTTCTCATTTTTCTCCTTTTTTTCCTTATTCTCCTTTTTCACATTATTCTTCTTATTCTCCTTACTCAAATTTTTCTCGTTTTTCTCCTTATTCTCCTTATTCTCTTTTTCTCCTTATTCTCCTTATTCTCCTTTTTCTTCTTATTCTCCTTATTCTCCTTATTATCATTTTCTCCTTATTCTCCTTATTCTCCTTATTCTCATTTTTCTCCTTATTCTCTTTTTTCTCCTTATTCTCCTTATTCTCCTTTTTCTACTTATTCTCCTTATTCTCTTTTCTACTTATTCTCCTTATTCTCATTTTTCTACTTATTCTCCTTATTCTCCTTTTTCTACTTATTCTCTTTATTCTCCTTTTTCTACTTATTCTCTTTATTCTCCTTTTTCTACTTATTCATCTTATTCTCCTTTTTCTCATTTTTTTTCGTTTTCTACTTTTTCTCCTTTTTCTCTTTTTTCTCCTTTTTCTCCTTATTCACCTTATTCTTTTTTTTCTCCTTATTCTCCTTATTCTTCCTATTCTCCCTATTCTCCTTATTCTCCTTACTCCTTATTCTCCTTATTCTCTTTTTTCTACTTATTCTCCTTATTCTCCTTTTTCTCCGTTTTCTCCTTTTTCTCATTTTTCTCATTTTTCTCCTTTTTCTCATTTTCTCCTTTTTCTCCTTTTTCTCCTTTTTCTACTTATTCTCCTTTTTCAACTTATTCTCCTTTTTCTCCTTTTTCTACTTTTTCTCCTAATTCTCATTTTTATCTTAATTCTCCTTTTTTTTCCTTATTCTCCTTATTCTCTTTCTTCTCCTTATTCTGCTTATTCTCCTTATTCTCATTTTTCTCCTTATTCTCCTTATTCTTCTTATTCTTCTTATTCTACTTTTTCTCCTAATTCTCCTTTTTCTATTATTCTCTTTTTTCTACTTTTTCTCCTTATTCCCCTTTTTGTCCTAATTCTCCTTATTCTCCTTATTCTCCTTATTCACTGTATTCTCCTTATTCTCATTTTTCTCCTTATTCTCCTTTTTCTCCTTATTCTACTTTTTCTCATTTTTCTCCTTTTTCTACTTATTCTCTTTATTCTCCTTTTTCTCCTTATTCTCCATTTTCTCCTAATTCTCCTTATTCTCTTTTTTCTACATTTTCTCCTTATTCTCATTATTCTCCTTATTCTCCTTATTCTCTGTATTCTTCTTACTTCTTATTCTCCTTATTCTCCTTTTTCTACTTATTCTCCTTATTCTCATTTTTCTCCTTTTTCTACTTATTCTCCTTATTCTCTTTTTTTATCCCTTTTCTCTTTTTTCTCATTATTCTCATTTTTCTTCTTATTCTCCTTATTCT